>CM034157.1:383793300-384110836 GCA_019776745.2 Taxus chinensis | reverse complement strand
ATTTCCCGTCTAATTACCCCGCCCATATAATGGGTATGTATGTTGTGTATATATATGGATCTCTCTCTTGAATTTTGACACTAGTGATATGATATGCCCACTAAGTCCTCGGGATAAGAATAAGAAAACTAAAAAGGCCAACCACAAATGCCAAAAATGTAAACAAGAACAAAGAGGACATAAGTGACCAGAATGGACAGGAGCACCTAGGCACTAGTGTCCAAAATTGGTGTTGGTGTCCTTGGATAACTGATGAAAAATGTGAAAAGACTGACAGACATGGATCCCTATGACCTGACAAGAACTGGGTGCAGAAGTGACAGATGTGAGAGAGAAAGATAGTAGAAATAATCAAAGAAAGTGGATGGACTAGGGAATATGTCACCATTGACAACTTTTCTTCCTTAAGATCTATGCATATAACAACATACTTGGCGGTATAGTAAAATAGTAATATGTGCGTGATTTTGTGTCTACAGGATCATACACTAAGAGAGAGTAGCTTTTGGGTGGATAAGGGGAAACAATCTAGTCCTAACTCACTATGGGTGACCCAAAGTGCAAGAAAACCAATCCTAACAAGAAGAATCTCTAAGCCAAGAGTTAAGATGTAATAAATCCAAGAGATGAGCAAGTAGATGCAAGTTGGCACAAAATAGCAAAGCTAATTGTGAGTTTCTTTTGATATGATGTGATTGTCCTTAATGTTAAAATGTGAGTTGGGGTCTTTATACAAACTCCATCACCTATGGGCAAAAAGCGTCAGCCAAGGATTTGAAATAACACTGACGTAATCGCTTGCAAGTGATGGCACAGGCTAGGGATGGAAATGAGAGGGAGTGTGTGCAAAGTGTCATGGAAAACAAAGGGAATACGAGATAAAATAAATTTGGTCATGAACAAGTAAGATGTCGAAGGGATGTGGATGAAATTAAGAGGGTAAGAGAAAAAGAAGAACATGAATAGGAATAAAAGCTAATCTCTCTCCATGTATCATCCCTAACCTAATTGTTTATGTGAATAATCATACCCCTATCCTAGAATAAGCCCCTTAAGGTAACCATTCCCAAAAATAGATGAATTAGCAACCTCTAACCTAGAAAGAGAAATTGTTAGTAACATGTATGAAAATAGAAAGCATGAAAAATTAGGTGTATATATTGATCTTCATATTTTTTAAACACAAAAACAATATCCATGTTGAATGGTAAGGGCACACTTTCCAATTCAGGATCCATCAAATTGTCCTCGTGTTCCTTGATTGGTTCCATCACCTTTGGGAACTCTTTCATCAAGATGGGAAGTTCAACATTTTCTTCTGAAGTTATGAAATAGTTATAACCTCCTGAATCTTGATACATAATGTCCGCCCTTGTGTCATTTTACACCTAAAAAATATATTCCATCTTTCTTATCAAAATCAACTTCTTCATGGAAAGTTTGCTTGGTATGGTGGCATATGACCAATCCATCTTTATATTTCCACTGATGTCTTTGCTCAATAACATCTTGTATGCAGTTGGAATGTCTACCACTAATATTTTGACATTGAACCTTCTTATTAGGATAGTTCACAAGTGCTACTTGAGCATTGTTAACTTGACCAATGAGAGGTACTTCTTTTGATCTCCATGGAATGGCAGTGGACGACTGTATGGACAAGGGTGAGACCAAGAGCATCTGCAAAATTTGTAGGCATGATGTTATTTAAGGCTCTAGATTCAACTATCCAATTATTCAATTTATATGCATTGACCAACAAGGAGAGGTAGAAGGGTTAAATTTTGCTAGAAGAGGAAGATGTGGAGGTAAGAAGGTTATGAGGTGTAGTATTGTTAAAAGAAAGAAGTGACTCTTTTGCAGCGAGGTCTAAGGGATATGACTTTGAATTACTTCCTTTGATAAACTAGACAAGTATATCAAATTGTTTAGGATGATTCCTCAAATATTCAAACTCAGAAATTTGGACCTTAGACTTCTTAACATGTTTAACTATAAATTGTTGAAGGCTTCGACAATGAGAATAATTTAAAAAGATGAGATTCTAGAAACATTGCATTTGAAACATTAAATCTTGACCTTTCAATTCCAACTACGGGACCCATCATCAAGAGAGAAATATGTTTATTCCCAAAGTGATATTAATACAATATATAGTGTAACATTTGATGCTTGACCTTTCCTATTCCTTAGAAAGCTTTGTCTTCTAGATGTTTGACCTTCCCTCTTCTCTAGTTCTTATTTATTTTTTATTAAGTGTAATAATGGTTTCCATGTATTGCTTAGGATAAATCCCTCATCCTTATTTAAATTTTTGGGAAATTTCTCTATTTCAATGGCTTCACGGATCCAACGTTCCCCTCCAGTGGTCTATTCTTGCAATCAATTTTGTATCTTTAATGCAAATATGATGCTTGAATTTAGAGTGTTCTACAAGAGCGGATTTTGGGTTTCAGAGGAATTTTTACACCATTGAAGACACTAAAAAGCTTCCTTGACAAATCAAAAGATCCTCAAGACACAAAATTATACGGTGGAGTATAATTGATCCCTTGCTCATGCGGAAAACAATACATTAGAGAAATAGGAAGAACACTAAAAACTCATATAAAAGAACACATTGTAGATATTCGCCATGATCATATTACAAAATTTTCTCTTACAGAACACTCCTCCAAATTCAAACATCATATTTATGTTGAAGATACAAAATTGATTGCAAGAATAGACCATTGGAGGGAACGTCAGATCCATAAAGTCATTGAAATAAATAAATTTCCAAACAATTTAAATAAGGATGAGGGATTTATCCTAAGAAATACATGGAAACCCTTATTACACTTAATAAATAATAAATAAGAACTAGAGAAGAGGGAAATTCAAACGTCTAGAATAGGAAAGGTCAAGTCTCAAATGTTACACTATATATTGTATTAATGTATCTTTGGGAATAAACATCTTTCTTTCCCGATGATGTGTCCCATTGTTGGACTCAAAATGTTGAGATTTAATGTTTCAAATGTAGTGTTTCTATAATCTCATATTTTAAAATGGTTAACTATGTCAAAATGAGACTGAGAGGAGGGTGAAGGTGTAGATACAGTAACGAGAGGTTGACTACTTCTTGGAATGGAATTGTTACTATTTTTATTCATATCATTACATTTTGAATGTAGAAATAGGGGGAAAACTTTGACAAGGAGAGGTAGACTTATCTATATTGGAAGATGGAGAGGGTGATGCAGTGTGATCCTCCTTTTGTTATTTTTTGTAGAGTCTCCACTTGAGGGTCTTTAAATTTGTAATAATTATCCCTTTCTTGAGCCTTCAAATGGGTGAACACCACATAAGAATGAATATTCATATCAATAATGGTTTCATCATCATCCTGAAGAAGGGGTATATTCACAAAAACTAATGTTTCAAGTATAGCCAATCTCATATATGGCCAAAATTCCCTCATCATTTTCATATTAAATTTGAGCTTCATCATACTCTTCTTTGGGAATTTCTTCACATGTGACATTAACAACAGGTGCTTCAAGAGCTAATCTTCTTTCTCCTCCACTTATTCTTTTTCTATTATGATTTCAATTTTTATTTGGATAACCTCTCCTCAAAAAGGTGGCTTGTGAAATTTGTGTCTTCAATGAAATCACATCATTAACCAATTTTTGAACAAGAGAATCAGTGGCACATTCTTTGGAGGTTTGACCCTTTTGCTTACCATTTGGATTCTTCACTTTCCCAGATAAAATCAAATCATCTTCTACTTCGATGGAATGTTCTTAAGCATTTTGAAGAGTTTGAGGTTGAACTCTTCCATAGGATAAATATGACCTTGGGTAATTATGCATTTAGGAAGAATATATTTTTGTTATCATCAGATGTGGATCTTCCACATGTATTATTTTCAACAATTTGTTGAATCAGGCCAGAAAATATCTCATGAGTTCATTCAATTCTTTCTTCATTTTGACCAATTGAACAAGAAGATCTTGATAGTCTTTAGCTGATTTAAATCTTTCTTCAAACCTAGTTGTGATATCATTCCAATTTGTGATGGATCGTGAGGGAAAGAGGTAGAACCATTCAGTTGATTTCTCTTGAAGTGACTCCATGAACAACCTTACTAAAACATCTTCATGTTCAACTCCAAGAACTCCACATGCAGTGATGAAAGCTGCAATATGTTCTTCAGGAAGTTGAGTGCCATCACCTTTGAATTTGGAAAATTATTGTGGGATCCCTTCGAAAATTCATGGAGAGGTGGTGTAAGAGCAAGCGGACCAATATCCTTCCCCATGGAATAGGTGGTTGAGGTTCTTCCATTTCTTCTTCAACTTCTTATTCTGCTTCTTCTTCTGGGGGAAGAATAGCTAGCGGTGGTGTAACTAGAGATTCAGAGGAGTAGTCAATTATATTCCATGTTGTATCACTCAATGTACCAAATGGAGATGATGCTTGAGAGAAGTAATATGGATTATTTCAAATATTATATTGTTGTCCTTGAAGAGATTCAAACTTTGGATCAAAAATACCTCTCAATCTATTCAATTTAGTATATCTCTTTTCAAGCTAGCTTGTGAGAAAACTTGCAACAAGAATGTGAAAGGACATAGCTGAAAAACAGCAGTGGCTTTCAAGCATTAAGTTTCATGTTTTTTGATAATTTTTTACTTTTTATGGATTTTTGGTATATATGATTTTTAGGATTTTGTGGATCATTATAGGGTGCAAGACAAAAACATATTCCCCATGGTGGGCACTAAAAAATGTTGGAAAAATAATTTTTCACAAGGGAAAATTAGGGTTTTTCACTAATGCTCTGGAACTAGGTCCCTCTACTTAGGAATGGGGCAACCTCCATTTATTGAAAAATGGAAATATGTACACTACTCTAACCATTATGGGTGGCCTTTCAACTGGGGATCACACAAGAATACTCCACTAAACCCATGTGCAAAAGGAGGTGGAGGAAAGGTGTGTGTATGGAGAGAGGGGAGAAAGTGAGAAGGGGGTTTTACTCAATAAATAACAAGCTGAGTTTATTGACATAAAACCAGAAAATTTCCAAGTTAACAATGAGAAGACACCATGTCAAGGAAAGAGGAACAAAACAAAAGTAAATCCAAGTTTATTTACATAATATTGCACAAGTAACCATGCTCATGGAGTAAAGTTGAGATGGAGAGGAAAACATAAGACAAGGAGATAGAAGAATTGTAGTTTTTTGCTTGTAGTAAGACAATGGGAGCTATTAACCAAGAAAATCTAAACCTTTGAAATGGAGAATCCATTCCAATTTATAGATTTAAAATCCATCTCTTCATCTACCCCCCACATGACCTTTCATAGTCCCACCACTTGTGACCTTTCACATTCCTCTAGGAAAGAAAATTAAGCCCTTTCTTATTAATGAAAAGGGGGACTTTTACAATGAAAAATTACAATGGTAACTTAAGTGAATAGGATGAAAGAGCCATAAAGTACAATTTACAATAGAGAATTAGAAAGTAGAGAGAGAAACGAGAGAGGAGAGATATAAAAAGAAGTAAGGATCTGGAGAAGAATAAGCTCTTTGATTAAAAATGTACTTATGATGAATCTGAATGAATTTCCTTGACCACTCGACCAAACTTGATGAATTCCTAGAACACTCAACTGTCTTACAAACCTCCTCCATTAGTGAGATTCTCTGAATACAACTTCAAGGCATTTGAATCAGTGTTCAAAAACTCTGGGATCATGAGTGATATGCATTGATTGTAGACCACTTGAGATGACTAAACATCACTCATGGTGATCTTCTCTTATCATGCTCATGATGACCAAATTTCAATAGTAGTTGTTGATGTTTCAAATCCTTCAAGACCTTGTGATGTTCTTAATTTGACTCATTGTTCCAAGTGACCATCTTGTCACAACACATTGACTTACTCTAATTTATTCCTTGCCATGGTGTGATTCATATGATGTCCCAAATTATCCTTGGAAAGTGAGCTAAGCACAAGATCAAAATTGGAATGAGAACCTCACTTTTCTCTTCATGACTCATTTGATCTTCCAATCTCATTTTGTGAAAGATGATGCCTACTCTATGGAATGAATCAATTAGAGACTCAGAACACCTTCTGATTCACTCATTCCTGATTTGGGAATCACTTCTAAGAATAGGGAAGGAAGAGGGCCCACATTCAATATCATACTTGATCAAACACAGTCTCAATGCTTGTGGGGAAGATGATAGGAAATTGAGGTTCACCTTTGCATACGATTCTTTGGCATCAATTTCCTCTCATGGTCTACATAATTTATTATCTAGGTTTGAGAGATTTGAAACAGGGTGTCTGTGAATCTTATCATTACTAAATATGAGTGGCTTATACTCAATTGAAGGTAGACTATCAACTTCTAGCCCGTCAAACCACTGTGATGTTTAAAATGGTATCCTAAACTTATCTAAGTACTCTTTCTTCAACATGAGGGGCTCAACATCCTTGTTATATAACCAATATCTTAACACTTACTATTTTTAGTAAGCCTTATTTTGAGAAGTCCATTTTAGTTATCTAGTTGCTTAATTTGGCACTTTTAAATTTCCCTAATGTTCAAAGGGATATGTAAACTCTAAAAATGAGCTGTTTGCAACACTTATTATTTATAGGTAGTGAGGCTTAAGAAGGCTTACTATTTTTAGAAGTGGGTCTTCCCGGTGTTGGAATGGAACGAAAGTGATCTCAAAAGTTTTCATTTCACAATGTGAGGTTTTGCTCCAAATTTCAAAGGATTTCAATCACCATGTTTTTGTAGATATGAAAATGAGTTTTTGGATTTCAAATTTAAAATAGATGTATAAAATATATGTAGAGCATCAATGGATGCAATAAATACTCTTCTTAAATATGCATTTTTGAGAAGGAAGAGGCTATAAAATTTCATGGAAAACAGACATGGGGTTTGGGAGATATGAGTAAAATAAGGTTTTTGCATGGAGGATGTCTAAAGAAATTTTGGTAGCATAACAAACATACCAAATAAATGGGGAGATAAAATAACACAAATGAGCTCAAAAATGGTTAAGTATTGTATTAAAATGTTTATTCACCTCTTTCAAAATTGTTTTCCCTCCCATTTGCACACCTTAACTCAACTTAGACTCGAACTAGCTCAACCCGGGTCAGGTGGAGGTTAGAGGTGTGGTTACACCCTTAAAAATAGGGGTAAAAGGTAGATAAAGGGACATCCTTCATCTAACAAGTGTGCCATGGGTGCTTATTCTTCATGAGGATGGGGTCAAGTTTGGTAAGAAAATGTGAGCTGTAAACTGTTTCTAACACCCAATTATCACTTTTAAGTGACAAAAAGTTACCTCCATAGGGGGAGTTTCACTATTTTATCTCCCATATCCCTTTAAAACTGATGGGATAAAAGGGACAAACATGTTCAAAAGGCCTCCATGGGTCGATTTTCCATGAAAATTTGGTCAAATCCAACTTAAGACTAAGTTTACAACTGTGTTTTTAACCACTTAAGTTACATTTTAAGTGATGCAATAACACTCAATGGGGGAGTGCATTTTGGTGTCCCCTTGTCTCCTTGCATTTTGGGAAAAGTGGAAAAGATCCTCCAAATACCCCACCTAAGTTTCTTGGAATGACTAATGTCATCAATCTCAACATGAAAATGAAAAAGGAGTGGATTTTCAAATGTTGCTTAGGAGCAAGACATGGAGTTCAGACATCTATCCACAAAATATGATTTTGACTCTGAAATACCCAGATGATATTCATTCCAACAAAAATTTTCAAGTACCTTTTTATTCAGCTTGAAATTTTCCTTTTCATAATAGAATCCAGTTTCCACTTTATCCTATGTGTGTGCAACAATAAGTTGAGTTGCTCACCATTGATAGTCCAGAATGAGTATGTACCAATCAGAGAAACATGGATCTTAGTAAAAATATTATAAATAGTATTGCATAATGACCTATTGGTCTAAATCTACTTGAACTTCTTAGCTCTCTATTTATTTGAAGCCCTAGGATAAGGAAAATATTATTCATCTCACTAGAAAGACTCTTGTGTTGCACGATATGGATAGTTCTTGAGAAGTCTCTGCCACTTCCTTTTGAAAAATCTCCCAAAACCTATGGAACCAAGGAGGTGAGTAGGACAATCCATCAGCCCCTGATAAGCTTTATCTTCTTCAGGGGAATAGAGATATTGAGTGAGAATAAAACTGTGCTAGATTGACTATCAGTAGTAGGATTGAGGCTATTGATCTTCATTAATCTACTTTCCAAGATAATTAAGGACATAGTGTTCAAAATAGTCGGTTATTCTAGATCCAAAATTTCTTTAATCTTCCCCTTCATAAGGTTGATTCATGAAACTAACAAATGTATCTCATTGATTACCCTATCTTCAGTAGAATAGAGTCCCAGGTTAGCAATCTCATTATTTCCACAAATTTTGTTATAACTCTTGGTGATATGTAACATGGGATAATATGATTATACTTTATTGTAATGACTATGAAACTTCTTTTAGTCTTAGAGCTCTAAAATTTTATCTTCAGAAGGATACATCCTTAACAGGACTTGATAGAATGAATATTACTGCAAAGATAAATTATCTTTAATGTATGATTCTAAATTCATTCCACTGATCAATGAACTCCCTTCTCTGATATTACTTCAAGGTTCCTTACTTAATTTAGAAGGTTGAATTGAGTACGAAAATGTAACCAAGTCATCTCCTTATTCAATTTAGTATCAATATGCAAGTATGTTAGGAGATATTTTAATTGAGTTTTTTTGACAATACTTGGTACATAGCTGACCCATTCACACAAATATTCCAAGGATTCAGTACTTCAAATACAATACATGTTGAGATATTGAATACAATATCCATTTATGTTTTTATGATGATAGAAAAAGTAACTTGTTCACTGTTTGTAGACACCCAAAATTGTGCTCCACCCAAAATGTAATAGTAAAAATGACATTTTATTCATTGTTATTTGAATTACAGATCAGTTGTTATTTAGCTGCACTTCATACATGAAACAACTAGACATTGGGCCCACATAAAACTAACACTTACAATTGCATCTAGTCTAATGAACCCATGTCTATATCATCATTTTTCAGCTTGCATGTTTATAAATTATTAACAAAAAGGATAAAAGATTGGTTACAACATAGTGTGACTATTGTTGTATTATTTCATATTATTGTAATAAGTTAAATGGTATTGACTAAAAGTGAAAGTATTACTGTCATTGAATGGATAAGTCAATCATGAGCTTAGTTGTCCATTAACAGGTTCATCCTTGATCATTCATCCTATCTATGGATTCTAGGTCACACTTGTAGTCCCATATCTATGAAACAAAAGATGTTCATGCACCTTCTACCACAGGTGTTTGTAGATACATGTTTAAGTAGGGTCAATCATTCAATTGGGATACTTCTCTTAATTAGATAAAAAGGATATGCTCATCTCGACATGAGAATACAACTATGAACTACAACACAGATGTCATTCCCCATGCTAATGAATGTTTACCAGAAGACCCATCAACTGTATAAGTATTCTATTTGACAAGAACCTACAATCACCATGAAGAATACAATACATAACCAGGTTATAATGGCTGAACATGATCAAGCCTTTATCAGTTGTACATAACAAGGGTCGAATAAGAATATTGATCAATCTTATATAGCAGTCACTTAGGATTTCTAAGCTAAGTCCTTTCACAATAAATGAACATGAGCTTGAATCCGCCAGTCCATTCCTAACAGTAAACATTACTCCAAGTTGTTCAATGACAGCAAAGTATGAAAGTACATTGTGTTCATATGAGATAGTACCACAGTACCTAATTGATTTTAGGAGAATTAAATTGAATAGATGGATGCAAAAATCTATTTTACATGTAAGAGGAAATTAGGGAAGTTATTACCAGCTGCATATTACCAAGGGAGACTAACTTCCTACTTTCAAGGAACCAAAAGTATCGTCGTAACCTTGTTTCTTGCATGCGACATCGTACTCACGAAAAAGTTGAAACATTCTAAGATTATGACGATCATTTGACCAAAGTCCTATTGGGACATGCCAATGAAACAAGGGCTTAGAAATATTGCATTAATCTACCAAGTGAGTAACAATCTCAACCTATCAATTCCTATTCATCTATCATACCCTCGGGGTTTTAATTAGATCCAATTAAGGCTATGAACCATTTACTTTCTAAGTGGATGGGTACTTCACCTTATTTCCAAACTCTTGGTATCAAAATCATTATAATAGTTGATTGACCATTATACATTGGAGGTATATAAATCTCTGGTATGTTAAACATAAAGATCATTACATACCTTTAACATTACTTCATAGTTCACTTTAAATGGGCATAGATACTCACTAGATCGGAATCATGACTAGAACCTACTGTATCGATATGCATTCAAACATATACTTTTTTTAGTTGGCTAAAAGGATACACAAGGATAAGGGTTTTGCATGACTTAGGTCATGAAAATGTGAATAGATACCTTTTAACATGATATGGATCCAAAAGTGTTACTGTGCATGACCCACTTGACTTGATGTCGAGTTTTAGTTAACTGCATTCCTCTTATATTCTAAGATTACAAGGAAGCTTAGTATCACATGATCACTGTTAAGATGATTAACCTCCCTATGGGTGTTACATGTAAACTCCCTTAATATGGTGCACAACATAGATACCTAATGACTATTTGTCACTACAACTTGCACTAATTAGAAACATTAGGCTAAGTTATGGCTTTAATTAGTACAAATGATTTCTTTGTATTATGCTATTACATACAATCATTAATGTCATATGTTAATTACATGACATAACAATGAGTTAAAATAAATCTTAGTTTCAAGCTTGTAATTTCCTTCTGGCTAACGTTATAGTATCATCTTTACACACGATTCACTATTAGATAAAAACATTATTCCTTCACAAAATGGTATACGTTGGATCTTTTATTCCATGTATCCAGCGATTATCATAGGGGGATTCTATTACGATCATGTTAACACCTTTTCCTTTCACATGGCTATCTATAGGTTAATTTGGGATGGCATTTTGAGTATTAGTCATAACACTAGAATATCAGTCAACGGTATGTTGTACGAATGACCATACTCATTACAGCTTTAATCAGAACATGAAAAGTAGTTCTCACTTGAATTGATAGTAAAAATGATTGGATTCTCGTTAATCACTACCTAGATAAAGCCCTAACTTTCCATGACATTAAGTGTAATTACATGACTTGCTATAAATATACATGCCTTACTGTAATGAAGCAAAAAATATAGCTAGTAAATTCTTAATCCTTTTGAAGATGACAATACAATGACCCAAAATAAGAGCTATACATTCATTTCGACAATGACTATACAAACAGTGAAAACTGAAATATGAAAATAGATACACTTTCCCATTTTAGTAGATAACTATGACCATGTTAGACAACCATATACATCGAGGATGATGGTAACACTCCAATCTTATCAATCATTATGATCATCGTGACGATGCTATGATATAAAAATGTAAAACCATGTAAACCATACACTGGGTCAATGATGAATGTTGGCATGAAATCTCACCCCTCCCTATCTAACACTCTATAAAGACATTACCAACATCATCACTCATCCAAGAAATAGAAACTAAATTACTACTTTTCCATATTTTGTAAACCTTACAACTCTAATTATTCAGGATTAACGATGGTGAAAATAATCATTTTGATTTTACACATATGCAAACTAGTGCATTCCATGATCAGAGAGGGTGAGAGATAATGATCGTGATCTAATGATGATTGATATCAATGATGACATTCACGACGATTTGGACAATGCCTGATCATGAGCAATGAAAACGATTTCTACGACAATTGATGACGATGAGAAAATGAACAACTCAGGATACAAAATAGATGATTTAGATCATCACCCTGCAAGAACAACATGATAACCATGACTATTTCAATGTCACTGTTAAGAAAATTCTCATAATATGGATCATACCAATGGATTAATATTCTAGTAATCAACTATTTCAAGAGATAAATAGGCCTTGGATCTACTCAAGGACATCAAACAACCATGTTAAGTGACTTACTAAAAAGTTTCAACCTAGTCATGATGATCACCATTCTCCTTTTTATGGCCTTAAACCCTCTTGGTGGAGCCCTTCCTAAGTGAAAATTCTGATGAAAATAAAAAATGACAAAGACCTAAAACTCAATGTAAAATTATTTAGGAACTCATTATGCCTCTTAAGAATATTGAAAAGTTTCAATGACTCAACTATTTTCAACAATCAATTTTTATTATCGCGACTTTGATTGTGACCAGAATTACAATGATAATAATGCAATTGATGCCCTTAAAAGGTAAAAACTGTTGGAAGCACAATGGACTGAGGAGGGTGGGTGAATCTGTCCCTACAAACTTAATTTAAATTTTAGATTACTCACATAAACCATTAATCAATTAACCATCCATTAGATGTGTGCACAACAACATACAACGTACATTCAATTAACCATGAACAAGAAAGGCAACACCATAACACAAGATATAAATGGAAACCCCTCAAGGGAAAGAAAACCCACTAAAAAAATTTCTGATATTATGCAAAAAAAAACTCAAGTGAATATTACACATCACAAGAGATTTCTGTAGCGAGGTACTAACCCCAAGAGGAGCACCTACCCCTAAACCCTTGTTGATATTACTCACAACAAGAGACTCCTATGAATATGACTCATCATAAGTGATTTTTTATAAGTATGATCACTGATAATATGTTGATACCACAACTGATAGTAATCCTAAAGTTCAGCTCCAAATACCTTCAAACCCCAACTCATCAAATGCTCTCTCTTTCAACTTTCTTCATCTTGATCTTTGCACCTGACCCTTGACATTCTAACACTTGCACACATTATTCAACTCTGATTCAAAACTCTACTCACATCTCAAAACATGCCTTTGTACCCTTACAATATTTCACACTCCCATAGAGGTCGCATTTTTCACACTCAAGCAACTAGTTCAAAAATGAACTCAAACATCACCTTTATAGGCATTTATTCCTCTTAAACTCATCATAGGTCGGTTCTATACAATTATAAATACCAATAAAACTTAATTACATCCCATTAAATTCATTAAAATGGTCACATATGACCCATATAGCTCATCCATGCCCAAAACCTCATCATCTTGCACCAAAAAGGCTCAAAACTCCATCACTAGGATGAGTAAAATTCACTCATACACTAAAAAAATGATTATTAAAGCTCTAAAAATTCACCATAACATGAGTAATATAACATATAATAATCATAAATGGTCACACATTTTACTTTGACCAATCAAATATTTCATTAAATGGGCCCAAAGGCTCATATCCTTCACAAAACATTTGTTTCCAGCACCCTGTCTTCACCTTTGGGCCTCAATACCACCCAAGATCAATGTAAACTATCACATGTGACCACTCTATGAAGATATCTATATATCACATTATATGCATGCTATACCTATTGAAACATCCACGTGTTCAAACCACAACAACATTTCTCTTCGCCAAATCAAGTTGCCCAGAAACTAGTTTTGCAAAGTCAACTAGCTTGCACCCTTGATACCAGTTCAAAGACCTCAAAAGTCCTTTAATAGGAACAAAATTCACACCCTATTCAACTCTCCAGGTGATATAATAGCATCAACTCTTCTATCTCATGCTTCAACCAACTCAATCTTTCAGCCTGATAAGATTTAGTCCTGAAAACCAAGAATACCTTCTTCTCTCACAAAGTCACCTCAAAGACCCATCAAATATCATCATCATGAGACAAAAATTATACCAGTTGGAAATCCCTATCGGAATCACTCTTTCCATAAAATATTGTAACTCCTTCCAAATCTAAGTGGAAGGCTTTCAACCAAGCTCATTTCTGTAAACTTCCTGTAAACTGCCCCAAAACTACCCTTTAGCTAGTCTTCACCAATAGGGCACACTCAACCCTTTAACTACATCACCATGATCCTAAAACCATCAATAGTTGACATAGAATAAAACCTCACATAATAAAATACAATGCTCCATTTAATCTTTCAGCTCCTTTGGATTAACTTAGTCCCAAAACTAGAACTTCTTCATAAAAAAGCATGTTTGAAGTGGGGTCCACTTACTGTCACCAAAACCACTACCATTTACCATTATGGAAACTTGGAGGAGTCCTATACATCATCCATTCATAATCCATGCACTATGGAAAAATAAATTCTAAATGATCTTAGGAGACTAAATCTTCTCAAACCTACTTTCTAGCTAGGGTTTTGTTAGGGTTCACAAACCAGTTGTTTACCTTCTTAACGATTCGTTCATAAAAATGTGATTATGAAACCACCTCATTAATTTTTATGAAAGACCTTAATAACTAACCTAAGAATATATTCCAAATATCTTATTTCCCCATGCAAGTCATACAATTCACAACAAGCATAAGAAGGTTCACTTTTGCTTCAAAAACACATTGAAACTTACCTGATTTCACCAAAACTTACATAACTTCAAAAATATTCTTCACTTTGACTTGAAATTTGTCATGAAGCATCATGAAAACATCCTCTAATTTTAAAAACTTACCTCATAGCCTAAATATCTCTAAAAATATCCATCCAATCTCATTTACCCATGCTTTCTTGCATGTTCTCAACTGCTTGCTTCCCAAGGACCTCAAACATGCATTGTACCATTGAATTCTGACCTAAAACTCATCATAAACCTAATAAATCATTTCACTGTACTACTACCATGCACCAAAAATATTGATCAGCTCAAAAACACATAAATCCAACTCATTTTTCATGCTCCAAGGCTAATAATAGGCCTCGAATGACTTGACTCAACCATGACAAACCATGAACTGGCCCCGATGATTGTATGCAGACACTTGTACAACCTTGACACATCATATGGACCATGTAAGACCTCATAACAACCTTCAACCAACTCAGGAGGACTCATATAATGACCATTCACACTAGACCATGCACCAAACACACCTAAACACCATGTTACATCACCTAAACAACACTCATCAATGCAATACATCATGTTTGACCTGAAAGACACCTCATGGGGACTCACATGACACCTACACACGCTTTTCCATCAATGGACTTCACATCAATTATAACACTAACACACAATGTCCAATAGATGATGACGATGATGGTGATAATGACAATGACAAAAAAATGAGAACGATTACAACGATACACCATAAATGATAATGTCAAACCTTTAAATCTCATTAGATCTTTACGATAATCTCTGAGATCGTTTCACCACTAGATGTCACTTCTCTTCTCTATGTAATCATAACACATTATTTTTTTCACTCACTACTATTGTAGCATGTAGGTTTTTGATTCACTCGGGCCATTGCTTCACTCGATGCAGTCACCGCTTTCTTGTTCGCTTCACTCTAGAGATTGCTTCACTCATTATGGATGTTGCATCATTTCTTTCTAACCCCAAGCATGCTAACCTATCATCCATCATACACTGGGTACTCACCCAAGGCACGCGGTAGGCAAGCCCCTCCTTTATGTGAGCTTTACAAGAGATTTTTTCCATTAATGGAGGATTATTTGTAGAAATAGAAGTACATTCATCTACTTTAAAAGACAGAAGATATAACTAACATATCTACACATTAATGCATCACAAAAGCTAAATAAACATTGCAATAAGTACAAGAAACTAGATCTGAGTCATGATAAGCCAAATAACATGAGGGTTTACACCCATAAGAAAGTTTTACATAAATAGATCCATGTATATTGATTTAACAGAGTTCTAGTAGCCATATTACATTCAAAAGGGTCATCTCAGACCATATACATTAAATGACAAAGACTCAAATCCTGCAAACCTATCTATCAGAGATCCTAACTATACTTTTCCCCATTATATCCCTTGTTACAGATCCCAATACATATATATATGCTTAATGGTATCCCTTACAACCCTCTAGCACTAAGTACTCTAAACCCTAGCACCATGAACTCCAAACCCCTAGCATTTTTGACAGCACTTCGTTACTCCTTCCTTCTCTTTCTTTGCATTCTCTATACACCCATTCTCTTCTGTCTCTATGTTCTTGTCCCAAGAACCTCTTTAAATAGGATCATCAACCACCACCATGAATTCTCTCCTGAGAAGATCATGTGCAAGTGTCAATGTGGTCCTCCATTGGAAAATACTTATCCTCTTTGAAAACCTTCCACTAACTGTAATGATGCTTCTGGGAATATTCCCTCTGTGGAATATCCTTTTTTTGACCTCCAAGGTTCCAAGTTGGCACCTTATCCACTCATCACACCCATTCATGTCCTCACATTTTTCCTCAAGTGACTCCATGATGCCAAATATGGCTAAGTCCTTTAAACCCTTGTTTCTGCCTCCCGCACATGCCTTAGTTTCACTTAAACCCTTTTAAACCCCTTTTTCCTACGCACTTTTCCCTTAGTTCCCTTCTATTTATTGATCCTACATGTGCATGCCTCTTGGTACTTAGCCAATATTTTAGGGTCCAACATCACCCCACACTACGTGTGTTCTCCATCCTCAGAAACATTCTTCTTCCTCAAAGAATAAAGAATAGAGGTATTGAAACAATTAAAGAATGGAAGGATGAAAAAAATGGAAGAATAGAAGAATGTGCTACTGCTGCATGAGGAGTGGGAACTCCTTCTTCAAATGCCTCAATCTTCTCCCATGCATCTACTTCTCCCTGCACCTACTGAAGTAGGTCACCCACTAATGCACTTACTTCATCAAAACTAAGTTCCTCACTCTTAGCTTTCAGCGTATCAACAATGCTTTCCAACTACTTGCTAAGATCACCTAGCACATCCATCCTGCAAGAGACCTGAGGGTATAGTTCCTTTAGCTTATTCTTAATCTAACCCCAAAAGGTTTCGATTGCTTCCAACTTCTTCTCAAATTTGGCTACAGGATCTTTCTGCTCCACCCTATTTCCTTTGTGCTTTTCCTAAAATTCTTTTAGATCTGTCTCATGTGTATCAACCAATATGCTTATTACCCTATCCCTATTGGCACATTTTTCATACATGGCTTCAATCTTGTGGTGGTCTTTACTGTGGCAAGGAGCTTAGAGTACTAAATCATTGTCTCCCCAATCTTTAACTTTTCCTCCTCCTTCTGGCGTGCCATCACCTCCTCTGCTTACTCTAATGCGAGTGGTCACCTTTCCATGGTGAGGATGTGGGTCAAGTCTTCTAAGCATTGCATGGTTGACTCATATTTTTGTTCAAGTGGGGCTAGGTCTGGGTGCTTCAAGATAATAATGTTTGAAATGGCCTCTATCTTCTTATGGACTTCCACACACCTTTTCCTTTTCATCCCTCATGTTTCTCACACCTTAACTGACTTGATTAATTCCTTTTGTTTTATCTTCTTTTCCTCTCAATGATTCCTCATTATTTTTCTCAAGCTCTTCCTCCAAGACCCTTATTTTCATTTTCTGCCAAAGAGTCTTTACTCCACCTCCACCGATGAGCGACATTGCAAACTTTCTCATCTGACAATTGTTGGGAATTTACCAGAGGGTTTACTCCCTTGGCATCTTGGTATCTTTCTCAATGCATCACTCCTCCTTTCATCAATGTGGGACTCAAAATCCCAAGATAGCATTTTCCTTGTGGAGCACCTTCTTCTCAAAAGAAGACCAAGCAAGTAAGTTAGTTTTGGGCCCACGTACTTTGGAAGACTACCTTGTTTGGATCATTAATATAATTTCTGTACTATCTGCGACATGCTCATGCCTTTTTCTCAAGAGCCTCTCCTCTATCTGCGCTTCCTTGGCAAACCTTCTTCCATAAGGTGGGGTCTCCAGGAATGGAGACATCATCTTCAACATAAGCACCCTTTTTCATACTTAGGCCTTATGTGCAAATACACCCTCATTGTTGTCCTCCCTGCAATAGGTAATGTTACTAGTTTTAACATGTGCACATCATGGGAGACATACTTCTCCACATAGGCACGCTTCTTGGGGTATATTAACTTCATGTGCAGCTCGTGGTAGTCTTGATCTACTACACTTAGATCAAATCTGAGTTTCTTCTTCTCTTTGAATTGATTAACCCCAGCCTGGAAGTATTGCGCTCATGAAGGAGAAAGGTAACTTACACCAAGGACTCTTGGTGCCATCTACCAAAGTAAATCTGTTGATGCAAAAATGTTGGTGTATGGTGAACTCATCTTCTCTTTGTACTAATGAAGGTAACTTCTTGGGTATTCTCCATTCAGCCCCAAATGCATCACGCATCTGCTTATACCACTTTTCTAGGTGCACCTTATGAGTGGTCATCATGGTGTCACAAGTATACTGTTCAAACCTCTTGGTGGGGGAGGGGTTCTCATCTGGGTATTCCCAAACAAACTTATCCAGCCCATCAGGCACTCCAATCTCTAAAAATAAAATGGTGAGGAGGACATTACCAAACATGATCTTCTCTCCATCATGCGTGGTGTTTATAATCTCCTCTATAATAAAATATGAGAGGTTATAGATGGTTCCCTCTGAGATCTTGTGGCACACATTCAACAATGCCTTGTTGATCTATTTTCATCCCTCTTTCCCATTCAGATTTGTGACCAAGCACATGGCCATCCTCATCACCAGGTCGGTAATTACAAAAATGTCAAAGTAGCTTGAACCCTTCTTGTAGTCATAAGCCTCAACATCTTCTTAATGGCTTCCTTGTCTTCCAAATCATCATCCAATGAATCTCCTTCATAGATAAGGCTGGTGAACTTAGAAATTAGCTGGGGGTTATGCACATCCTCTGACCTATGAAATAGAAGTGGTCTTCATGCATGCGTGACATCAACCATTGGTATAGTCACTCAGGATTTGCCAAAATAGGGCAACTCGTAGAGTTGCAACAACCCATCCTTCTCCATTTTCACCTTTACCTCATCATCATAGATGGGCATTCCATCTAGTGTCCTCTTCTCTATAGGGTGAACCATTTCTAGTGTCATTTCATTTTCTATGGTACTCATTTGACGGTTGTAATCACTGACGGCCATCTTCTTGATGTGAGACATTCATTCTTTACTAAGTAATACGACATCCGGGTACTGTATTTCTACATACCATTCTTCATTGAAACTGGTAGAAACAACTTGTTTTCCCTTTCCCTTTCCCTTCTTCGGTGAAACATTTGCTACTTTCCTTGGTGTCATTCCTTCTTCAAGTCCTTAAAAATTCTTCCTCTCTCCTGGTCCTAGCTCTGCTCAACTTTGCGGCTCCACTCCTTTGCAAAAATTCCTTCAAACCCCATGCCCTAGCTATGCAACCCTAACCTGGAAAACCCTTTTTCCACAAGATGACATAACACCCATGGGATTCTTCCACACAACCTTCTCCACTTATGCTCGTGTACTCCTTTCCACTCTGGTTCACTGATCAAACTAGCTATGCACGCAAATCTTCACAACTCTTCTCAAACTTTCTTCGCAAGGATGCCCTAGTTCACGAGAGCTCTTTGATAACTTAAAATGCAAGGTAGAAAATAATGCACCCCCGATCTTCTATTTATAACTTTTTCTTTTCTCCACAATAAATTCCATGCCACCTACCAATGTACTTTCACAATAAAGGTGGATTTTTTTCCAATGCCAACCTTCAGTGCTTTTCCTCCACACTCAATCCTATGCAAAAACTGTTGTAACCTTCTGGCATGCAAAAACCCTTACTGACCATAGAATTCTTTGTGCACTTTCTCCCATGCCAAAGTCAATTCTTCCTCTATGTCTTGGACCAATCCTCTTTTTGACATTCCTACCTCATGTTGTTCCTGCACTTTTTATTCTTGTATGTGGTTTCTCAAATCCTTTTGACACCATCCTTCCCTTATGTTCACCTTTTCCACGTGTGATCTTCCAATCCACATGTTTTTTTATTTTTCAACCTGGGCCATCCACAACCATAGCTTCCAGCACTTGTCACATCACTCCACCCCACACAAAAATGGATGCATGGTCCTCTGCACATAGAAAACTTTTGAAAATAATAAGTGGCTACCAATGCACAAACATGCAAAAAACAAGGCAACAAGAAAGGGAAACACAAAGAAAGGAAACTGCATCAAAGAAAAACCTAGGCTAACTGGCAATACTGCCTTATTTACAAACACAAAGAAGACTTATTTATAGTAGGGCTTCAGCCTACTCCCATTGAAATGGCCTGGAAACCATGTTCCATCCAACACTTGTAACTGGAAAGCACCTGAATCAAGTATATAGGATACAATGTACGAGCCCATCCAATGGACTTTGAATTTCCCAGGATGGCACAAAAACTTGGAATCATACAATAGAACCATCTTCCCAACCTCAAACTACTTGTTTCTTGATGTGTCTATCATGTCATGCCTTCTACCTGGATTTTTCTATTTTCTGACTCCAGCGAGCAATAGCCCACCTCTCATCTAACTACATCAACTTATCAATCCTCTCCTCAAGCACTTGTTCATCATCTAACCCTCCTGCGTGCACTATACACAGTGATGGTAACATGAATTCAATAGGTAACACAGCTTCCATGCCAAACACCAATTGAAAAGGTGTGGCCTTGTTCAGTCTCTTATAAGTAGTCTGATATGACCATAACACAATAGAAACTTTATCATCCCAATCCTTTCTTCCCACATCACAAATCTTGGTTAACGTGTGATTCAAAATTTTGTTAAATGCCTCAGCAGTCCCATTAGCTTGTGGGTGATAAGGGGTAGTCTTGTGATGGGCTACCATGAATTCTTCCAATAAGATTCTAACTGTCTCATTTAAGAAATGAGTACCCCTATCACTTGTTAAGCTCAGTGGGCATCCATATCTGTTGATTATATTTTCCCACAAGAACCTAGTTGTTGTTTCCATTGTGTAATCCCTTGTAGGTGCCACTTCTTCCCACCTTGTAAGGTAATCTGTGCATGTAATGATATAGCACAAACCTATCCTTCACGTGGCTGGAGAAATAGGGCCTACGAAGTCAATTTCCCACTTCTCGAATGGTTCTACACTGGAAATCAGTCTTAATGGCATTTCATCTCTTTTCCCTAGTTTACCAAGGTGCTGGCAGTGGTCACAGGCCTTGCAATACTTGATACAATCTTTGTAAACCATTTCCCACCAAAATCCTACTAGAAGGATCTTGTGCACATGGTTGCATTCCCTGCATAGTGTCCTCCTACAATTCCACCATGTGCTTCCTCCATGATTGCAACTTGTTCATCCTCTAACACGTACCAGTGTAAAACCTCATCATGACATAGCTTGTATAAGTCTCCACTAATCAACATGTAAGGCACGACACGTATGGATAACTACTTCCTTTCGAAAGTCTTCATCCCCTCTGATGCCACACCCATTTTTGAGAAACACAACAATATCTTCCAAGTCAGAGGGTGCACACCAAAATCTAAATAGTTGTGCATCTGGCATTGTATCCTCAATGCTCTATGCATCCTCTCCTGATTCAATCCTTGATAAATGGTCAGGCCCCAAATTACTCTTACCCAGTTTTACAACAACCATAAACTCAAACTCTTGAAATAATAGGACCCACCTACATATGCACCCTTGTAGAATGGGCTTGTTTACCAAGTACTTCAATGCCATGTGGTCCATGTAGAATATAAAGGGTTTTGCCAACAAATACTACCTAAATGTTTGTAGTGCATAGATCATTGAAAATTCCTCATGCTCAGTAGTAGTATAGTTTTGTTCTATTGGGGTTAGCTTCCTACTAGCAAAGCAAAAGGGGTGGTCAACAATTCCCTCTCCAGGTTGTGCTAAGATTGCTCCAATCACCATCCCTGAAGCATCAACATGTACATGGAATGGCTTATCCCAAGAGGGAAAGCATAATATGGGTGCAGTGATAAGCCTATTCTTCAATGTGTCAAATGCCATCTGTTGTGCCTCTCCCCAATGAAATATACTTTTGTGCTTTAACAAATTTTCCAATGGCGTGGTGATCTTGGCATACCCCTGAATAAATTTCCATGGTAATACCCCATATGCCCAAGGAATCCATGCACACTGCTCTGGCTGGTAGGTTCCCCAATCCCACAATAATGGAAACTTTGCTAGGATCCACCAGCAAAGCCTTCCTTACATATGATATGCCCCAACAGGGTCCAAATGGAGTAGCAAAAACACATTTCTTAATGTTGAGGGATATACTCAACTACCAACATCTCTCAAACATCAGCCTCAGATTGTCACAATGGTCCCTCACTAATCCATATACTGTCCAGTCATCCAGGTAGACTTGTAGAAACTTATGGATGAAGTCCTGAAATGCCTGAAGCACAATGCACGAAAACACAATAGGTGCATTCTTTAGTCCAAAAGGCATGACCGTGTAGGAAAAACTTCCCCATTCAGTGGTGAAAAATTTGTCTTTTCTTGGTCCTCCTTTGCAATTCTAACCTGATGATATCCTGAGAATCCATCTGTGAAAGAATAGATCTCACACCCAGCTACTCCTTCCAGGATCTCCTCAGTGAAGGGGGTTGGAAAAGGGTCAATGACACATACCACATTCAAATCCCTGTAATCAATGCAAATCCTTATCCTTCCATCCTTCTTAATGTTGATGACCATTGGACTTATCCATTCTGATTCTTCAACAACCTCAATGATGCCTGATGATGCATCATCTTGTCAATCTCCTCCTTGACTTTGACACTGTAGATTCAGATTCATTCAATAAGGTCTCTTCCAAATTGGGCACACACCTTCCTTTAACTTGATCTTCATTTCTCCCAAGGAGTGGTGAACTCCTTTAAGCTCATGGTACCCACATGGGAAACAAATCCTAAAATTCACATGCAACAGATCGATGATCTTTGAAACCTCCTTTTCTGTCCAGTAATCTCCAATAGTAGCCTCCTTAGGTTCCACCTCCAAACCAATGTTAACCTTCTTGGTTTTCAGGGGTTCATGGTAGGTGCACACTTTCTCATCAACACTATCCATAACCTCACACATACCCATAGTATGGTTAACATCCAAGTTTTCCACTTCTTCACCATCTATCACATAGACCAAATTTCCTTTCTCTTTTTCCATGCATGTGCACTCAAGTTGTATCTCCTCTGATTCTTCCTCATCAAAGCACACTTCCAAGACAAGTTCACCCAATAATTCCAGTATTCTATCCTCCGCCATGGCACTATCTCCCATAGTTAGGTGCTTAACAACCTGTAGCGCTTCATTCACCAATGGTTTAGTACTCTGATACTCAAAATCTTGAAGGAGATCAGCCATCAACTCCTGCCAGTTTCTTGTTTGATGAGAAAGCTTTGAGTGAATGTACCATGCATGCACACAACCTTGTAAGGTGGAGTAAAGCTTATGCACCCATAAAGAAGGTGACAATGCTTCTACGCCTTCCATTTAGGCCTTCTCACATGCCTGGACATGAAATGAGGTGGGTTCCTTCCCATGATAATCTTGTATAATAGTAGGTGCATTACTTCAGAAAAACCTAACAGAGAACGTGATTCTCACCTCGTGCCACTCTAGAAGGTTATCACGATGGGTCACCCACCAACGTGTTGTGGTCCCAAGAAAGGTATAGCTAAGCATCCTTCTCCTTTCAATCTCACATCTCCACTAGGTCTCCATTTCTCATAGGAAAACATCAGGGTTGGCTCCCCTAATATAACTTGGCAACTTCTTTCCTCCTAGGCACTTGACTGAGCACCTTTGTTACTCTCATCACAGAGCCTCTTAACTTCCTTCCAACTAACTCATATGTCTCATGTGTGCCAATTTTCACATGCCACACTAGTTGTATCACTTATAGATTGAGTGTCTTCCCACTGAATAATGCCTTCTTTTGTTGGTTGCACAACCTCAGGGTCCCTGATAGTGCACACATAGATTATGTCTAGGTATTCTTCTCCCAAGGGCTCAGTATAGGGCACTGACTTCCCATCTATTAAAGGAATGATAACATGTTCCTCCTTGTTCTCAAAACTTATATACCCCTTATTGAAACGTAAGTCAACATTGTTCTTATAGCACCAGGGGCACCCAAGTAATGCTGGAAAGTTGTCCACCTCAGCAAGTGCTAAGACTTTGAAGTCTCCAGTGAATTTCACCCCTTGGATAGTGATAACAACATCCTTTAAAACACCAATGGGCATTTCCTTTGTCTTATTAGCCATATACAACACATTTGAAGATGGTTGTAATGGGGGCCTTCCCATTTGATTCCATGCATCTAGGGTGAGAACATTAACTTTTGTGCCTATGTCAATCAAAATATTTCTTAGGAGCCATCCATCAACAACTACATTCAAGGTAATCTCCTTATCATAGTCAAGGCTATGGGGAGGAAGGTTAACATGCAAAACCTACCTCTCACACTCTCCTCCAGTGCTTGGTACTTTATCTCTCAACCATTCTCCTAACAGAGGAATGATATTCTCTTGGCGCAACATCTTACACACCTCTCTGACATCATCTATATATGACTGAGGGACCTCAATGCTCTTCTTCTACTACAACTTCCTGGATTGATCTTTTAGACACTGAATTTCCCCTTGAAGACTTCTAATTACATCCATAGTCTCTTGATAGACTTCCTTCTAATGCATAGGGTTGAGATACTTCCCATGTACCACTTCTTCTCTTGTAATCAATGACCTTTGATTTGGTATTTCCCTGGTGTCATAGCCTCAGCTCGTGTCATTACCAATACATGTTCTAATTTGACTCACCTAGGATAGGCATCCACTATGCTTTACACTCACCATCCCAGTAACCTTCTTGCTCTGGCTCATGTGTTCATTTTGGCACTCTAGGTACCATACCAAGTACACTTAATAGATGGGGACTTCATGCTTATAGTGTTTAGACCCACTGTTGCAAGTTCCTTCTTTTCCTTTGTAGTTTCTGGGCATCCTAAATTACTTTGCTTTCCCCATCAAGAGTCAACTTCCTCCATCGTGTATGCATTCATAATGGTCATGTCCTCCTTATAACAACTTATGGTTCCTAGTCCCACATGGGACTCCTTCTTCCACCTTCATGGTCAATGCATTTATAATCCTTGATGTCTGATTAGACCCCTCCAAAATTTTGAAATATGACACATAAAGCACATGCATTGTAACAATTACCTACTTCATCATTCTATGTGGCATTCTAATGTCTATTCATCATTTACTTCTGGCCAAGAAAAAATATCATTCGTATCCCTTTAGGAAGTATGCACCAGAACCCACATTTTGGATATGCCAAGTTCACAGATAATAGGTCTCTAGGTGCCATCATTGTAAGAATTACTAGGAACCAATGGTTCTTGATAGACTTCCTACTAAGTAGACACAAGGTCCTCTAAGGCTTCACATGGATAGAAAGTCTTATTGAAATCGACATGGATCTGCTTATGGGCATCCCCATGGATGTGCATGTTGCCTCAAGCTTGTGTCATAAAATACTTGGATAGGTTCTAAACTGCTCACTTTGCACACTCATTTAGGATCCATTGTTAATATGAATTTCAATGTGATGATGCTTTACTTTTCAAATTCCATATGCACCTGGAACCTTCCATTGATCTTTGGCTTAAACCCAGTGTTTGTTAAGATATTGGAGAGGGTCATTCTTCACATACTTGTGCTTTTGTCCATCACCAATAGCATTGTAGCAAGATCAGGGCATTTCATGCTTATAGTAGTTCTGTAGACCCATAGTTGTAACAAGTTCCATATCATGTAGGGAAATCTCACTTCTTCCACCTCTTGTATGGTTTATGGACCTTGTCCACCAACCTCTAAATCCTCCACTAAATACCTCTTCCCAGACCCATAAGATCCATCTGCAAATCCCTTCATTCATGATGATCCATCATCCTTGGAAGGGGCTAACATTTGCAACACTAGTCTGGAACACACCAAGTATCAATGGCATCATGTATTTGGTCAATCAATTTATAATCCTTGGTGTCATGAGTAGTAGAGGTGAAAATTTTGTAATAGCAAGACACATTCTTACAGATCATGCATGGCAGTAGCAGAACACCTACTTGCATCATGATCTCTGTGGAAAATCTCAAAGTCTACCATCGTCATGCGTACCAATCTCTGAGGAAAACTATTGTTCGTATGCCCTTCTACCTCACAATCCATGCACCATAACCCACTATGAGTCTCATGAGCCGAGTTCACAGATAATTTATCTAGCTATTTTCCATTGTAACAATTTGGGCTTCTAGGAATAACTAACTCACTATATCAATGCTTCCTAATACCTCTAGCATGCAAGGAATCCTCCAAGGCCTCACATGGATCTTGTGAAAGTCTTCTATGAAAGCTCCCTCCTAAATAAAAATGTTATCAGTCCTCTGATGAACCACTGAGCATGTTGTGAAGGGTGAATGTCATAAGATAACTTGGATAGGAGAGTCTTGAAACACACATCATACTCCTGCACACTCTCCTCCATTCCTTGTTGAATCTCCTTCAATGTGATGATGATTTTATATTCAAACTCAGGTATGTGGAACTCCACCAAAAAAGGCATTACATGTAGCATAATGTAATCCACCACTATCTAGTGGGTCATACTTCTTGTACCAGTTATGCATGTGTCCTTGTAATGTGGTTACAAATTGACTTGCTTTTTACTCTAGGGAAGTGATTCCCTTCGTGTGCCATAGTAACTCACACTTGTGTACATGTTCTATGACATCCTCAACACCCTTGTAATCATGTAAGTGGAGTGACATCTCATAAAACACTTGTTGATGGTGTTGTGGACCTTGTCTGCCAGATCCAGGACCTTGATTCCCTCTAATGTTACCTCCACCACCAGACCCACTAGATCCACTAGTTCCAAATCCTCCAGATCCTCCTCCTATCGTAGGTAAGGAGCCTAAAGCAGTTTCTCCTTGTGAACCCACCATTGCACTAAACTGTGTCAGATAGTCTGTGATACCGAACCACTCCCATATGTGTTTCTCATGCCACTCCCAGATGTGATACTCAAACCTTGTGATCCCACACCTTGTCCAAATGTTGTGCCAAACAAAATACCCCCAAACACAAGAAATGATTATGTAGTCATAGATGTACCAAATGAAAAATTATACCTCCTAGGTGTCACTCGACTACGAATACCAATACCAACTAGATTATCAAAACTTATCTCAGGAACTGGAAAACTAAGTGTTCTCCTTTGGTTTCCATGTGGGTTAAGATGTGCACCTACGTCTCTTCTCCTTTCTTCATATGATGAGCTCTCTCTAGAAGTTGAGGGGGTTTCTCTTCCGCACTTGACAAGATGGGGTAGCTCAGACTGCTCAGGTTCCATGTCCTCCGCGTGAACCTCAAATCCTTCCCATAACATCTTCCTCCATAAATCCATCACTCATGTAGCTTTGTGATGTCTTGTCAACTCCCTCTCCTGAGATTCATTATACTTGAGCCACTTCTCCTCTCTCTCCATTTTTACTACAAGGTTTTAATCCTTCTACCATGCCAGCTTTTGTGCCCTACCTAGCAGGATTTTATCCAGCCATGGGAAAGGCTTCCAAACTCAAAGTAATGACCAAGATCTTGATAGCCAGTGGAATAACATGTAAGAATGATCCTCTAGGATCCCTCAAGAACTCAAACTCAACAATCTCTACAAAGAATACATAGAAATAGTGTATTCCAGTATAACTACTTAGCACTCTACTCCACCAGTGATGAACATCATGGGTCCATGTCATATCAACATCATGCAACCACTGATATTCCTCTTGGGTCCAAACATGAGGTCTATAGTACCAACTTGTTCTTGATGCATATGTTGATAGCCATTCATACAACTCTATTAGGAAACACCAAAAGAATGTCTCATAGAGTTCGTGATACAGGTCTTCCCTCCACCCATTTTCATGCATCAAACTCAGATCCAGTACTTAAACCTGAGAAAAATCATCCTCTGATGTTTTTGAGCCATGCTTTAACATTATCCCAGTTCAAGCGCTCCGTCATCACACATTTCTCTCACAATATCTTCAAAAGAGGTCTCATAAATTAAACCAAGATGTAGTCATTATTTTACCCTCAATACTTCTTTCTAACCCCAAGCATGTCGGCCTATCATCCAGCATACATTGGGCACTCACCCAAGGCACACGAGGGTGCCAAGCCCCTCCTTTATGTGAGCTTTGTAAGAGATTTCTACCATTAATGGAGGATTATTTGTAGAAACAAAAGTACATTCATCTACTTTGAAAGGTAGAAGATATAACTAACAAATCTACACATCAATGCATCACAAAAGCTAAATAAACATTGTAAGAAGTACAAGAAACTAGATCTGAGTCATGATAAGCCAAATAACATGAGGGTTTACACCCATAAGCAAGTTGTATAGAATAGATCCATGTATATTGATTTAATAGAGTTCTAGTAGCCATATTACATTCAAAAGGGTCATCTCAGACCATATACATCAAATGACAGAGACTCAACTCCTCCAAAACCTATGATCAAAGATCCTTACTATAATTTTCCCATTATATCCCTTGTTATAGATCCCAGTACCCATACATATGCTTAATGGTATCCCTTACAACCCTCTAGCACTAAGTACTCTAAACCCTAGCACTATGAACTCCAAACCCTTAGCATTTCCTAACATTTATGCACTCTTCATTACTCTCCTTCTCTTCTCTCCCCTTCTATATCTCGCATATCTCTCTATGTGTCTCTACTCCTGACCCAAGCATCTCTTTAAATAGGATCATCAACCACCACCATGACTTCTCTTCTGAGAAGATCATGTGCCAAGTGTCGATGTGGTCCTCCATTGGTGAATGATTATCCTCTTTGCAAACCTTCCACTAACTGTAATGATGCCTCTAGGAATATTCCCTACGTGGAATATCCTTTTCTTGACCTCCAAGGTTCCAGTCTAGCACCTTATCCACTTATCATGCCTAGTCGGGTCCTCATGTTTTTCCTCAAGTGACTCCATGATGCCAAATATGGCTAAGTCCTTTAAACCCTTGTTCTTCCTCCCGTGCATGCCCTGTTTTCACTCAAACCCTTCTTAAACCCCTATCTTTATCCCTATGCTAAGGGAATTGTTATTGTTTTTTTTAAAGCCATAGCTGATAAGGGTATCATTGCTAAACAACTTTGGGCCTGCCAACAAAGATACCTTATTTTAAAACCCTAGTTCCCATCATTTAACCCTCTTACTGAATATTTTTCTTGCAAACCAATCTGGATCAGATTACCCCACATGCCTCTTCAATTTTGGGATCAAAATTGTCTAATATCCATAGGCAATACATTGGGCAGTATCATTAACATTGAATCCCAAACTTTTGATTTCACACATACAACTTATGCAAGAGTTCTTGTTGAGGTTGATACTTCAAAGGATCTTCCAACTCACATTGAGCTAAAGGTGCAAAATTGAAATTCAACTCCGCCTTTAGCTATGAAGGTCTACATTTTAGATGTAGGATATGTTTATCTTTGGGACGTTTTACCACTAATTGCGAGATGGGAAAACGGAAAAATGAGAATGCTAACTGGTGGAAAAACGTGCTCCTGGAACATTTGGTATTTGAACCTAAGGACACCCATGTTGTTAATACTGAAGGAAGACATGGTGGAAATAGTTCCCAAAACACCTTTGAGAGACAACAAAAAACATACAAATAAGGATTCGTCCAGGGATGAAACTCAAAGGACCTGAAACACTGAACTAAAAGTGTTTATAGCGGCTAAGGAGCATCCCCCTCAATCTCCTTGCTCAAACAATACATATCAGCCGATAGCAAATCTTGAAGTTCTTATTCCTCTTCAGAAAGCTTCTGATGATTGGATTATGATTCAGAACAACAAGAAATTTGTTCGCACAAAATTTAGCTGCCAAGTTACTATTTTATCGTTGTATTTTTGTTGTTTTGTTGTTAATTATTGGTGGCTTTGGTAATTTTCTTGGGAGAATGTTTTTCTGCTTTTGGGCTTTATTGTAAAATCCTGATTTTGATCACGTTTTGTTTTGGTACAACTATAACATCTAGCTATTGAGCCTTTTTGTATTGGGGTATAGTCCCTTCCAAAAAACTATTTACCAATAATAAAAAAATTACAATAAATTTAGTATATTATTATTTATTATAAATAATATTATATTATCATTTATAAATAATATTATATTATCATTTATATTAAATTTCATTTATTATAATTAATATTGTATAATACAATATTATATATTATAAATTATTAGAACATTAATAATTTTATAATATTATAATTTATTATAATAAATTTAAGTGTAGCAAGGAAAAATACATTTGTAATTATAATTTATAATATTATAATTTAGATCAAATTTATAATTTATTTATAACTTATTATATTATATAATTTATAATTTATAATATTATAATTTATTATAAAATTAATAATAAATTTATTATTAATTACAATATAATATTATAATTATTTATTATCAAAACAAAGTGAGGTATGTATGTATTTTTCTTAAGTAATTATTTAAATGTACGAGCCTTGATAAATTTATTATACTATCTAATTTATAAATTATAAATCACCCATATGTATTTTTCTTATGTAATTATTTACAAAAGGGGTCCTAATTTTTCTTATGTAATTATTTAAGTGCAACAAAGAAAAATACATTTGTATTTATTTTTATCGTCAAACCTAGTTTTTATTTCACAGGTATGACATCACACTCTTTCACTCCCTCTCGGCCTAATTAGAGGAACATTTAAGAAGAGTGTTTCTTTATGCATTCCATAATGGTTGTGTCTCATCTTCCAGAACAAAGAAGATAAAAATTAAGCCAAACACTACAAAGATATAAAATACAAAGCTATGTCCCATCACTAATCCGACTGTTTATTTTTTAGATGTCCACGCGAGGCCCTTTGCATATAATATAACGTGAGGCTCTTTTTTGGGGCAGCCTTTGCCCAACTAATATAGCCTACTAGCTAAAAAATGATCTTTAACCTAAGCTAGCACACCAATGTGGTAATTAATGCTCGCACATATGAGGCTATAAAGTTTAATATTTATTTGGTTGATAGGTTTCTTTATTAAGTTAATATTCTAAATAATGATGGTCATGGTTGTTATGTTCATTTTAAATACATTTTTTATTATATATCTAACTATATGTTCATGGATCTACCTATTCATATATCCATTATTATAGTGCATCACTTCTTATTCTCCATTGCACCTTAAAGACAAAGGCGGTTCATTATCTTTGGGATTGATATCACAAATAGTTTATCAACAAATATACTTTTAAATATATTATTAAAGGCGTTGTGTTTAATGGTACATACTCAATTTTTGTAGAGGTCGTTTATGAAATGGGAGGCTTAGATCTGACAACGAATAATGCAAATGCCATAATGGTCATTGATAATTATAACCTTCATTTTGCATTGTTTTGTTACATTTTTATTTCATCTGATCATAAGCACTACAACTAAAGAGGTATGTGTAATGTCTTGTGATATAACGTTTTATATTTTTAACTTAAGTTCTTAAACTTGTATAAATCTTGAATTGTTGAGAGCAAGGAAGAATTATATTCAACATACCAACATATCTATGTTAAAGGATGATCATAAGTAGTGTTTGATCCCCTCCTTTACTAATTTCAAATTTAAAATAAAATAAGGTGTTTAACTTCTTGTATTTGTTAAAGTGCAAATCACCCATGTAAACCATTCCATGACCTAATGGTTGTTGGCCCTCAATTGTCCAACTCACACCATCAAAGAAGGGGGCTCCTTAATTTTTTAATCTCCCCACTCAAATCATAGGTGTTTAGAAGGTTCTTTCCTTGTTAACTTGGTGATTGGATTATTTGTAACATTAGTTGCCTTTGGAAATTCAAGAATGAAAGGAATCCTCTTGATTATGTTCTTAGACTTATTTGTTTCATCCTCCCCAATAAAGGGTGTTATTCCATTAAAAAATTCATACAACAAAACTTCAAGAGCCTGCCAATATACACGACATCCATGGTGTTTTCCCTCTATACTCTTTGAAGCCAAATTTTTTATTGTACCCGCAACTGACATTGCACCAACACTTTTGGGTTCAATCTGAATCTGAAATAAGGAAGCAAGTGCACTTATATTCATACCTAAAACCTTTTCATTGTTTGAGAGGCACGAGGGGTTTGTCTTTGTTGTTTTTCTTAAAACTATTTAACAACCCTATAAAAATGAAACATCCAATTAAATTCTTTAGAAACTCATTACCAAACTCATATTCTCCACTATTGAAAATGTGTCTTGATTGTGCTAGAGGAAATATGGTCATTGTCAGCTAGAAAGGGCCACTATTGTCTAAATTAAATTAAGTCGCAATGATTTTATCATCTTTTTTATGAGAATGTTTTCTCATTTGAGGCCTCCCTACGTAATTGCAAGCATGTGGAGGTATTTCACTGCTAAAACATGCAACATGTCATGTGAAACATAACCAATTATGAATCATCAGCTTGGAAATCATAATACCAAAAAACGAATATATATCAGCTTGGAAATCATAATACCAAAAAACGAATATATATATATATATATATATATATATATATCTAAACTAAGAGAATTTCATGTAGTTTTATGTAAAGGATTTAGATATTAGTGCAGTACTTGACATCATTCTATTACTCATCTCTTAACGTCTTACACAACACTTCAACACTTCATTTCACTCTAAAAATTTAACTTTTTGGAATCATTATTTTAACATAACTGAAATATGAGAGAGGTTATTGACTCTAGTCCAAAACTCCCTCAATTTATATTTGGTGTTTTATTTTAAATTTACATTTATAAGTAAATTCATTAATGTAGAGGTTTTGAAAACCTTATACGAATAGGTAAAACACTAATCCACTCTCATGAAAAAACATTTCCATGGATATTTTCACATAATTAGGAATTTTTTGAAATAATTTACTTCCATTTTCATCTAAAAATTTTAATCGAAAACAATTAAATAGATTCATATGTAATATGCCAACTGATGTGACTTGTTGCTGACATATAATTATTTTAAAAATTCATTCCTATCACTCAGAGAAAAGTATTAAAATAACCTTGTTTATTACTTAGAGCAAAGTATAACCCTATAAATATCTTCATTGGTGTTGTTGTGCTAAATTTATAGCATGCAAAACTTAGAATTTTGGTCATGACAACCAAACCCATAGTTGAAATTCCCTTTCTTGGTCAATGTAAACCTTTCCTCGACCAACATTTCAATAGTGTCACCCTTATTCTGGTTGACATGAAATACGAACATGATTTTAAAGTGTGTTTCATGAGTAGAGAAGTGTACTTATCTTGATTCATGAGAGTATTGAGATCTATGAAAGAAAAATGCTCTCAGAGGCTTCAAAAGGGTGATTTTTGATCTTTTTTTGTCACAGGAGGACATTCCTCGAAATCTTATAGTAAAATTCAAACCATTTGGGATTTGTATGGGAAAATAATGAATTTTTCCAAGGTATTTTAGGAATATTCTTTGGAAATAATTTGTGACAGGAACAAGTTAAGTAAAATCAAGGATTTTTGGTTAAGGCACTAGGAAATGCATGTTTCAAAGGAGCTAATCACCTTATTCAAATGGTTTCAGGAGCCTCGGGAAGTTTTGGGAGATCATATCCCAGGAATTAGAATTATGACAAAGCTTACTTCATGGTACAAAACTATTTTACCCCACATGCATGACACTTAATATGAACATGCATTAGCAAAAGGGTGAAGAACAATCTAAAACTCATACCTCCTTCATTGAAGGCCTTTTATCTACTCTGGTACCAATCAGTTAATGTCGGAGATTCAAAAATTTCAATCCACTGGTTTAAGTCCTTTTTTCACTTACCAGTACAAGTGCTTCTTAAATTGATTTTTTTCAAATATACCTTCTCTAAATGAATGTATTGATGCAATCAATTTATAATTCAGGCTAATATGGATGTCCTTAAATCTATCCAAACTCTAGTCATAAGGTTTCCTTTAATCACAAATCCATGATTACTCAAGGTATGACTATATTTAGTCAAGAAATGCAATACGTGTCTTGTTTGAACTTGGAAAATCTAGAACAATCACATCAAATGAACTCCACTAGACCATTAAGCATATAAACGCCTCATTATCATCTTAACACATCAGTAAAACTGACATTAAGCTTTAATACATCCAATTCATCAAGAAATCATGTTTTACCTTTGTTTTGGTTCACTTTTTTTCTCTCTTTTGCTCGAGTTCAAGTTTGGAAGAATTTCATTGATTAAAACAAAAGATACAAGTTGCCAAATTTAGAATTTGTGTCCATGCACATACTTCACGGAATTCTTGTCATTAACTGCTAAAAAATTATGCTTTTACAATGCAAACCATTTAAAACGCACTTCATAAATTACCTTAAGACTTCACAAACCAAATTTCATATCAATTGGATGTGTTTATAGAAGTTATGACTTCTGATACGCTTCAGCACACACTAAAACAACGCTGTCACAGTTCTGAAGATTTCTGTCAAAGACATCTTTTTACACACTTGTCCTTTTGATCTGAAAATTCGTGGTCCTCCTCTAAATGCCAGGGCAGAAATATGGTTTGAATTTAAAGGAATTTGGTCAGGCAGTTTGAGAGATATCCGATGCCCTAGCTGAAAACTGAGGCCTTTCAAAAGCTTATAATATCCTTGTAATACATTATCAAGAGCTGGAAAAATTACAATATGATCCTAACCACGTGCTTAATCCATTTGTTATGACAGTAAAGTGATTAGGAAGAATTTTCAAGACTGTGAAGTTTGAAGTGACTGCCCATTCACAAACCCTTAAACATCATACATGGAAAACGTGCTAAATTATACAAAACAGAGGTCTATGTTTTTATTGAACTTCATACATATTTAAATTACATGGAAAAACTTCCTATCTTCGCTGTTCTACTGAATTCTTGACCAAGCATAGATGACTTACAATATTTTTGATCCTTTTTCTACTCCTTAGGAAGCTTAACAATCCTAGACTTTCCTACTAAAACTCAACCATATTCCATAACAAAAGAGATAAGGATAAAATTTGTTGGTAATCTCCATCTCATGACCTTATCAACCAAATACAACCCACTTACACCTGATAGACTCCTTTTACTTGGTCAAAATTAACCATTTATCACTTATCACAAGATTTTTTAACTCTTACACTTACACTTCACACACACATACCAATTTGAGTATGAACAAGAACGAAGGTGGAGGGAAAACAACTAGATATCACTCCAAACTATATAACCTCAACAAGAAACTTTCTCTCATGCAAGGATGCTCCTGCATCAGATTACCCTAGAAATTTTGCCATGAGCTCCTTCTCATGAGTTTTCACTATTCCCTGCTTTTTGAACTTGTTGCTTTTTCTCATGATTTCTCCATCCTTGTTGCTTATAAATTGAAAAATACTGATCTCAATGTTGGTGATACCTTTTAAATGATGTTTCTGAATGATAGACATTTTCTTGTTTTGTCATGCTCTTCAAGTGAGCAATATTCTTTGTCTTGTCTGGTTCTCATTCTTCCTTGAGTTGTACCTGCACATGAAACAAACATGTTAGTAGAAAACAATTTTCCTTCATGCTTCTTATTCCATCTCTTTGCATAGCTTCTCTCCATTTCATTTTCATAGACTTCATTATCATTTTCTTCATCCACTTGATTCACTCCTCCTCCTTCATTTTTGCTTGCCTTCAAAACACTATTGCCTTTTCTATTGTGCATGCCAAGACTATTTCTTGACATCTTATTAAATACCTTCAACCTAAGAGCATCCTCATTATGTTTTCCATTTTCCATGCTAAGGATTTCCTTTGTTTCCTTAGTATCCCCTTGTTTTGGCATTTGTCTCCTTGATCCATGCTTAATTTATTCATTGGATATCTTGACTCCTCTTTGGATTCCATCTTCTAAAGGTGTTTTTGCAAGAATTTCTCTTGCATTCTTCCTATTTTTCCCACTCTCTTTGAGTTGCCTCCGAGTTCTCTCGACATGTTTGTTCAAATCTGAGTTGTCCATGTGATCTTTAACCCATTCTTGGATTTCATTCACGATTTTCAACGCTACACTTGTGTATATTTGAAGGATGGTTTCTCCCATGTCATTAATCTTGTCAATGCACTTAACACCCCCTAAACAGCTCTTAATTTCTTGTTTCAACATGATTTCTGATTTAGCTTCTTTTCAAGGACTTAAGAAACTTTGTTGCCTTTGACTAAACCTTGTTTTATATGCTTTGTCTTGAAATAATTCAATCTCTTTGTCATTTCTTGTATACTATGCTTACATAATTCATTGTTCCTTAATAATTTTCTCGACCTAAATTGAGATTCCATTATGAGTTTTCTAGATGAACATTCTCTCAAAAAAGTCTGCTATACATCTTCCAAGTCATTCTTGTCATCTATTGACCATGTTTTCTCCTCTTTACTTCTTTTGAATGTATTAGAAACTGAATTTATTATATGAATGTATTGAAAACTGATTTATTAATGGTATGACGCTCCTAAATCAGTTTTCTGTTGTCTATGTCTTAATACCTCATCAAACCCTTGTTCTAATATGAACTCCCATTCATTTTGTTCATTTGAAATCATCATTTCAATAGCTAATTTGAACAGGCATTTCTTTAAAAATCTTTCTTCCTCATAAACGACTTGTTTCTTATGGAGATTGAATAAGAAAATTCATGATAAACATATCTTACCTTCAAATTAGATGAGCTGACCCAAATACTTGTGGGATCCAATCCATCATGCTTATGGTTGAATGAAGATCAACTAAAATTTGTTCCCTTACCATCACTGTTTCACCACAAATGTCAAGTTTCTTGCTATTTTGGAGTTCTCCACCAATACATCTTCCCTTCTAGCTTGAATTGAAATGTTCTTCTTATTCCTCTTTTCTCATTTTCCTCATTGTCTTCTTGCCTTTCAACCTCTATACCTGCAGATCCATCATCAAGAGAGTATGTTAAAGTGAAAACTGAAAGTAATATAGTTCTCACTAGAACATTGAACTCTTGTTCCATGTTTCTTCCATTCTTCAATTCACTATTAAACTGATTTTCCTTTGTCTGGTAGCTCTTCAAACCTTCTCCAATCTGATATATGATTTTTAGAAAGACTTTAACCTTTATTTTGCTTAAAACTTAAAGTATGCTGTCCCAATTCTGAGAATTTTACCTTGCTCTTGTCTTTCTTCCTTGCATGTCTGATAAACATATGGATCTGCTCATATTTTTGTGAATTTCATCATTTATCTTACCCTTGGATAGGTTCCTCATCATCTCTACCAACATTTCATACTTGGTTTCTATCACATTTTCACAAATTTCCACTCTTGTAGGTGTAGAAAACTAAAATTTCAAACCTTTCTTGTTATCATTCTCATATATATCATACCATTTCTGAAAATATACTGTTTTCCCTTGAGTTTTTGCTGTTTTAACATCTGCAAATCCATTTTCTTGAAGTGTTACTACAAGCAATCCATACCCATCATATGAAATATTCACTCTTTCATCTCCTTTTGAGCTGATTTTTGTCTCCCTTAGGCTTGTTATAAGGTTTATTTCTTGATTGTCCTTCTCTCTATTTTGGACAATCTTGAATTGCTCCTTGCGTTTTTCCTTCACCTCTTCTTCTTGAGATCCTTGAATCTCATTTGCTTGGCCTTTGTTCACAAGAGACAAATTTGTCTCTTCCTCTTTCTCATCATGTTCACTTCCTTGTTCACCAAAACCTGCAAACATACACTTAGAGTCATAGTTAGATTGAAAAAGTAGAGGTTCATTTTCTACCCCTGGTGCCTCAAAAATTTGTGTTTCTTCTTCATGCATATTCATCACTGATTAAGTCTTCCATGAGACCCTCATCTTGTGCTTCTTCATCTCTCTCTTCAAAGCATTGGTCCTTCTTCTGGTTCACATATGAGGAATTCTTCTGCTGCCCCTAAGGACTGATTTTCATACCTCATCTTTTCTAGCCTCTTCTCTCTCTCTCACTCTCTGAAATATGATTTTCCTCTCTTTTTCCCTTATGTAGATCCTCATATTGTGCCTCATCCTTCTTACCATCAACTAGTCTAAAGGCCATTTGACCTTCTTCTTCATTTTCCAACCATTACCTTGGTTTTGGAGCAGCTTCATTAGGTGATCTAGCATTTCTCTTATCTCTTTTGTCTCTCTCTCCACATCTATCTTATGGCTTTTCTGAATATCTTTCATTCTCTTTCTCGTGACAATCCTCTTCTATCAAACCCTTCATCTTTCTATTCATGTCTACCTCTAGACTTCTACCTCTCTTTCTTCGTAGTGTATCTGTATGCTTCTCCTTCTCCTCAGCAGGTACTCTATCACTCTTCAACTGGATACCTCACCCATGTCCATCTTCATATGTATCAATGCGGCTACTGTATGCACCCAAAATTGCACATGCTACATTGTTGGGAAAACAGTTATAAAAGTCCCCAGTGATGATTCATATCCTTTCAGAAGGTGTTCGAGTTCCAAATACCCATTCACAGTACATATTTGTAGACTAAACATCTTTACTTAGCTTTTCCACACTTTCTTCCAACTTCCTGATTAATTTTGTGCATGTTTTGGCCTTTAGTGTCAGGACAGCCGCCCAGGTAGGGCAGCGGTCCCATGATCACCACCTTGTGCATGGTGTCTGTCCTGCGTGCTTTTTCCAGAACTCTTCATGCATGATTTTAACACGCGTGATTTCACTTAACTTGACTTCTAAGGTGTGTTTGTGAGCCAAATTGCCTAAAAATAGTCTTGATTGTTTGGTATTCCTTCCCTCTTCTATTTTTAAATAGATTTAATTAGTTTAAGCTGCCTCTTCACCCAATGATTTAGCACTCCAAGGCTACCTTGTGCATGAAGGCACATCCCAGTCAATTCCCATATATTCAATGTTTGTATTCAAGTAAATGGCCTGAGAATTTTGTGTATTTTGCATATTACTATTGCCACAATCCTGCTAGAAATTACATAGCCAAGCTCAGATCTCACTTGTGCTATCTCTCTTCCACTTGCATTGCAACCAGATTGCCTTCAAGCTTGCCATTACTCAAGTGTCTTCTCTTGTTGTTGCCTTTGCATTCCCAATTCCTTGGACTCACATGGACACTCAGAGAAAGAAAGGATAAACTGAGGGGACAAATCACTACACAGCTGGATTTACCTTTGTTATGTGCATTTCAGGTTGGATTTGTTGTTTGATTTCCTTCATTCTTACAATTTATCATTGTTACATCATATCAAATAGAGTAGAAATCAATTTATTTTCATTTGCGAGTAATTAGTTAATTTCCAAGAGGGTTTGAATCTTTCATAGCAACCCTCGGTGATGGATCCTCTTCTTCCCATCCCTGTGGATCTGAAGGAGAGAATATCTGTAGGAGGTTGTCTACATATCATAGATCATTTGGAAAAGTTCTTGTTTTAAGTTAGTTTAGTTTCAATACACTCAGCATAGGTGAATAACCACACTGGGTTATCTCGCTTGTTTAGTTTTAGTGTAGAAATAGATTTAATTATTTAGAATAGAAGAGAATTGTTGTTTGTGATTGTAATATTTCAGTTTTGTGATTTTTTTAGATTAGTTTTCCTTTCAGCAATAGCATAGATTGTTAGTTTCATCTTAGTTAATTTGGACACTTCAAATTATATCAACACTTAGATCCAATTCAGTTAGACAAACCATAGGGAATTTACGCTACCCATTCATAGCCTCTAAATCTCCCCTTTGCCAACTTAGCTACCATGAGATCATACTACCAAATTTTACTCACTGATCCTCCTATAGTTAGCCATCCACACATTCAACATCGGTTGCTTCGGCACGACCTTGGGGGGTCAAGTACTATTGAAGGTTGAATGTCAATTTTCATTTGTACAAGTACCTCAATGATTATCTCACCTAAGCTCTTTCCTTTCTTGGTCTGTTGACAATCTCGTATCCTCACTTGGGTCTATTATACCCTAGTCTCTTGATCTTCTTACTCAGTGCTTCAATGAGCTATGCCAACAATCTTCTTTATAAAAACTTATTTCAAGCCTTCAATGGATTTAAGGGATTCCTCTTGTCACTAACTTCCTCCAAGAACTTTCTTTTATCTTCTTGACTTAATTCTCTTTCCTCTCTAATTCAGAAACTTGTAACATTCTCCTTATAATCATGACAAACTCCATTCTTCATCATAACATTTATAAAACATTAGTCACAGAGCTCCAGGCTCTGATAACAAAATTGATGCCAATCTCGCTTAGTTTTATTCTCACTCAAAATATTTATTCCCCTTATAGACAGGTTATCATACTTTAGTTGTCCTACATCACCTCCTAAGCTCTTTCTACTCCACATGCACAACACTTAGTATGAACATACATTAGCAAAAGGGTGAAGAACAATCTAAAACTCGTACCTCATTTATTAAAGGCCTTTTATCTGCCCTGGTACCAATCAATTGATGTCAAGGATTCAAAAATTTAAATCCACTGGTTTAAATCCTTTGTTCACTTACCAATCCATGTGCTTCTTAAATTTATTTCTTTCACATAAACCTTCTCTAAATTAATGTATTCATGTAATAAATTTATTATTCAGGCTAATATGGATGTCCTTAAACTTATCCAAACTCTGGTCATAAGGTTTCTCTACTAAAAAATTCATGATTACTCAAGGTATGAATGTATTTAATCAAGAAATGCAATACTTGTCTTGTGTGAACTTGGAAAAATCTGGAACAATCACATCAAATGAACTCCACTATACTATTAAGTGTATAAACCCCTCATTATCATCTTAACACATCAATAAAATTGGCCTTAAGCTTTAATACATCCAATTCATCAAGAAATCATGTTTTCCCTTTGTTCTAGTTCACTTTTTCTCTCTTTGTTTTGCTCGAGTTCAAATTTGGAAGAATTTCACTGATTACAACAAAAGATACAAGTTGTCAAATTTAGAGCTTGCATCCATGCACATACTTCACGAAATTCATGTCATTAATTGCTCAAAAATTAGGCATTTACAATGCAAACCATTTAAAACCCACTTCATAAATTTCCTTAAGACTTCACATACCAAATTTCAAATCAATTTGATGTGTTTTACAGAAGTTATGACTTTTGATACGCTCCAACACACCCAAAAACAACAAATTTAGAATTTTTCAGAATTCTTTATATCTGGAACATTGAATTGCTTGTTGCAGCAGAGGGAAATAAATTTCAAATTGACTTGAAAAAATTAAAATTACCTTCTAATTGCCTCTATAAGTGATCTCCATCGATTTGAGAGTTTAAAGAACAAACCTTATAAAAAATGACAAAAAAAACTTCACAGTTTTGTACCATACGCTCCCTACACGTCCCAACAATTTTCTGTCATTAAATTATTTTGTACATGTGCTTTTTTACTCTAAAATTTGTCATGCTTGTTTTTAAATGGGAAGCAAATATATGTTGATAGTTCCGGCCAATTCTTTAATTTCCACACACTCACATTATTCCTCAGTTTCATTGTTTTCTTTACGTTTTTGAATGACGAAACAGATAAGGGTAAGGGCTAGGAGGAATGTCTATTAAATGGGTTGGTTGATGGTTGTCACGCGCATTCTGACTTCTTGGCCTAATGTTGATTGTGACAGCTTCCTTTTGGCTAGGAGGAACTACCTTGAAATAGAAAACAAGACCACGAAAGAGAAGTTAAATGATATATGACAGTGGACTACCTAGCGTATGCTAGTTCCGAAAAGTGTGATACTTCCTAGATAGTTGTCAATCCACTATTTAAAACAAATTAATGCAAGAAATAAGTAAAGTCCTACCATAGTTAATATGATTTAGGTATCTCATTCAAGTATAAGAATAAAATCCAATCACAACAGGCTAGGCTATAGTTGGATCTAAAGGGTAGGTAGTTATCAGGGTGTTGGAACTGGTCAAGATCAGATTCTGGGTTGTTTGGGTCATCTGATAGAAGGTAGGTTGGCTCTGTTATTGGAAAAGGTGTAAAACATAGAGACCGATGTCAGTTGGGTTTAATCGACGATGGTTATGGGTAACCGGCATCGATATAGTAGGATGAGAGTAGTTCAATGAAAACATTATTATGGAATCTAGGTGAGGTTGGATGGGGCTAAAGAAGGGGATGGCAAGATCTGTGGGAATATTAAGAACACTCGGAGAGGTGGAAGGGCTAGGATAGGTGATATGATAAACGGGTGGGTGACATTTTTGAGTTTGTCAGAAAGAAGGCTATGGGAAGATGGGGATGTTAATAGAAGAATGATAACAGAAATGGTACCAACTCTATGAGCAGAATAAGAATGGAAATGATTAATGATAAAACACTTAGCAATGTTGCAGGTCTAATGGTTGGGTGGTGGTGATGATTGGTTGATGGAATGGAGCTTGGTGTAATAGTGATGCTTCCCGGAATGTTACCATGAGTGCACAATATTCTGGATCTATCCTAGTGCTGGCTATGGATGTTTGAGTGCATGAAAAGACTCTGGTTATTGCTTACATGTAATTCTCTTCTTTATTTTCTTGGAACTCTCATAATGTGCCAACTTCTCAGAAAAAGTGTTCCCCCTCAAACTTAATGGTTCCTAAGGTGAATATGATGGTAACCGACGATGGTTCTGTCTTGACCGGCAATTGGTTTACAATTTGACTGGCATCAGTTAAGGCGGGATTTCCTAGGTTTACTAAAAGGGGTCCAGATCTTTCTAATTTCTTGGGCCAAGTTGGTTTGTTGCTATCATATCAGAACGGAAGCTTCCCTTCTAATGGGCGAGAATGTGGTTAGAGATATTTTAGGCATTGATTTTAGGGTTAGACCAAATCTTAGCTCATTAAGGCAAGTAAGACTTAGTTATTGTTAGTTATGGAAACATGCCAAGAATAGGTCTAGGGTGAGGTGGCTGGATGAGGTGTCTAGGTGAGGTGGAAATCAGGTCAATTAAGGTAATAAAATAATGGATATTGTGAGGATGGGTATTTAATTTAATTAAAATAATTAAATTAATTATTAATGTGGGGTGAAAGGGGGCCATGGTTAGGTATATGTTTAAGTTGGTTATCCAATCAGGGGCTAAGGGGAATGTAACCAAATTTAGGTGTCTACATTTGCCCATTTTTGTCACGTAGCTTGTATTGGTAAGCGATGCTGAAAAAATAAGAAGTGGGTACCCCATGTGTGGGTGAAGGTGATCCCCCTCAAACCAAGAACTAGTGAGGTGGAAGACAGAAGTCGTGAGTGGTTTGATAAAAGGTGGATGTAAGGAAAAGGAGCATAGATGTGGGTGAATTTAAGGGTAGAAGTCAAAAATTTAGGAAAACAATTAAATGGGCTAGGGTCAAAGGTAGTGGCAATCAAACATATACACATGTTATAAATTACGACACGGTTTTTCGGTTGAAGAGCTTGCAAAATCTACATCATCCAAGGTCGATAGGTTTATCTTTACAAGGTTGAAGTGATTTTGGTATCCAAGGAATAGGATATGGTGCAGAAAACACAACATCGGTCAGGTGCAGGAACGTTTAGGTATATTCTAGTACACCAAAGGTTGGGTTAGGATAAACAACACAGTAATAGGTAAGGTAAGGTCATTAGGTCAAACAACACGGGTAACCGTGTCACAAGGTATAGCAAGCACATGAGTTCACATGTCACTAACAATGTTCTAGGTCTATATAGATAGGTCACGGTACGAGTAGGGCCGAGGTACGGGTAAAATAACAAGTCCCTGCATGTAATTAAGGACAGTAATAGGTAATGTAGGCTTAGAGGTAGGTTGCGATAAGGGTGGGTAAGGTCAAATGGTGGTAATGAAGGGTAAATGTTGGTCAGAAATGGGGAAAGGGTATTGACAAGAGTATGACAAGTAACTGATTCCAGTCATATTTAACCGGTGACAGTCTAGGTAAGATGATCACGGTTTGTTAGGGCACAAGACTGATTCAGTTTAGGTACAACCGACCATGGTTTGACTAGGGCACAGGACTCAAGATGTTGATCTAGGAATAACCGATGCTTTGTAGGTTGATGTGGGTATATAAAAAGGAAAAAGTCCATATAATACAAATTCATTTGTACATGTTTGCAATCCTTTATCTAGAAAATGATAGAGTATTGAACGAGTTGTGCTTTATCATGAGATAAGTACACGGGACCGTACCAAAGTGAGGTGGAGAAACTTGGGTAGGGAGAGGAGTAAGGTGGATGGGCCCACAAGATCATGCAAAGTGAGTGGATTGGTGGAGAGGTTGGAGGTAGAGGTGTTACATGGCCAAGAACAGGAGAGGGGTCAGGTGGACCATCTCAACACAGCAGCCAGACGTGCCACTTGGAGATAATGCCAAGATGAGGTAAGAGCTAAGATTTTCTATGTATTGTTGACAATAAATGTGGAAGAGAATCGTGGGTTTAGGGGGTGTTGGGTAGGGTAGAGAATTCTTAAATTTGGTGTTTAAAATGGGTAAGAGGAGGGGTGGAAAAGGCATAAGTAGGTTTAGATAGGGTTGTTTGGGGGAAGTTTGGGTAGGTGTCTAGGAGCAATGGGAAAGAAATGGGGGGAAGAAAATTGGGAAAGTTCACTGTTTGGGACGTAGTAATAGTGACTTGATCGCCAGTCGAGGTATGGCCGACATCAGTCTGTATATACTGACATCTGATCAGGTTTCCAATGGATGCTGGTTTAGAATGGATTGGTGTCGGTCAGGAGTGACCGATGTCGGTTAGTGAATTTAGGAGTGTAATCAACTTTGTTAGGGTTTGGGGTTTAGGTTGAAGGGTTTCAGGATTCATTTTCATTGATTTGAAAAAGGGTTTACGCTTGAACTTAAAATCACTACAAGTGATTTAGGGTTTAGAGTTGACTAGTCCTGGTGAGGAGACTTTAGGTTTCATGAAGTTTGGTTTCAACCACTTCAAAACAGGTGGTTAGGGTTGGGGTTTAGGTTGAAATGGTTTATAGGCTCAGAGGTTATGGCATGGTTAAGGTTTGGTTCAGGATTTTAGGGTTTGGGGTTTGCAGTTAGGAATGGTTTTAGGTTTCAGGGTATATGGGTAAATGAAGGTTTTAGTGTAGAAGGGTTTTCTGGTTGAGGTGTATGTCCAAATTTTGGTTAAAGGAAGTTAAATAATATTTGTAATGTGTTGAATACAGGTCAAAGAGTAGCTACGATTAGAGTTTCTTCATTTGGTTACCGAACCCTTTCATTGTTGTCGGTACATTTGATGTTGTACCTGAGTATCTTAGGCATTTGAAGTTGCCAGCTCTTAATAGGCAATGAGACATTATTAGGCATGATAGTATGGGAGCCTAGCCTTTTGGTCACACTCATCAAAGATGGGATAACCAACACAAATCTAAAAATACTGACATGGAAGCTGACATTCACCCTAGAAGATGTCCATCAGATCCTGTTTTACCGATAGTGGGATAGCAAGTATTCTTTGATCTCCTTAGAGGCCTTATGAGGAGTTGATGTTGACAATTTTTGGCAGGGTATGAATAGAGATGAGGTTCTTTAGTCCAGACTCAATGGCTATGGTGAATTCGTATATCCAACACATCTTGAGGAGATGAGGCTAGTTGTTCAGATTATGGAGGCTTTATGTTAGCACAACACTATGAAAGATGTAGAGGGTGGGAATTCCCATCCAGGAAATGATCAAGGTCCTTCTAAGACATGATGGACCAAGGACAATATTTGCTACATTCCAGCATACCTTGTTGCAGTTGTACAAAAGTTGTCATATAGGAGATTAGGCATTCAACCTATGGTAACACCTTTCTTCTCCAATTGTTGGCATATGAGCACATTATATGTGTGAGGCCACTATATGCACATCAGTTGATGCATTCGAGCCAATATTATTCAAGTGGGTTATAGAGAGTTGGGTGTTAGTTACTGGAGCCAAACATCTATCAGCTTCTAGGGCTACACGATGATGTAGCCTATTATAGGTGTCTATAGGAAGGTTAATCCAACACTAATGGAACATTATCTTGTAGGCATACATGGGTTTTCCATCATATCAAAGGTAGATTTCCGCAAAGTTAGACTTTCCTACAGCTGGTTCGATGGATAGAGGGGTGTCTTGTGGGAGAGCATGAGCTAATACCTAATAGACAGGGTCAGAAGACATTTAGGCTATTACAGGATGTAATCACCTCCCTTCCCATAGTATAGGAGGGATGACGTGGAGAGGCTGATGTCTCCATGACCTTCTTGTATCCTAGGGTGATTCATGGCATCCAGTGGACCGACACATTGATGATGTCAGAGTTACTAGACAAATAAGAACAGTGGTGGGTAAATCAGCTTATTTAAGCCCTTGAGGGCCAACCAGACCAATCATTATCAGATGTAAGATAACCCTCACAGTCCATAGGGACATTTTATAGGGACAGGTGGGCCACCTTACAGGGCCAGGTTACAGGTTTAAACCACTAAGGGGGTCACAAAAGATCACCACGTTAAATACAAATGGTGATGGCCCTTCAGGCCCAGGTCATAAAGCATTACAGGGGCATTACTCCTCCAAGGTGGGGCCAGGATGGGGAGTAGGTGGCCACCCTATAGGCACATGTTAATTATAGGGTTATAGGGTCCCAGTTGATCACTACACATGCATAGATTGTGGCCTTATAAAATCCACATATTGCTATGCAATTTACATTATAGGCATATGAGTCAGGATAATCCTTAGGGATAGGGTCCCATGGTACAGGTACATTACAGGGTCAGAGACCCTTATTATCATTTTCTAGAGTACATAGGTAGTCTCTGAGACCCACCTGGCACCTCCTCAGACAGTACCCATAGAGATTTAGAGACGTCTTGGGTGAGGCGATGTATTATCAATGTATCATTTGATAGCAATAGTGATCTATATCCCTTCATATGCTCATACCACACAATATGCCTTAAGTGAGAGGTACCCTTTATTTTACAAGCCTCATCTAGAATTATAGGCACATGGGGTGGTGAATTTATCCATATTCTAGGAGCAGGGTGAGGCTACATCAGTAATCCCTGAGGCCAATTCTAGACTTTCAGTCTCATCAATATAGATCGAGGCTCTTCATAGAAAAAATATTCTAGTAAATAGATTGTAGAACAGGGACGGAAGCCTGATAATTGTATTAAACTCAATCAACAAATAAAACAAATATGGTTAATAAAACCATATAACAACATTATTTAATTAATAAAATTAATTAAATAATTAATTAATAAATTAATATATATGCATAATTAATTAACCTAACATTCCCCCCCTTAATTGTGCATTGTCTCAAGGGATGAGGAGAGGAATTCTCTGAACAACTCAAACTTGTCACATGCAAGTGACTTTGTGAAGATATCTGCTCGTTGTTCAGCTGTTGGACAAAATTGAAGCTGGATGTTGTGCTTCAACACATGTTCACGTATGAAATGAACTTGTACCTCAATGTGCTTTGTTCTCTCATGAAAAACTAGATTGCGAACAAGTTTGAGAACACCTTCATTGTCAACATACATGGTGGTTGGTTTGTCCTGTGGTATTCCAAGTCCTTCTAGTATGCGACGTAGCCAAATCACTTCACAGACAGCTTCTCCTGCAGAATGATACTCAGCTTCTGTGGAAGAGCGAGAAACAAAGTGTTGTTTCTTGCTTCCCCATGATATTGGTCCAGATCCCATAAAGAAATACAAATCCTGAAGTGGATTTTCTATCATCAATGTTTCCTGCATGATCTGAATCCGAATATCCAGATAAGAAGAAGTTGTCATTCTTCTTGTATTCTAGACCAAGATCCACTGATCCTTTGAGATATCTCAATATGCACCTTGCTTCTTTCCAATGACAAACTTTGGGTTCCTGCATGAACCTGGATAAATAGCTTACTGCAAAGCTGATATCTAGTCTAGTGTAGGTCAGGTAAATGAGACTCCCAATCAACTACCAATAGAGAGTGGCATTTACCTCAGGAGATGGATATGAATGAGATAACTACAATCTATTTCTCCATAGGTGTAGCAATTGGTGTGTAATCCATCATCCTAAATTTCTCAAGTGTTGTCTTGGTATATTTCATCTGAGAAACAAAAATGTGATTCTCTTTCTGCCATACTTCCAATCCAAGACAATAATGCATCAGCCCAAGATCTGTCATGTCGAACGATCAATTAAGATCTTTCTTCGTTGCATCGATCATCTTCACTGAACTGCCAGTGATGACTAGATCATCGACATAGACAACAACAATCACAATCTCCCCCCTTGCTTTTTGAGGTAAAGATTGGGATCGTATGGATTTCTAACAAATCCATGTTGTACGAGATGCTCATCAATATTGATGTACCATGCCCGGGGTGCCTGTTTGAGGCCATACAGAGATTTCCTGAGTCTGCATACCTTTTCTTCTTGACCAGGTACTACATATCCCTCAGGTTGAGTCATGTAGACTTCTTCTTGTAAATCTCCATTTAGGAAGGCACTTTTTACGTCCATCTGATGGACTTTCCAACCAAACTGTGCAGCTAGAGAAAAGATCATTCTGATCATTTTGATCTTAGCTGTGGGAGAAAATGTCTCCTCATAGTCTATGCCTTCTTTTTGTGCATACCCCTTTTCTACTAGTCTCGCTTTATACTTGTCCACTGTCCCATCTGCTTTGTACTTTGTTTTAAATATCCATCTTCATCCAATGGGTTTCTTCCCTGGTGGAAGATCGACAAGCTACCAAGTGTTATTCTTCATCACTGATTGATATTCAGAATCCATGGCATCTTTCCAAGCTTTTGACTGTAGGGCTTCCTGGACTGTAGAGGGCTCATCAGATTCAATAACTCTACTCATCAAAGCAAATTTAACTTCTTCTCTTGCTTTACTGTGAGTCTGTGGTCCAGGGGTGGATGTATCTGGTGGAGCATCCATTCTTGCATCTCGTAATGTGCTAGTACACCACTTGGGCATACGTTGAACTATTCCCATGGGTCGTGGTTCTATCTGATCAACACCATCATCCCCATCATCACTTTCATCTTCTGAGGGAACATCAGCTTCAATTTTTACAACTGGTGAAAAATCTACATCTGGTGAGTCTGGAGGAGGAGACTCTACTTCCTTCTTCTCAAAAAACTCAACATCTCTACTGGTGTAGACTTTTCTGGTCTTAGGATCCATCAATCTATACCCAAGAGTCTCTTCATTGTACCCAATGAAGATGAGTTTTTGTGACTTCATGTCCAATTTCTTTCTATTATGCTTGGGTATGTGCATGCTTGCTTTGCACCCGAATACTCTAAGGTGTGCAATAGATGGTTTCCACTTTGACCATGCTTCTTGTGGTGTTACTCCATCAAGAGAAACTGTGGGCACTCTGTTCAACAAATACACTGTTGTCTTTGTTGCTTCTACCCAGAATGTCTTTGCAAGTCTAGAATCATCGATCATGCATCACACCATTTCCATGATAGTATGATTTCTTCTCTCAACAACACCATTCTGTTGCGGTGTGTGTGGAGGAGGCATTTGTCGATGAATCCCATGAGTTTGTAGGTAGTCTTTGAACTCATTACTGGTGAATTCCCCCCCTCGATCTGAGTGGAGAGTTCTGATGTGATAACCAGTTTCGTTCTCAACTGCTACTTTGAACTTCTTGAAAGTTTCAAAAGCTTCACTTTTCTTGCGAAGACAAAAAATCCACATTTTCCTTGAATAGTCATCAACACAAAGCATGAAGTACTGGAACCTAGAATGACTTGGTTGCATCAGACCACAAAGATCAGTATGAACCAGATCAAGTTTACCATGAGCTCGATATGTACTCTTCTGGAATGAAGCTCTGTGTTGTTTTCCTGCTAGGCAGTGAGGACACTTGTCTGTATCCTTCTGAAGAGATGGTAGCCCATGTACCATATTGCACCAGCGAAGTGTCTCGAGATACTTGAAACTTACATGACCAAGTCTCTGATGCCACAACTATGCTGAGGTAGAGTTCTTAGCCACAAGTGCTTGATCATCTCTGTGGACAAAATCAAGTTGGAACATGCATCCCACATTAGAGGCTTTTGCAACTATTTTCAAGCCTCGTGATTTATCTCGAATCAAACACATTTTCTTGTCAGAATGACTATCAAAGTCAATTTTTAGATTGTGATCAAGGAGTTGACTGACTGAAAGTAGATTCTTTGTCAACCCAGGGACATATAAGACATCTGAAAGTCTACAGTTGCGTGAACCAAGGGGTAGAGAAATGTTCCCAATCCCCTGAACTATATATGAAGAATCATCTCCCAATGAAACATGATTTTTTGATGGTGTGTCCCTCATTGAAATAAACCAGTCTCTGTGGCTGGTCATGTGTCGAGTGGCCCCCAAATCAACATACCAAACATCACTAGATGACATGGATGGTTCACTTGATCGAGCAGTGAACAAGTAGTCTTCATTATCTGACTGTTCTTGTTGCTCAACAATATTTCCTTGTTGATGGGGTCTTCTTTTCCAGTTCCCCTTTTTCTGCCCTTGATTGTAGTTAGAATGTCCCTTGTGAGATTGTTGTTGTTGAGGTCCAGAGTTGCTTGATGAACCTTTCTTGTAAGTATTATACCAACAATCTTTTAGGTCATGTCCTCTTTTATAGATTGGACATTGCTTCTTCTGTTGTTTGTCCCCTTGATGTTGGGACTTTTGATAGGAATTAGGTTTTCCTTTACCTTTTCCTTTCCATTTTTGATGTGAAGAAAGTGCTTGCTCCTCTTCATCATCCTTATTATGCATGGCTTCCTCTTGTTGCAGTAAGTTTACCAATTTGTCAAAACTAACTGTCGTATCTGACATGTTTAGTGTTCTGAAAAATATGTGGTAAGAAGAGGGGAGTGCTCTCAGAACAATGGGAATGAGAGCATCATCTTTGACCACTTCTCCCAGGGCTAGAAGTGAAGCCCTCAACTCTGTAACTCTTCTTAAGAAAGCTTCAATTTTCTCATTCTGCTTGAACTTCAATGTGTGTAACTGACTCTACAAATTCAGTATAACATTCTTGTTCTTGGCCTCATATACTGTGCTCAACTTATCCCATGCTTCTTTGGTTGTTTTGGCATCTCAAATGTGGGGTTGCACATCATCAGACACTCCAAACAAGATGATGAGTTTGGCCTTCTAGATCTGCTTTATCAAACTACCTCTGTTGTGTTGTATCAGTAGTTGATCTGGTCAGAGTACCATTCACAACAGGCCAGATCTCTTCAAACTCAAGTTGTGTCTTGATTTTTGTCTTCCATGCAGCATAGTTGTTTCCTCTGAGTAGTTGTGAATCCGGAAGAAAAAATTTGGGGGCATTGGTGCCCATTTTGTAGAAATCACTGACAGGGTTTGGCTCTTATCACTCCAGGTATAAGGTCTCCCAATCTATATACCATCAGTCCGATATACCAAACCTTTCTATATACGAGCACCCTTCTGATATACCCAGCGGTACGTGGAAGAAGCTCACCCTTTCTATATACCTGGTGGTACATGAAAGAGGCATTAACATACGTGAAAGAATTCAATACGTGGTACCAAGATAGTAATGAAAAGGGTCTGTGTGATTATTGACACCAGCTCAAAGAAATATCCTCATACACATGTGTAACTTCACTATATACTTGGATAATTTCTCAGTCTGGATTTATGTCGTGTAATCATTCACAGATGGATGGGATGGCTCATAGTGTGTGCACTGTGACCTTATTACTCCCCATCAATTTAAAGGGTTGATGCCCAGATGACGTTGTTGCAGCTATATTAGGCATTAAGTGCAGTAGTAGTCATGATGGCTTTACCCGTAAGCACTTCCCAGAGGCACCATATATACTGAACGCTGCGAATGAGATCTAGTATCTTGTGAGTGTTACAAAACCAATTTTTTTTTTATTACAATTCTGCCAGTTTCTGATCAGTTACAAAGTTTGTAGTTGACTTATGGCAACCTACAAATTAGTACAATATATTGCAGCATGTAATTACATTCAAAAATTTATAAAAAAATTGAATGGCAGGAAAAAAAAATTTTTTTTGCGGGCCCTGGTGGCCTCCGGAGCCCAAAATGACCCACTACGCCAAAAAATTACAAAAATATAGCTGAAAATGCAATTTCTGGATAGGCCTCCTTTAGCAAAAAATGTTCAAAATGAAAAAATAGGCTGAATGGGGGAAAAAAAATTTACCCTAAATTAGGGATTTTCTCGCTAAATTTAGTTAGTTATAACTAAATTTAGAATTTTTCCGCTAAATCCTTAGCCAAATTTGGTGGTTTTTCCAAATTTTTCCTCCAAATTTCAAAAAAAAAAAGTTGGGGTGGGATTCGAACCCATGCACCTCCCACTTCTAAGTCATTCCTTTTAACCAACTTAGGCTCTATGAGCACTTGGTGATATGAAATGAAGCAAATTGTATTTAAAGAAGGTGAAAAATGACTAACCTTTGTAAAATGCGACCTGGCAAAGGTGAGCCACGTGGAGCTGCATGCGTGGAAGGTGAATTTAGGGTTTTTTTTGCTGAAAAATGGATCTTTGCTTTTCTCCTTTGTTTGGCCGTTTCTCACCATTTTTTTATTTTCATCCTTTTTTATTTTTGCTTTGAACGTATGATAATTTTTTTGATTTTTTTCCTTCCATTTTTTTGTTTTGATGCCACTTGTTTTTTGTTTTATTTCAGTTGTAGACTTCTTTTTATTGTTTCTTGTACAGAGTTCGGTGTTATTGATTGACACAGTTTTTTGTTGTCACTGGAGGTCTGTTGCTGAGGTTCATTAGGTTGGTTGCTTTGTGACAGGTTGGAGGATGGATTTGAATATTTCCAGGAGGTGGTGCTCACCATGTGCAGGTTTGTCAATGTATGAATTTTGCACAATGCAGAAATTGCTCATGTTTAGCTAACAGGAGATCAGGATCTATTCTCAGAGATCAACGAATAGTTACACGGCTATGAAAAAAAACTCATTGGCTATGCCATGCTTGATAAGTTCAAATGTTCAATCAACGTAATTGTGCTCCAGTTGCAATGCAACTCTCCAAATACAATGTAGGCTCGTCTGAATAGCTCAGTCAAGAGTTGGATGCAAGCTTTGAATGACTTTGAAATGCTTCAATGCAACAAAGATACAAATAATAATACAGATAAATTAGTCTGTAAAAGAACCTCTAATTTTAGAGATAAAACCCCTTGATGGGGAAAAAAAAAATTTTTTAATTTTCAATACCTAGGAAAAAATTTTCCTGGTGCTAGGTGCACCAAGGTAAAAAAAAATTGCTTTACAAACACCTGGAATTCACAAGAGGGTTGTGGAGATGCAGGGAGATGTGGGAAGTTGTTGGAGGCAACACAAGCTCTCCTATTGAAGTAAATTTCTTCTCCAAGAATTCTCTTCCTCTGCAACCTTCTCCTTCAACCTTTGCTAGGACAGGCTTCAATTCTCACTCTGGTACCAAATGTAAATTGAGAAACAGGGGTGGAAGCCTGATAATTGTATTAATCTCAATCAACCAAAAATACAAAGAATGGGCTGCAATATTTATAGGTATTGTACAGCCATGTACAAACAAGAAACTAAGTTGCACAGGTGAAACCATATTCCATATTACATAAGCTTCCAATATTACATCCGGGAAGCATAAATTGTTAATAATATTATACCCGTGAAAAATAAAACAAATATGGTTGATAAAACAACAATAATATGGTTTAAAAAACCATTATAACAACATTATTTAATTAATAACATTAATTAAATATTGTGTATTGGAGATATTTGAGCAGACAGGTAGAGATGTTGATGATTTATATATAGATGGCGATGATGATGTTTATGGCATGATTTGTTTATGTACTTTCGATGATGATGTTGTACATGTGATGGGAACTAAGTAAGTTAAACATGATAGAATCAGGTCTTAGGCATGGATGGAGGCAGGTCATAGGCATGGATGGAGTCGGGTCATTGGCATGGATTGAGTTAGGTTAGTTTAGGCATGATGGAGTCAAGTTGGTTTAGGCATGGATTAAGTCAAGTTAGTTTAGGCCTAATGGGGTCAGGTTTGTTTAGGCATGGATCGAGTCAGGTCCTAGGCATGAATCGAGTCAGATTATTTTAGGCATGGATCGAGTCAAGTCCTAGGCATGGATCGAGTCAGGTTAGTTTAGGCATGGTTAGAATCAGGTTGATGTAGGCATGGTGGAGTTAGGTCAGTTAAGCATGGTTGAGTCAGGTTTTATGGTTAATTGGATTTCTAATTCATTAATGTGTGTAATTTGTGATGGTATGGATCGTGTTAAGATGATTTGTGGGAAAATGTATGATTATGGTAGAGAAATGGTAGATGTGATGAAATGAATGTGTAAATTATGATGGTAAAGATGTTTAGCAATTGTTGCTTGTGTGGTTTAATTTTTAGTTATTGATATAGAAAGGAAACTAACTAGGGTAGAATGTGAATAGGAAAGGGAAAGGGAAAGGGGGAATTGATTAGGGTAGAGAGTGGTCGAGCTAACCTCTAAGGGCCCCATGCCCTCGGAGTGCTACCTACATAGTCCATGCGAAAAGGGACCTTAGGCTAATGTAGTTCTCCCATAAGCTATGGAATATTATGACGAAGGAAAGGAATGGATTGATAGGTGTTTAGGCATGGGTGAATATATATCATAGGCATGATTGAGTGTAGGGCATAGGCATGGTTGAATGTAGGTCATAGGCATGATTGAATGGTTGTTAAACATAGGTGTTGATGAGCTATTCATGTATAGGATAATCAATAAGTAATGAGGAAGGCAAATGGTAAGAGGTGGTAAAAGAGTCGCTTAATTGATAAGAACCCTAATGAGTCAACCATACCTAAGAGGGGCTTATGAACATAAGACCTTGAAGGCGTTGCATAATGGACCATTCTAAGGGTGAAGAAAGTTGCATGATCACAAAATGTCGTGTTTACGGCAAGTCCCTTGAGTAAACGGAAAATTAGGCTAAAAATGCAAGGAGGTGAGAATGAGAGGTTTAGCGTAACTTAGTGTATGATGGCGTGTTTTTCAAAACAAGAAACCCGGAATCCAAAATAGGCAAGTCCATGACGAAAATTTCATCTTTTTCTTCATTTGTTTGTTTTTTTAATAGACTGATCGATGTGGGAAGTCTATATGGGATGAGTATATTATCTCCTTGAGGTCTTCATGAAGTTGATCGATGTGGGAAGCTTCTGGATATTTATTACATTTTTTAATGACCTTATATAGTTCTCCTTCAAGGGAGCAGTCTATTTATAGTGGTGGAATTAGAGTAAAGAGATGTCCCATTTGAGGGAGTCATCTTTTGCTAGAAGTTTGACTCAAGGAGTTGGATCCCTTTTTGTTTTTGGACGTTTAAGTTATGGACAAGACTATAAATGAAGATTAGGTTCTTGTTTAGAAGAAAAGACCGTAGCACACAAAGATTAACTATGAAAGAGGTGGTTTCGAGTGACGAATGACCATGGGATTCCATCTTAAAGAAGATGAAAAGTATCCATGAGAATCATGCTATGAGTAGAGCTGTGGTACTCATATTAAAGATAAGGCTGAAAGGTGATGGGTAATCACATGATTCTTGTTTAGTCATGGATCCTCAAAATGGGTAATATGGAAGGTGAACAGCGCTCAAGGGACAAGTGATCAACTGACAGAAATTGATATAGGACTTGATATCAACAATAGAATGGTCGAAGATGCAAGGTGTTAAGGGGCTTAGGTTCAGGTTTACCTTCAAGTGAAGACAAATGAAGTAATTGATCCATAGGCATGGGTAACAATATAGGGTCCAAGCCAATTAGGAGCAAATTTTCCCCATTTACTTTTCTCTTATTTGGTTACATGTTGATTTTCCTTCAGGACAAGGTCACCGACCTGAAAGGTTCATTCGTGAACACGTTTTTCATAGGCACATTTGATACGTTTTTGGTATGTTTGGAGATGGTCAAGAGCATTGAGATGACGTTCATCTAATAACTCAAGTTACACCAAATGATCTTGGTGAAATTCATCATCGTTGAGCATGTCTTGTAGTGAGATGCGGAGAGATGGAATCTGGAATTCGAGAGGTAAGACAACCTCGATACCATAGACCAGAGAAAAGGGTATGGAAGCCGTCAAGTGTGAATACTAGTATGATAAGCCCATGAGGTGAAAGGGATGTGTGTATGCCAATATTTCCTAGTATCATTGACTACCTTCATAAGAATTTTGTTCAACGTTTTATTAGTGGATTTGTCTTGATCATTGGTTTATGGGTAATAAGGTGATGAGAAACTAAGTTGGATGCCGAACGCGTCACATAGTTTGCGTAGGGTTTTGTGTTTGAATTGTTTTTTATTATTAGTGATGAGGCAGTGAGGAACACCAAAGCGACAAATGATATGATGGTTGATGAATTCACATATTTTCTCGGCTTTTGTAGAAATGAGGGGAATGGCCTCTACCCATTTAGTGTAATATTCAGTAGCGGTTATAATCCATTGGTGGCATTGGGAAGAATGGGGGTTGATCTCACCAACAAGATCCAAACCCCATTGAGAGAAAGGCCAAAGGTCTCATGCGACCTGTAAGGTGTGACTAGGTGTGTGATGAAGATTAGCATGTTGTTGGCATTTTACGCAATGTTTGACATAATCACAACAGTCGTGGTTTAGGGTTGGCCAATAATATCCTAGGCGAAGAATGTGTTTTGCGATAACTAAACCACTAAAGTGACCTCCAAAAATTCCATCGTGGACTTCCTTAATGGTGTAGGGAATTTTAGAACTTGTAAGGCATCGTAAGAGAATGTCGTCAAAGCTGCACTTGTAAAGAAGACCACCCATGATGACATAGCGGGAGACACTTTTAAGAAAGGCTCATTGTCCATTACGAGTGAGATCAGCGGGTAAAATGGAAAGGGAAAGATAGTCTGCATATTACTTATACCATAGGTCACATGGGTCAGGGACAATAGTTCTAATGGAGTAGACCTCATGAGGTAAATAAGAGGGTGATTATAGCCTTTGTATGGTGACAAAGATTTTAGAGTCAGTGAGTGAAGTAGATATCTGAGAAGCCAAATAGGCCATGGTATCCAGAAATTTATTGGTAGAACGTGGGGTGGTTTGAAGTGTATAACGGTCAAAGGTAGTTAAAATTACATCTATGTGCTACTTATACTTTTGAAGAATCTCATTATGACACTAGTATATACCATTGACTTGGTTTATGACCAACAGAGAATCACCAAAGATATTGATTGTCTTAACATCTAAGGCATGTGTAGCCTGGAGACCTAATACGAGTGCTTTGTATTCTACAATGTTGTGTGTACAATCAAAATCAAGTTTAAAACACAAAGGCATAGGTTCACCCTCCATGGGAATGAGGACACCAGCCCCACCCCCACGCTGACACTTGGATCCATCGAAGAAGAGTGTCATTTGGTAGGCAAGTTCGTCCAAGGAAAGGGTAGCTATAGACTCGTCTGGGAAGTCAAAGCTAGATGGTTGATCCCTACAAATGGGTGCGTCAGTCAGTTGGTCAGTGATAGCCTAGCCCTTGATGGACTTTTGATGAATGAATTTGAGGTCGAGGTAGGAAAGAAGCATAAGCCAATGTGTGACACGTTGATGTTGATAAGATTTGGCATACATATAGTGTAATGGGTCAGTATTAGTAATGACAAAGGTCTTGTGATTGAGTAGGTAATGGAAGAGTTTGGTGGCAATGAAAACTAAGGCTAATTTGAGTTTTTCAGCATGGGTATATCTAGTTTCGTAGTCCATAAGGGTATGGCTTATGTAATAAATTGCTTTCTCTCGGTGTTGGTCATCATGATGAGCAAGCATGGCACCTAAGGAATGGTCAGTGGGAGAAATATATAGGTAAAAGGGGTGGTCATCCTTAGGAGGAATGAGAACTGGTGGTTGAAGGAGGTATTGTTTTAAGGCTTCGAAGGCTTTATGGCATTCATCATCCCATTTGAATGAAACATCTTTTTTGAGAAGATGATGGAATGGTTGACAATGGTTGGAAAGTTGCAAGATAAAATGATGAATAGATTGTAACTTTCCTTATAGGCTTCAAAGTTGACAGATATTAGTGGGCGGAGGCATTTCTAGAATGGCCTTGACTTTAGCAGGATCGACTTCTATGCCACACAAAGAAACGATGAAACCTAGGAGTTTTCCAGAGAGTACCACAAAGATGCACTTCTTTGGTTGAAGACGCACACAATGCTTGATGAATCATTCATAGATGACTTTAAGGATGGAAAAGTGTACGGTTCAATGTTTAGATTTAGCCAAAAGATCATCTACGTAATCTTCCAGTATACGATGCATGATGTCATGGAAGATGTAAGTCATGGCTCGCTGATATGTAGCACCAGCATTTTTTAGGCCAAAAGGCATGACTTAATAACAGAAGGTCCCCCAAGGGGTGATGAAGGAAGTCTTGTGTTGATCCTCTGGAGCTAGTAATATTTGATTATAGCCTGAGAAACCATCCATGAGTGATAAAATTTCATGGCCAGTGGTGAGATCAACTAGTTGGTCAATGCCTGGTAGTGGGAAATCGTCTTTGGGATAGGTGAGGTTGAGGTCATGGAAATCTGTGCAAATGTGGAGTCCCCTGTCACTTTTGTGATAGGAACAATGTTAGAAATCCATTGGGGATAATCAATGGGTAGAATGAAGGAAACCGAGAGAAGGTGTTGAAGTTCTTCTTTGACCAGAAGAGCAATGCGAGGATGCATTTTCCGCAGCTTTTGTTTGATGGGTTTGGCATCAGAGATGGTTACAATATTTTGGACCATGATTTTTGGGTCAATACTAGGCATATCGGCATAGGACCAGGAAAACGCATTGTTATGGTCCCGAAGGAAAGAGGTGAAGGCTTCCTATTCAGTAACATCTAAGGATTGGCCGATCTTTAGAATGTGCGGGTCATCCTGAGTGTTAATGTTGATTTCAATGGTTGATTCATTTAACATGGTTTACGTCTCAAAGGGTGACGACTGAGGAATATAAGAGTCTTACGCACTGAGGTAGGTGGGGATGGACTCATCATCCTGACATTGAACGACATTAATAGAAGGTGTATCATCATCGATCATGTCAGGATATAGGAATGGGAGAGAAGAGGGAGCTTCACCATCACATTGATAGGTCAGCGGTCCTAGGGAAATGGTGTTTACGAAAAAAAAAAGTTAGGAGGAATAGATTTGGGATCTATGGACTCCATGGGTGAAGATGGTAATGTGGGTGAATGAGATGGGGAAGATTTCTCGTCCTGGATGAGGTCGACGCGAACCTTCTTGGAGGGTGGAGCATCAAAACCAATGCCACTATGGTCATTGTGTTTACGAGAGGTACAGGAAATGATAGTATGGTAGCCTTGTTCATAAAAGCTGAAGCCAAATCCTTTCCACGTGCACCGATGGAGGAAAGTGTGAGTGAAGCAACGGTTAGTGAGGGAGTGTAGGTCAGATGAAAATGGTTGGGCTTGGGATGGAGGTTCAGGTTTATAGGTGGCAATATCAAGTCCCCCATATGTTAGATTGGTGCGAAGGTGGGGAGGGCCATAAGGAAAAACATCACCGATGCGGATGTCATAGCTGGGGTGTTGACATAGATTCCCATACTCTTGTGGGGTGAGGAAGGTGTCGATATTGTATAGGCAGTATTCCCCCAGAGTGAGGCATTGAAAAACACCTTCTAAGGGATCAGTAGTCAGTATGTGGGTAGTGGGGATAGATGGCTCACTAGATGATGGGAAAACAGGTGCGTCAGCAGTAGAGGCTACAACTGCAGTGGGGATAGCAAGGTTAGATGCAGTAGAGGTAGTGGCAGTTTTGGTGGATGGGCTTATGGGTGAAGGTGAAGTGGTGACAATGGTAGATGCCTTGAATGGTACAAGCACATCATTGGGCCGATATAGCATGTTACAGGTTTTGAAAGGTGATGGGTTGATAAGGATGGTGTAATTATGTCCCTCGTGTTCATATTTGAGGCATCGATGTAAAGTCGAAGGGACACAACCCATAACATAGATCCAAGGTCAGCCGAACAGCAAGTTATACTAGAACTCCCCTTCTAGGACATAGAAAAGTTTTGGGAGAATGCGAGGACCCATGCGGACATGGAGAACAACGGTACCCAGGGTAGAGGTCACGGCATCATTGAAGGAGCGTAGCATAACTGAGTTACCATGCATGTAATTGGCAGTTATCTGCATTTGGTCATATGCATGGGAGGAGATGATGTTAATGCTAGTACCACCATTGATCATAACACGTCGTATGCGTATATTATTGATAAAGAGGAGATGAAAAGAGTGGGGTTGGGCTCATCAGACTGGAAGGGGGTGATCTCTTCATCTGAAAAGTTGAGGGTGACTACTTGGCGAGTAGGTGGAGGTGTAGAGGAAGGTGATGATCTAGTGAGAGAGGCTACGTGGTGAGGGGTAATGATGGAGGCTACGGGTGTGGGGTCATTTGGTAAGACTTCAATAGATTGAAGGACCTCCATGAGGGCTTGACGATGTGACTCTGAGGTTTGGACGAGGTCATATAAAGACATTTTGAGGGGGGATTGGTGTAGTTGTTTTAGCATTGTGCGATGTGTGACCCCATCTGAAATAGGATATGCAGGACCTCAAATGGTGACTTTGGGTATGGGTAAGGATGGTATGTTGGGTACAGGGTTGGTTGATGGGCCAGTTGCTTTTTCCTTTCCCTTGTCTTTCTGAGCACGGGTGGCAATGTTGATCATGTTAATCTGAGGGGAGGTGGATGAAGAGGGTGTGTCATGGAAGGTATAGTGGCATGAGGGACAAAACCCTAGTGGGGGATACGATCCTTGTGAAATGAGTAGGGTGCATTGGCATTTTGGTGGTGGTTTGGCCAACTCTCTTATACGAACCATGTTAATCTCGAATCTTGGGGGTGGATCAAAGAGTTGTGGGGGTGGAGATTTTGGTCGCTGAGTAGGTAATGGGAGAAGATCTGTGGAAATTGGTGAAGGCGAAATGGGGTCCTCATCAAGAAGATCGTCGTCATCAAAATTTTCTTCGGGAGTACACAATTGGACAAGAGCTGTTTTTAAAGCCTTATAGTTCTCTACATCATGTCCTAGTGCATGATGGTAGGCACAAATTTTGGTTTCGTCAAACCCTTTTGGTTTGGGTTTGAGTGGGTCATAAGGTCTAAGAGGTGGTAATGTGATGACAGAAGTTTCGAGGAGATTGGTTAAGATTTTAACGTAGGATCCTGCTAGTGGATCACAATGGGAGGTGAATGTGGGTTTGGGTGTAGGTACAAATGATTATGGAGGAAGAGGCTTTACAGGAGGGGGAGTAGGTTGGTCTACTAGTTTGGTGTGTGGTGTGGTCTTAGGTTTTGGTTGCATCTGCTTGGGTATGGGCATGGTAGAAGAGCTAGCGATGGAAGGTTTGGTTGGTTTAACTACCTTATTGGAGGGTAGTGGATTTTTAGCTTTAGGTTGCATCTTTTTGGGCAAAATGACATGGGTGTACAAGATGTGGAGGGAAAATCTGATGGTGGAAGAGGATGGGTTACCCATGGGGGTAACTGAGGTGCTGTGGAGGTGGTGGTAGAGGTTGGGTAGAAGGCATGAGTGAAAGAGAAGAAAGTGTCATGGGTAGTGAAGAAGTTATGGACAGTAGTGGAGGTATGGGTGGTAAGAAGGTTACGGGTGAGGTGGAAGTTGTGTGGGTCTGCTTGGGTATATTAGAGGTCTGTGATGAGGAAATGGGATGCTGCATTCTTAGTTTACCAGTGGATGGCAGTTTCTTGTCCAGGGCTGAGGGGTGAGGTCCTAGGATGAATGGGAGGGATGAAGGTGATAATGGTGTGGTAGGCAAGGTTGGTGTATGAGGCCTAGGGGGTTGGATCTTATTTTTAGGGGCTGGGGTAAGTTTAGTGTTAGTTTTGGAAGATGTGGCTAAATCTAATTTGATGGGTGGGTGAGTAAGGCTAGCTGTTCGGTATGACCCCTAAGGTAGTGATAGGTTTAGGTAAGGGAGATGATATAGGCGTGGGTAGGTGTTTGGGTGTAGATGTATGTTGGGTTATGGGTAGAGGTGTGAGTTGGGCATGGGTGGTGACATGGAAGGTGTTGCAATAGTCATGGTTGTGTTTGGTTTGGTTGCTCGAAACACTTTTGGATAGATAGTGGAGGTGTCAGTGAGTGACAACTGCATTTGTGTTGAAATAGGAAGTAGAAGGCATCCCCAAAGTAAGGCTCTATCAACATAGTCCAGGTGATCAGCCAAGCATGAAAATGGTGTTGTTGTAAGTGGGGCCGACATGGATTGAGTTGTAATTCCCATAAAATGTGTTTGAGACATAGGGAAATGGCTAGCCTCAAACTCTGTGGGTAAGAGAGACGAAAGCAGATCAGCAGGATCTTGAAGGTCCGATGGTGAATGGTCATCTAAAGGCAATGGTATTTCTACAAGATCCTCTACAGGTAGAGGAGAGGATGGGCAGACAAGGTGGACTCTCCTTGTGATGGTGTAGGTGGTGGACATGCATCTCCTATGAGTAGGAGAGGTGTCACTGACAACTGCTCAGAAATTTGAGGGGTCAAAGGTGGCATGCTAATTATAGGCTCTTCCACGGGTGAAGGAGAAAATGAAGGGGGTTCCTCTGTGGGTGGAGGAGTAGATGAAATAGGTTCTTGTGTAGGTAGGGGAGCTCGGGCTAAGATTTCATCTATGGAAGGAACATGAGGCAATTGGGAGGCAATTGATATGTCATCAAAAATAGCATGGACCTCGCATGGACATTGCTATCATTGTTTGAAGTGTCACCAACTTGGTTGGAAGATGGGGCATGATTAGGGAATGGCTTCTTGAAGATGTGTAGGTTTTGGTTAGCGGGTGCATTCGGGCTATCCAAGACTAGATCTCCATTGTCTAACATTTCTTGGATGATATTCTTGAAGGTGATGTAGTTATTGTCACTATGACCTTTGACACGATGATAGTTGCAAAATTCATGTTCCTTATACCATGTGGGCATGGGTCACTCAGGGTCAAAACCAGTATGTGGTTTTATAGGTGGAAGGGTAATGGCACCAGCCTTAACAAGATTTTCCAAAATAGAAGAATAAGATTCTCCTATCAAAGTGTACTTTCGTTGTTCTCATCTGAACTGGAAAGCTTGGACGGGAGAGAGATTAGAAGGAGGTTTGGCTGGGTTTGATTGATGAGGGGGGCCAGCCTTGAGAACTATGGCATTGGTAGATCCTTTGGGTTTTGAATAGTTGTTTTGGGGTTTCAAAGATGAAGAAGCATCATTTGATTTGAACGTGATGTTCTTGTTATGAAGTTGAATTTTCTTCTCTTCGATAGCACAAATTTCCAATTTCCGTGCCATGGTGAATGCCTCATCAAAAGTGTGAAAGGTCTACACCTATAGGGTTGGTGAGATGTGTCTTGCACAAGCCCGAGTAAACAACTCTATGAGTTCAGTTTGAGGTAATTGAAATGTGAGTTGGTTAATTAGGTTGCGCCAGCAAGTGACAAAGTCAGCGATAGACTCATCATCGTACTGTCGTGTGGAATAAAGATCAGTCATGGTAACCTTCTTAACAATGTTGATGGAGAAGTGATCTAAGAAGGCTTGGGCTACTTGATTAAATGAGTAGATGGAGTGTCTTGGTAGCCCACTATACCAGTCCAATGCAGGTCCTATCAGGGACATCGGAAGGTCCGTAGGAGTAAAGCATCATCATGGGCGATCAGGTAACACCCATGTTTGAAAGACCACAAATGCTATTGTGGTCTTCTTTACTATTGAAATGGTTGAATTTTGGCATTTCCCAATGTATAGGGTATGGGCGAATAGGGATGGATGGATGAATGGGCTCATTACAAATTTCATCATAGGTGAGAGAATTACATGAGCCCAAAACCGATGCTTCTAGTGTTTGCATCCTTTCCATCATCAATTTGATGAGGTCATTGGTAGGTTGTGGTGGAGGGACCCCTCCTGTGGCATAAGGGGGATGGTATTGAACCTGTGACATGGGTGGCATTCCATTGTATGGTGATGCCGAATAGGGAGGTTGAGAATAGGGGACCGACATAGAGGGCATGTATCCAAAATGGGTGATAGACGAGATAGGGGGTTGTTGATAGTATGTGTATGTAGGTGGGATGGTCGTAGTGACTCTAGTAGCGATTGGGGGCAGTGTTTGTGGGATGGAGAGGACAAGATTCTGGAATGGAGTAGGGGTCACCGACACCACAGGTGGTTGTGTTGCAATGGGTATTTGTGAGACAATGGGTGTGGATGGGGTTATGGTCTGGGTGGTCGATGAGGGGACAACAGATACTACAGGTGCGAGTGATACTGCAGATGCAACAGTCATGGTGGGTATGGGTCCTAGCTGTGAAACCACTGGGGGTGAAGCAGGTGAAGGTAATGCCACATTATTAGGGGCTGATGCAGAAGTGGGAATAAGGGTAGGAGAGATGGATACATGCATGTCATATATCAACTGACCTGAGGAGTCCCGGGTGGAAGAGTGGGAAAGGTAGAACTGTAAGGCCACGGGATTCTGATCAAGGAGTTCGAAAATTCCTCATCACCTACAACAATGGTGGTAGGTAGGGTTGGATCCATGGGTGACAGGATAGAGGGTGGTGAAGGACTAGGTGGGAGTGGTTGACAACTTGCATGAAATATAAGAGTGTTAGCTTGACTGCGAGTCAACACCATGTGAATGGGTGTATATCATGTGATTTTGTATCCTGTAGATGACACAGGGGGTAGTAAGAATGAAGAAAATAGGTGTCTATAGGTAGATTTGGGTAATATATCAGTTGATGTTCAATACAGGGTAACCGATGCCGTTAAGGATGACGATGCCGGTTAAGGGGTAACCGAGGTCGGTTACTATGAGACAAGAACAATTTTACCAAATGAAGCAAAGATTGTTGATGGTTAGATGAACAAGTTGTATGATGACTGTTTATCAAAGCAGAGAGAGTACAGAGACTCACAGGAACTCTGACAACAAAGAAAATGAAATAAGGGTTCTTTAGGCAATTTAACCCAAAAGAACAGAAAACTGATGTCGGTTAAGCAAAACCGATGCCGGTCAGGGGTAACCGATGACGGTTACTGTGAAAATTGGAAAATGTAGAAAAATGGATTGTTGTGAATTTTAGTGAGATAAATAATCAACCCAGAGGTCTGGAGATGATGCAATGAAGTCCTGACACACTCAGAAGAAGTCAGAATACTCCAACTGTGATTGTGGAGTGTGTAAGGCAACAAAATGGAAAAATGGAGAAGCGTATCCTCACACCTCAAAACACACGTCAATCAAACACTAAAAACACACACCTAACAAGTGATTTTTAATGTGTTGAGCTTATGCTATTTAGAAGACTGACTCATGAATTTTAGAATAGAGTTTTTGGTGAGGAAGGCTTCCTACGAAGAAGGATATCTAAAAGGAGAGGTTTCAGGTATGTTATGGTGGGGGTGGGCCATCCTCTGAGATAATGACTCGACAGAGGTAACGAGCTGGGGAGTACCTACCAATCTGATCATGTGATCATGGATAGGTGTTCCCAGGTAAGATGTTGTTTAAGAAAGATGTGTATATTTCAATTTTGTGCAAGTTTGGTAAGACACACAGAGAGAGAGAGAATGTGCTTTCTACGATTCTTTGTGTCAACCATCAGCTGGGCATGACTTCCAGCATATAGGTTGCCCTCATTTTAATGTGAGATAAATGCAGCAAATCAGAATGTAATGCAACCAATTTTAAGCCCAAATCGAAAAGATTATGTTCGATGAAGAAAATGATGAATAGGAGAGGGTATGCTCTTTCACTAAATGTAGAAAGCAAGAAAGAAGAATGATTCCTTTTAAATGCACCAAGAGAAATGTTTCTTTTAGAGAAATTAGAAAGAAGAGAAGATTACCAGAGGAAGAAAATTAATGTGTAAGCCTTTTAAAGGGAAACAAACACACAATTTTCACCTAGAAATGAAGAAAATGCAATAGAACCCCTGATGGGTCCCACCGGGCATGCCAAAATGTTTCACCATTTTCTTTACTTTTTTGAATGACGAAACAGATAAGGTTATGGGCTAGGAGGAATACCTATTAAATGGGTTGGTTGATGGTTGTTGCATGTGTTCTGACTTCTTGACCCAATGCCGATTGTGAGAGCTTCCTTTTGGCTAGGAGGAACTACCTGTAATAGAAAACAAGACCACAAAAGAGAAGTTAAATGATATATGACAGTGGACTGCCTAGCGTATGCTAGTTCTAGGAAGTGTGATACTTCCTAGATGGTTGTCAATCCACTGTTTAAAACAAATTAATGTGAGAAATAAGTAAAGTCCTACTGTAGTTGATATGATTTAGGTATCTCATTCAAGTACAATAAGAAAATCCAATCACAACAGGCTAGGCTATAGTTGGATCTAAAGGATGAGGTAGTTGTCAGGGTACTGAGACTGGTCAGGGTCTGATTCTGGGTTGTTTAGGTCAATTGGTAGGAGGTTGTTTGGCTCTGTTCTTGGGCAGGGTATAAAACATAGAGACCGATGTTGGTTGGGTATAACCAATGATGGTTAAGGGAGACCGATGATGGTTATGGGTAACCGGCATCGGTACAGTAGGATGACAATAGTTCAATGAAAACCTTATTGTGGAATCCAGGTGAGGTTAGATGGGGCTAAAGAAGGGGATGGCGAGATCTGTGGGAGTACTGAGAATACTCAAAGAGGTGGAAGGGCTAGGATAGGTGATCTGATAAACGGGTGGGTGAGGTTTTTGAGTTTGTCAGAAAGAAGGTTATGGGAGGATGGGAATGTTACTAGAAGAATGATAATAAAATGGTAACAACTCTATGAGCAGAATAAGAATGGAAATGATTAATGATAAAATACTTACCAATGTTGCCGGTCCAATGGTTGTGTGGTGGTGATGATTGGTTGATGGAATGGTGATTGGTGCAATAGTGACTTCCCGGAATGTTACCGTGAGTGCAATGCTTCTAGATCTATCCTGGTGCTGGCTATGGATGTCTGGGTGCATGAAAAGACTGTTGGTTCTACTTGCATGCAGCTCTCTTTCTCATCTTCTTGCTCTCAAAATGTGCCAACCTCTTAAACAAGGTTTCTTAGGTAAATAAATGGTAACTAATGATGGTTCCATCTTAATCGACGTTGGTTTAGGTCTGACCGGTGTCGGTTAAGGTGGGATTCCCTAGGTTTACTAAAATGGGCAGATCTTTCTAATTTCTTGGGCCAAGTTGGTTTTTTCTCGGGATCAGAACGGAAGCTTCCCTTATAATGAGTGGGAATGTCGTTAGAGAAATCTTAGGCATTGATTTTAGGGTTAGACCAAATCTTAGCTCATTAAGGCAAGTAAGACTTAGTTATTGTTAGTTATGGAAACATGCCAAGAATAGGTCTAGGGTGAGGTGGTTGGATGAGGTGTCTAGGTGAGGTGGAAATTAGGTCAATTAAGGTAATAAAATAATGGATATTGTGAGGATGGGTATTTAATTTAATTAAAATAATTAAATTAATTATTAATGTGGGGTGAAAGGGGGCCATGGTTAGGTGCCCATGTTTAAGTTGGTTATCTGATCAGGGGCTAAGGGGAATGTAACCAAATTTAGGTAAATCCTGCAACCAAAACTATATATTCATTCCCAACTTTTACACACATTTTATTGTATTGAAATACACTTCCATGATCTTCTTGAGCTTGAATATCCATTATTAAGACTAAAATTGCCTATTTGGAGCACTCTTATATGAGTCCTAGATGCTCTATAACATTCCTATGAAGACTCAACCACTACTATTTCTTACCAAAACAATAATCTCAACTTTAAGACTGACCAAATCACTCCTAACAAACCTATATCCACGTTTACAACCCAACTTTACATCAAAATATGACACATATGGCCTTATTAGGCCTAACTCCCCTAAAATCACTCTTACAACCAAACTTACATTTACCAAGCCAAAACTCCCACATTTGAATTCAACTACAATGAATAGAGGGAAAAAAGATTGAATTCACTCATAAACTACAAGAAAATACAAAACACTTATTAACACTTATGCTCCTGCATCATACGTAAGTCCTCATTATATTGGACATAGTTTCATTCAAGAGAACCTATTTACGGATATCCTACACACGATTGTAAGATCATCACTAATCATCACAATAAAAAACTAACAGTTCACAATGTCACAAGGAGATAAAATCGATAAAGAAACTATAACAATCATCAAATTCTCCTTAAGGATTAGTTTGCTGACAATCTATTCGAGAAGGGGTACTCGAATAGATACAGTCATAACAAAGCCCAAACCTGACCTTAACTAGATTGTGGTATATCCCACCCAAAAAAAAGAAACATGGTTCAAAATAAACCCATCTCCCATAAAGTACAACGACTTAAATCCTCAAGCCCATACCCAAATAGATTCAACATCACTCGTAAGCAAAACCTCTATAAAAATATTTACTTGCAGTGCAAAGGATGCCCATGATCTAACTCAGGATTATCATTGTTTTACCAACCGATTTAAAAAGAACAAATTTTTAAAATCTAAACAATTCAAAGTCAAATTGTTAAAACTTTGTTCGAATTGGTAAAACCTGGCTCTAAGTTATTCATTGCAATGTTACACATGCTCAAGATCACTTGGCACATTCCCTTGGTCACAGTTTCCCTGTGCACTCCTTTCCTTCCTCTCCTTCCACTTTCCCCTTGCACCCACCTTCTATGCATTCACCTTCTTCCTAATCAGCTTCTTCCCTTCCTGCGTGCCTCACACTTGCTTCAATCAGCTAAGTCCCTGGCCCTCTCATGCACCACACCCATTACTTTGTAATAGTTGCACCTTGACCATACATTCTCTGCTCACCAGTTTTCCTCATTTCCCTGCATGCATCATGCACCCCCTCTATCTTCCTTCCTCATTCTTCTATTTTCTTTGTGCACCCTCCTTTGCACCCTTCCGTGCCAGGTCATCTTCTGACATGTTTGAGTGTGCCACACACAACCAGTCAAAGTGCACCAATAGGGCAATGAATCCTTGCAACAAATCAACAAGTGACACATGGTAGAAATGACAAATATTTACACAGTTGGCCATCATTTCAGCCAATCCACACGCGCCACATGTTTTGCATGTGCTGATGACTCTGACATCTTCTGACAGCCATATATTTTGCTACAGAGCTCAGATCGGCATGCACCTAGACTTGTCAGAAAGCTGCTGACATCAGCTACAGTGCTAGAAATTCAAATTCAAATTCTTGGTGGATCTGGTAGGTGAGAAATGGGAAAACATCTTTCTGAGCATTGATGAGTAGATCTGATTGCTCCAACCACCTGATTTGATATGATCCACCCTCCTTTCTTCTTCAACATGCCAAACAGGCTTGGGGAAGTGTATTTCACAGATCTCTAGGTGGATTTGTAGGCATTGAATGCTTCTTGTTGGTGGTTGTGTTTCAAATTCAGGTTTTCCCTCCTTCTTCTTCCTTCTTCCTCCATGGATTCATCTATAAATGTAAGAGCAAGGCCCATTTGTAATGTTGGACACTCTGGATCCTTACGCATTTTGCTAAGGACTCCATACTTTCTATATTTTGAGTTGCAGACCTCTAGATCTGGCTCTTGCATGTGGATATCGGCCTCCTTCATCATTGTAACAGCTCTGTGCATTTCTGGAAGTAATAGAAGCATCATTTTGTGACTATTCTCTATCCTAACATGTTTGCATTCCTTCTTCTTGCCTTTTCTTTTGCATTGTATGTTGGTTGTGCCATTTCAGGTCCCTTGCAGTTCCATATTTAGTTGTGTTCCATGAGAATGATCTGGTGAATACGTGTTTAGTTGTGCTACTCATGCCTAGCCTCCTTTCACACATTTCCTTTCATTCTCACTCAGAACAGATAGTGTTCATCCCTCTTTTCTGGTGCTATCACCTTTTAGTGTAGTTTCCTTTCATATTATCCTTCTATCCCTGGTCCCTTGGCATTATTAGCTTAGTTTTCCCTTTCAACACTAGGATTAGCAGTAGCAGTAGAAATAGATAGAGGAACCAGGCCTTCTCTGGAGATCCATCCCAAGCGCGCAAGGTCCCACAACTTGGGGATGGTTCCATTGTGGTCTCAAACACCTCAGCCCTTCCAAGATCTGAGACATGGGTGCACATTTGAGAAACCAACAGTTTCTGGCATGCCCGGTGGGACCAACATTGAAAGCTCAAATTTCATATCTCTAAGTTCTGGTGTGTGGACTTAGTATTTCAGCCTTTGGAGGCTCATTTCAACACATCTGGTGACTCCCAACATTTTAAGATCTCTGTTTCAGCAGTCCTGAGTGCCTTTCATGAGAAGAGTGCACACAAGAAGAAGTGCAGTAGCTGAAGATTCTTTTGAGTACCTCCAGCTATCCCCAAGAAGAGTTCATTCCAGAAATCCCACACGCACATCTCTATCTCCAGTGCATCGTGCCCATTCAACTCCTCCTCAAAATAGACAACCTGCACACCCTGCAATGGCACATCAACCACCTCCTCCACTAAGAAACTTTGCAAACTTTACTGGAGGGAGTCCCTTGCTCCTAGCTGTGCAACATGATATGCCAAATGGCACACTCAAGAGTATTCCATACTTTACTGGTGAGAATCAAGTCACCCCTCAGGAGCATATCCAGGATATAGCAAATGTGTGTTCACTCTATCTGATCACACATGATGATGTAGAAGTCAGGCTACTTCCAACCTCTTTCAAAGGTAAAGTGCATCAATGGTACCGAGGCTTGAGACTTGGATCCATCACCACCTGGGATGAGCTGGGAAAAACTCTTTGTAATTACTTTGAAGATAAGTCAGATCACCTATCTCTGGTGGAGCAACTGACAACAACAAGGAGGGCACCCAATGAGTAGATGACTGATTTCAACATCAGATTTCAGAAGACTTGGGACAGAATCCCTCTTGTGGTAAGACCTACATCCCAACATGTTTTCCTGTATTATCTGAAGGTGCTCAACAATGATATTTCAGTTATGATCCAATCCATGGGAGGTAGGACTTTACCAGCTGCTTATAGTATTGCAGTAAGGGTAGAAAATAGTCTTATTCAGGTGGGAAAGATAGCTCCTAGACCACCTATGCCCTTGTTCCCAGAAATGTCACAAGCACCCCAGCCTTCTGTGGCCCCTATTCCTATCCTGAGAAAAGCACACAACCAGTTGCTTCAACATCCTACTCTCCAGCACAACAGAAGGAAGATGAAGAATTGAAGGCCCTGATTAGAAATTTATCAAACAAGGTCATATCATTAGAAAAGCAACAGCAAGCCTATAAAGGAAATTCCAATCAGGCACATGGCCAAAGCAATCAGCCTTGGTGGAATCAATATGGAAATCAAAGATACACACCCAACCAACAGAATGATAGATGGCATCCTAATGCACATCTTCCCTTGTAAGTTGTTCCTCCCACACCTTCTCTTCCAGCACCTAGTGTGAGTCAGGTGCTTGTTCCAGTTCATAACAATTTGGCACAAGAGTCAGAATGGTGCTTCCCTTGCAACATGCCTCATAGTCAATATCATTGTGCCAATGTTGTGCATGCCCAAGCCTTCATGATCCAGAATGCTTCAGTTGTGAGCCTTCAACAAGTGTCCCTGAAGCAGATAACCAAGAAAGACCAGAAGCTCCTCCAGAGACAAATTTAATGTTCTTTGGCACATGGAGGACTTCTGTGCAATCAACCAAGCTACAGAAGATACAAACAGACCACACCCCAAGTTGCAGACAACACAAGATATAAGAAGAGAATGTTAGAATCAGGCACAGGTCACAATCCCAGCAACACAAGTAAGATCCTCAGAAGAAGAAAGATGTAGACGAGGCATTTTGTAGTAAAAGTTCTCAAGTCCCTATGCAAGAGGCCCCACATAAAGCTCCTTCTAAAGCAGCACGCACCCCTCCTTTGGTAGGTCAAGCCTCTGCTCTAGCTAAAGTCCAGGTTTCTGCCTGAACAGTCAAGAAGGGATGTTGTTCCCCAAATGCACAAAGACAGGGGGCCTTCCATTTAGCATTGTTGACCAGATGAAGAGAACAAACATAAAAGTCACAATGTGGGATGCCCTGACCATTCCATCTCAGTGGGATCTGTTGCATGAAGCTCTGGCACAACTCCCACATGTTGATCTAGCTATGCAGAAGCCATACACTTCTATCAACATCTTCCAAGAAGAGGAGAAACAAGTAAGTAAAGTTGTTAAAACCCCACCCTTCTATATGTCCTTGATCATAGGAAAACACCTAGTGCATAATTGCATGATTGACTCAGGTGCTAGTACTTCTGTTATGCCTAAGAAAATAGTTGATGTCTTAGGTCTGAAATATAGCCCTTTGTCTAAAGGAGTCCTGTAACTTGATGGCTCAATTGTCACCACCTTAGGAGTCATCAAGGATCTTGAGTTAACCCTCCATGCATGTCCAAGCCTAACAATTACTCAAGATGTGTCAATCATTGACCTACCTCCTTTGTTTTCCCTATGTCTATCAAGAGAATTTACTGCTAAAGTGGGTGGTTACTTGTCTTCTGATTGGTCTCATATGTTACTCAAGACAAGGTATGGTACCCAGTTTACCATACAAGCTGAGCCTATATTTTCCTATCATGTAGAGTCATATGTCCCATCCCCTCTCCAAGCCAACTATTTAATCCAAGAAGAACAAGCTTCAGTTCCTGAAGAGAGTCTCTTCCACCCTCTGTTCCTGACCTAGTGCTTGATGAATGGGTGGAAAGACACCATAAATTTGATCCATATGCTGAAGAACTTGGAAGCTTATGAAACTGGGCTTGGTACTTATTGCATTCTTGAAGAAGAAGTTATGTTTCTGCCACACACACTCAAGAAAGACAAAGTTGAACCTGGTCTATGGAAGTTGTACTTTGATGGATCCAGAAGCAGAAATGGCATGGGAGTAGGAGTGGTTCTCATTTCCCCTAAGGATGAGAAATTATTCTTCACACACAGGCTGTAGTTTGCATGTTCTAACAATGTGGCAGAGTATGAAGCACTGGTGCATGGCTTGCTCATTGCTGAGAAGAAGAAAATTAAGGCACTGCAGATCTTTGGGGACACAGAATTGGTTATCCACCAGGTTACCAACAAATTCCAGACAAAGAATAAGCTTCTCAAAGCTTATAAACATAGAGTTTGGGACCTCCTTGAGAGCTTTGATGCTCTAAATCTGTAGGTGGTGCCACACAAAATGAACAAGGAAGCTGACCAGATGGCCACACTTGGTTCACAGTTCTCTCCTACTGAGGACTTTATCAAAGGAAACACTCATTACATCAAGATGGTGATCAGACCATCCATTCCAGATAACAACACCAGCTAGCAAGTGTTTGACAGTGGCGTACAAATCACCCAGTTTATCCAGAATGAAGCTGAGTTCTCATCAAGCATGCAAGCTGACTTGCATGACAGCTATGGTGACCAAGTGATACAGCTGAAGACAAACAAGTTTCCTAAAGGGCTGGTCACCTTAGAGAAAATGTTTAGCCCTGATGATGAGTTCAAGGGTGAAGAAAGGTACATGCACACGTGTAAGAAGACTACTCCTCAGTCACTATTACACATGGGAAAGATTTGTTGCTCAGTAAACTTGTGCACATGAAGAAAAACAGGCCTTCATCTCTCTCTGTCAAAAATATAGTGATATCTTCTCATGGGAGTATGAAGACCTCAAAGGTTTTGATCCAAGTGTTTCTCAACACTCCATTGACCTTGATCCTGGTATCAAGCCCATCAGATAGAAGCAATGACCAGTCAATCCAAAGATAGAGCCCCTCATGAGAAAGGAATTATCCAAACTCATTGAGGAAAAAAATATTTTTCCTATCAAATACTCTACCTGGGTCACAAATCTGGTTCCAGTGCACAAGAAGAATGGTGAAATCAGACTCTGTGTTGATTTCAGAGATTTGAACAAGGCATCTCTAAAGGATCATTATCCTTTGCCTTCAATGGAGCAGATTCTACAGACTGTGGCTAGCGCACAGAGATTCTCCATGCTAGATGGATATTCAGGTTTCAATCATATCCTGGTCAAGGAAGAGGATCAATTCAAAACAACATTTACAACCAAGTGGGGAACATATGCATATCAAAAATGCCCTTTGGTCTGTCAAATGTGGGCACCACATTTCAGCGTGCCATGGATATTGCCTTCAAAGGATACATCAATGAGTTCATCTTGGTTTACCTTGATGACATAACAGTCTTCTCAAAGCAGAGCACAGATCATATGGCACACCTAGAGAAAGTATTTGAGAGATGTAGAGAGTTTGGGGTGTCTCTTAACCCCAAGAAGTGTAATTTTGTAGTGGCACAGGGAAAGCTTTTGGGCCATGTGGTTTCAAAGGATGGCATCACAATTGATCCTGAGCACATTTCAGCCATCCTAGCTCTTTCCCTGCCAGTGCACAAAAAGGCCCTACAGTCCTTCCTTGGCAAGATCAATTTTGTTAGGTGTTTTATCCCTAACTTTGTAGGACTGGTTCGGCCCATCACCTTGATGCTCAAGAAGGACATAGCCTTCAAATGGACAACAGAAGGAAGAGAGAGCTTCAACAAATCAAGCAAGAAATTTCTTGCACGCCAACACTCATCAACCCAGATTATTCGAAGGATTTCATCCTTTATGCTTATGGCACTAATCCAAGTGTTGTTGTTGTCCTGACATAAGAAAATGAACAAGGGCTGGAACAACCAGTGGATTTCTTCAGCCAGAATGCTGAAGGATTATGAATTAAAATATAGTCACATGGAGAAGCAAGTCTTCACCATCATGCACACTGCTCAAGAAATTCAAAAGTATGCTTCCCACCAATCATATCAAGGTGTTAGTCTCCCACTCTTCTGTCAGAGACTTCATCATGGGAGTAGAAATCAGTGAGAAAAGAGCACGATGGGTGACCAAAATCATGGAGTATGATGTGACTATCAAGGCCACAAAGCTGGTAAGAGGTAGTGCACTCTGTAGGTAGATTGTTGAGGATGCACATAATGAACCTGAGGCTTCATTATTTCTGGATGAAGACCTTCCACACGTAGAACTTGAGTAGAATACAGACCCTGGCACGTGACTGGATGAAGGACATGATCACATTCCTTTCCAAGGGTGCATACCCTCCTAGTTTAAACAAAGAAAAGAGAAGACATCTGAGGTTACAATCTATCCCTTATGTTTTGATTGATGGACTTCTCTTCAAAAGAATCTTGATGGCATGTTGTTAAGATGTATCAATGACACACAGACTGAAAAAGTGTTAGCAGAATTTCATGATGGATTCTCTGGTGGACACTTCTCTGCCAAAACTACAACAATGAAAATCATAATGGCAGGTATCTTTTGGCCTACCCTATTTGCAGATGCACACAAGTGGGTCACAAAATGCAAGGAATGCACTTTCTTTGTAGGAAAAAAAATTGGCAGTGCTTCCCCTCTGACCAATCCAAGCAGATCAGCCTTTTGCACAATGGGGTCTTGACTTCATAGGCATGATCAATCCACCTTCAAGCACTGGACATAAATGGGTGTTGACAGCTACAGATTACTTCACCAGATGGACAGAAGTTGTCACACTCAAGGAATCAACCGAGTTAGTCATCCTTGACTTTCTCGAAGGTATAGTCACAAGGTTTGGCATTCCTCAAACCATTATCTCTGATAATGCAAAATCCTTCCTTGGTACTAAAATCACTGATTGGGCTCTAAATCTGGGCATTTACCTGAAGACTTCTTCCAACTATTACCCTCAGGGAAATGGTCTGGTAGAATCAACAAACAAGAACCTGATCAGAATCATGAAGCACACAATGAACATCAGCCAAAGACAGTGGCATACAAAGGTCTCACACATGCTCTGGGAAGATAGAATCACAGCCAAAAAGGCAATAGGAACTTCAACTTACAAGCTTGTCTATGGAAAGGAGGCTACCCTTCCTTTGACACTAGAGTTGAATTCATTAGCACTTTCCCAACAGCTAGAATTTGAAGGCACAGACCAAAGAGAAATCAGAATGGTAGAGCTGGTTAATCTTGAAGAATCAAGGAACTCTGCCATGATCAAGCTAGAACAACATCAACAAGCAACAAAGAAATGGTTTGACAGAAAGGCTAGGCCTCAACTTTTCAAGGTTGGGGACTTGGTTTAAAATGGGATGTTGAAAGAGCTAAACTAGGGCACCATTCAAAGTTTGATGCATTTTGGAGTGGCCCATACATCATCAGTTCCTGCAAGTAGGCTAACTCTTTTGAGTTAACTCATCTTGATGGAGGCACACTACAAATCCAAGTAAATGGGATCTATCTTAAACCCTTTCATTAATTTTGTTGCATCATGTTGTATATATTAGAGCAGTTTCAATTCATCCAAGTGCTCCGTGTGCACATTGTTTGTTTGTACATAGTTCTTTCTTCTTGCATGTTTCTTGTACGCTCTCTTTTGTTGCTTCCAGAAAACAGAGCCTCTCTCAACAGTTGCAAGATTCAGAACAAAGTCAAGAAATGATCTTCAAGTGACTACAAGGGCAGTTTCATGATTGCATAAGTAGACTCCATGCCCAATGGATGCTTCAGGCTACTGATCTCCTTCATCTAGCAGGAAGATGGCCCCAAAAGTCACCAAAACTATTTATCCAAATAACTCTCCTAGTTATTTGGGTAACTTGTATACACATTCTGTCTCTAAGCTATTTATTGCAAGGTTACACGTGCTCAAGATCACTTGGTATAATTCCTTGGTTGTAGTTTCCCTTGGTGCCCCCTTCTTTTTCCTCAAGCACCCTTCTCTTTTTTCTCTCCTTCCATTTTCCCTTCCTCCCACTCTTCCCTTGCACCCACCTTCTGCGCATTTCTTCTTCTAATCAGCTTCTTCCCCCCACATGCATGCCTCACACTTGCTTCAATCAGCTAAGTCCCTGGCCCTCTCACGCACTGCACCCATTACTTTGTAATAATTGTGCCTTGACCATGCATTCTCTGCTCACCAGTTTGCCTCATTTCCCCACACATGTCACCCTTGCACCTGCCCTTGCCTTCCCTCTATTTTCTTCCTCATGCCCTTCCCTCATGCTTTGCCCTCCTTTGTGCCCTTCTATGTCCAGGTCATCTTCTGACATGCTTGAGTGTGCCATGCACAACCAGTCAAAGTGTGCCAAGGGGTGCAAATCCTTGCAATAAATCAATGAGTGACACATGGTAGAAATGAAAAATATTTACACAGTTGGCCATCATTTCAGCCAATCCATGCGTACCATGTGTTTTGCATGCACCGACGACTCTGACATCTTCTGACAGCCATATCTTTTGCTACAGAGCTCAGATCGGCATGCACCCTAGACTTGTCAGAAAGCTGCTGACATCAGCTATAGTGCTAGAAATTCAAATTCAAATTCTTGGTGGATCTGGTAGGTGAGAAATGGGAAAATATCTTTCTGAGCATTGATGAGTAGATCTGATTGCTCCAACCACCTGATTTGATATGATCTGCCCTCCTTTCTTCTTCAACATGCCAAACAGGCTTGGGGAAGCATATTTCACAAATCTCTAGGTGGATTTGTAGGCATTGAATGCTTCTTATTGGTGGTTGTATTTCAAATTCAGGTTTTCCCTCCTTCTTCCCTTCTTCCTCCATGGATTCATCTATAAATGTAAGAGTAAGGCTCATTTGTTATGTTGGACACTCTGGATCCTTACGCATTTTGCTAAGGACTCCATACTTTCTGTATTTTGAGTTGCAGACCTCTAGATCTGGCTCTTGCATGTGGATATCAGCCTCCTTCATCATTGTAACAGCTCTGTGCATTTCTGGAAGTAATAGAAGCATCATTTTGTGACTATTCTCTGTCCTAACATGTTTGCATTCCTTCTTCTTGCCTTTTCTTTTGCATTGTGTGTTGGTTGTGCCATTTCACGTCCCTTGCAGTTCCTTATTTAGTTGTGTTCCATGAGAATGATCTGGTGAATACGTGTTTAGCTGTGCTACTCGTGCCTAGCCTCCTTTCACGCATTTCCTTTCATTCTTCGCTCAGAACAGATAGTGTTCATCCCTCTTTTCTGGTGCTATCACCTTTTAGTGTAGTTTCCTTTCATGTTATCCTTCTATCCCTGGTCCCTTGGCATTATTAGCTTAGTTTCCCCTTTCAGCACTAGGAGTAGCAGTAGCAGTAGAAATAGATAGAGGAACTGACCTTCTCCAGAGATCCATCCCAAGCGCGCAAGGTCCCACAATCTCTTCACGATTCTCCTCAAAATCCCAAGTGACTCGATAACCAAGTCAAGTGAAGAAACTCAAGAAATTCATTAAGTCCATAATCCACAATTTCTTTCACCAATTTAAATATATTTGAACTCCCATAAAATCCCAAATATGAGCATCCAAAAAAATAACAAGGAAGACCCAAAAACAACTCAACTAAACTAGCATACATAGCTCGACTACTAATAACTTGAAGGCTTCCATGCATGATCCGCTCAAACAAGCTTAACCAAAATTTTCAAAATTAAAAATAAAATTGACTTTGCATGCCATGGTAGCTTCTTGGAGAAGCTTCGTGATTACCAAGAGAATTCAATACTCATAAGTTCTTGCAGATCCACATAGTGGCCTCATTAAATTTTACAGCCTTTCCCTCCAAATTCAGTGGCAGTGTTCGATCAGTCCAAACCAACTCTACTTTAAACTATATTCAAACATAATGCATGATGGGTTTATCAACCTTTAAACATTAATTGACAATCTTGCATGGAAAAGTGAATCTTTATAATTAATCATCGATGTTAACCTTTGATTTTTGCATGGTTGATAGACCAACTTAAGCTAGAATTATTATAACCCATTTGCTATGAAGTATGGTTGATGTCCATAGATGTTTTAAACACTATTATGTTACTTTCCATGGTCTTTAGATTATTTAAATGATCATACACCTAGTTCATTTAAATATTATAGCTAAGGTATGAACCTTGCTTACCATGATAATTGGCTCATTTCAAACAATACTTATGCCATCTACTATAGTCTAAGACCATGTTAGATCCCGATTTTAGCTATTGTGTTTGACACCATAAAAAATATTATAATAATGTCATCATATATAATATTCAAGCCTTCCATTTAAATGGTAATATTGTCACTTTGAGGTGTTAGACCCAACCTCGTCAATACATTTAATGATAAGTGGATTATGAAAATATCATGTTTACCTTATCGTAGACATTAAGCTTTGTTAACACCTAAGGAAGATTTATGTAATTTATTATGGTCCTTGACTGATATAATCAAACACTTGTAAGATTAAACATTTATCAACACAGTAATCATTATTTCTTGATAATGAGATGATGTAAATATAGCCAAGAAATACATTATTGTTGCATAATTTAACATTGTTAGCAAGCCATTAATTCCAGCAAGTGAGATGTACCAATATATCAATAACAGTTACAAAAATCAAGCAAGGTATCCAATCATTGAAATCGTCACACTTTCAAGAAAGTAACCCATAACACACAACATAACAAGGTGTTTTACAATATCCATTATAGGTATAACGTTCCTAGTTATATCTCCCATAATTGAAATCATCATACTTGGCATGGTAAGGTAATCTCATAGAACAAAGCAAAACAAGAGTAAGTTATAAATGTTAAGTACCTTACGAATGTTGGATGACAAACATCATTGTGTTGTTACACATGCAACTACGTGCAAGTGTGTATATCCTTTTTAGGATATACATGAGTACTCGTAGCTGCATACTCAACTACACAACATGGCTTGTTTCCCACCTTCATAAACTATTCAACATTTTACAACTTTCCTTTCAATGAAACAAACTGAAATTGTAGAATGTGACAGTCATGGTCATTGTCATCTTCCATCAGCATTATTATCGTCACCTTATCCTACGTGATTAGGGTATAAGTTTTACAAATTGTGGTTTTGTACAAGTTTATAAGGATGAGTGCTAATATTGAGAATGTCACATAGATTTGTTAGGGATCTAATGAGATTTGAAGGTTTAACTTTATCATTTATGGGGTATCGACCATGCCACTGGGCTCTACTGTAAACTATAAATATGACAAGTAAAGAAAACCCTACATGTGGAATCTTAAACAATAAGCATGTATTTTTAACCCTAAATTCAAACAGTGCACACTAACATAACTTTGTAAACACTCATGTAAAGATTCAAATACAAAACCCTAAACCCTAGACATAAACCCTAATCCGAGGCCTACATTTAAGATTTAGGGTTTAGAAATGATGTTTAGCAATATTATTCTTAAGTTACCAACTAGAATTGTTTTCATCCATGTCATTCATGTGTGAACTAAATGACCACATTCTGTTCTTGAATTTATTTTTGGTATCATCTTATGTAAAATGCAACTCCTGCAAATTCTACTAGCATACCTATCTTAGATGAATTTATGTAAAATATGTTGAGAGGTATTATTCTCGAGGCGCCTATTCCACTTATGTCAGAAACAATAGGCATCTCGAGAATGATACCTCTCAGCATATTTTACATAAATTCATCTAAGATAGGTATGCTAGTTTAATGTCATTTCATTCATAGTCAATGAGTTAGCACTTTAAATTTAAGATAGTCAGACTATTGGACAACGTAGGCACTTTCAAAACGAGGTGTAAAAATAGTTACTTCCAATTCTGACTTTTGGCGTTCTTATTTGTCTCCCATTTTGGATTGAGATCCGGTCATCTAGTGGAAATATCGTATTTAAAAATTAATATTACGTGTTGTAAATGTGTCGATTCATGATTTGAGTAAAGATTGTGATATTAAAAAATGACAAATCATTATAACGTATTTTATTTGTTGGATTATTGGATAAATTAATAATGTGAGGATGTAACTCATTTAATTCAATTGTTGGATGATCCATTAGTTAAACAGGTAATAATTTTTAGTGCAAAATCATAGCACCCCCAAATGAGTCATCAGATCTTCTTTTCTAAGGTAGATTCATTTGGTGTGATTCACATAACATTGAGTTTTCCCCAAAGTGTGGGACTTTGCAAATGGAAAAACTCTCCAGATTAAAGGCTGGTTCCTATTCCTCTGTTTAGGTACATACGTGGAAACTTGCAGAGGACCTATTCCTAAACCTAATCTAAGTTTTACCAAGGAGACAGGGATAAAAGGAATACAAGAAATCAAAACTAAGCTACAAGGTGATGCACCGAAGGAATGATGAACATTAGTTTTGTTGATAGACACAAACCAAAAAAATGCATACAATAATCAAGCACAGATAACCATATTTATAATGAAAGACCAGATGAGAGAAAAGGAGACAAGAAAGGATCTAAAATCAATCACAAACGTGTTTTATTGCTCTGCAGATTGATACAATGCATTACAAATGGCCAGAAGGAAGGAAACGTATTACAATTTAAATGGAAGGTCTGAACTCCATGAATTCCTTTGCCAGAAGGAAAGGGGAGCCTGCAAAAACAAAAGAATGTCCAACCCTTTACAATGAGTTTTGACCCTGCTTTTATAGATTCAACACAGAGGGGAGAAAGAGAGAGAAGCGGGAAAAACAGGTCAAAGCTCAACCACTGCTATTAATGCCTCCTACAAAATCTGCCCCAAATCTATCTTGACTGCATCAATTTCTTATTCGGTGCCTTGAAGGAGGAGGAAACGATGGATCAGATCGAATCCGATTTGGTTGTTGGGGTAAAAATAGATCCTGCATTAATGGCCCTGAAGATGTTTCTCCATTTATCTCCCACCTAACCTCCCCAAACTTAAAGTTTCAAATCTTCATAGCATAGATGAGGCCGAGATATTTCCAACAGTGTCATATTTGCAATATTTTGAGCCCCGAGTCAAAAGATGTGCCCCTTCAAAATCTATATCAGGTCTGTACAAAAAGGAGGGAAAACCAATTCAAAAAATGGGCCCCCTTTTTGATATGGGACACGTGAGGGCTGGCACTGGACACGTGGCCTTGGAAACCTGACACCTTCAATTCAATTTCTCTAGAACTAGCACCATATTGGACACTTGGCACTTGTCTCCCTCTCTTTATTCGACCCTTGTTAGCGTCAACACTGGCACTTGGCCACCATATTCTAAACCGACTCTGTCCCCTTTTTTAGACTAAACGCATGGAGGCTCCGTGCTTTCTTAAAAAAACCTGATCAAGATTTTCCTTTGAAGGAGCATAAGGTTGACACTTGGAAGCCTCCACAGGTCTTTGGAATTTTCAATGACCTCCCTCTTACCTTTTCAGACCTTGGACTACGTGGCGAACTAGTGCTTGTTTGAGCCTCCGCTTTTGGATTTACCCTTAGAGATGCATCGCTTGGACACATGGCAGTCTCTATCAGTACTTCTATACTTAGCCCTTTTTTAGGCTCACCATGTCTACCTTTTGACCTCTGGTTGACCATTTGCTACATGGAGGGCTGGCACTTTGAGCTCCCTTGGGCTCCCATTTTGGAGATTTTCATGCTGAGCCACACCTGGCACCTTCCTACCTAGTGCAAATTTTTCAATGGCCGTGCAACTTTTTGGGCTCTTGGACACGTGGAAGCTTGGTGCTCGTTTGAGCTTCCCCTTTTGGATTCAACTTTGGAGAAGTGTCATTCCGACACGTGGCTCTCTCCACTACCTCCTCCATACTTAGTCAATTTTTGGACTCGTTCTGAACTATTTTGAGCCCGAAGACTTCGGATCTTCGTCGTTTCTTCTCTTTCTTGCTCCTGGTTTCTTTGTGACATTGCTTCTCCTTCTCTAACCCTGTTATTCTATTTCCAATCCCACCTATAATTTGTTTGTTGGATTTGAGGCATGGATTCACTCAATAGAGCCATTTCTTGAATTTCTTCTTGCACGGGATCATTTGATCTTTCGTAGGCCCCACCACTCCATTGTAAAGTCCCTCTACAACCTTGTTTATTGTCCTAGAATGTGAGCTTGCAGGTCTAAGTCATTTTCTTCATAATTTCCTTAAGTGTAGGACTTGTCTTGACCAAATTTACAGGGGGACAAATTTGGGATAACAATTGGCGACTCACGAGGACATCTACCTGCTAGATGAAAAGACCAATTGCCTTGTCGTATCCGTTGGGCATGGAGTCGAGAACGATGGTCTGATATTGATCCTACCTCTAATTCATGAGCTCGACTATTTACACTCTCAATTTTCATAAGAAATCTTGAAATGATGGTTTCTAAGAGTAGAAAATTGCTTTGACCCGGGGCTTTATCTGTCTCTGAATGGGTTGTCTTGAAAATGTTATTTAGTTGCTCGGCATTTGTTTTATTTTGAAATTTGAAACCATTATAGGGAACTATGAGTCTCTTGTTGTGAATAGTGAAGGGTTTGGCCTTAGTAGCTTTAAAGCAACATGAACAAAACTTATGTACAAAGGCAAAATCATACATGCCTTAAACGAGACATGCAGAGTGTGCACAAGCACTTCTTCTGCTGGAAACAAAGTCTACTCCTACTCCTAAACTAACCAGAGAGAAAAGGGGCTAAACAAAGCCTGTTATAGGCAGGGAGAAGTAGCTTCCCTTTCTCAAGAGAGGCAGCCATGCAAATGATTTGACACTAAATATGGCTACCGGTATGAGTGAAAAAATGACTTTAAGCCTGATCCTCCACCCATATCAGCAAGGTATCAACATTAATGGAAAATACCTCCTCAAGCTGATTTGTATTGGACTCCTGGAGGTGTTGATGGTGACCCTTGGTGCTTTGATACTCATCCTCATGCCCTGAAGTAGGCATGACTAGTTTTGGCTTCTCCCTTGGCTCCAATGAAGCCAAATATCTGATTGGGCAAGGTATGGTCCTTTGAATTTTCCCATGGTTCTGAACTCTAACTCCAAGAATGGAGCCTTCTTTCTGGCTCTCATGGATGGGTGGTGTGGGAGGAATGATAGCCTCATACTCTTTCTCTTCCTCTGTAACAGGTGTGAATTTTGGAAGATCGAAATCTTCCAACTTCGATTCAGAAGGCATGTTGCAAACTGCAAGTTGTGCTTGCACGCTCTCTTCCATGGCAGCAGGCTCTTGTGATTGAAGAATGAATGATGGGGGAGAAAAGATTACAATTTCAACTGGCTCCCTCTTATCAAAACATTCTTTTGAGTCTAGTAGGAAATCAAACTCTTTACTGTCCTGTTGTAACAAGGTCTCTCCCTTTTGCATGGTGATCTTAAAATCTTCATTATCTTCACCATATGAAGCTTCATCTTCAAACATGAAGCTAATGAGTTCAAGATCCTCCAAAAGATCAGACTTTTGGAGAGGTTGAATGGGAGAGGGGGCTGTATTTTCTTGTGCAACTAGCTCATGACTCAGTGCCTCTGAATTTGTCTTGGTCACCTCCATATGCTCCTTTTTAACTGTGCTTGGAGCTGTATGTTCTTCTTCCTTCTCTTGTGAAGAACATGGAAGACTCGTATTTTCCAACCTTGGTTCCAGAGATACGTTTTGAGACATAGGCTGTTGCTCTTGAATGCCCTCCTTTATGGTAGCAGGCTCATATGCTTGGAAGATGGGTGATGGAAGAGAAAATGACGTGATCTCCATAGGCTTTTCTCCATCAAAGCAATCCTCCAAGTCAGACAAATAATCTGCCTCATTGTTATCTTGTTGCATGTGCTCAACCTCCTCTATGGTGTCCTTCTGATCTGCAACTTGATCACCATGACTCCCTTCATCCTCAAACATGAAGTTTGCAAGCTCAAACTCTTCTTCAACATCAGAGATTGAAGGGGATGAAGTGGAAGGAAGAACTAAATGTTCTCCTGTAGCCTACTCCACACTTGGGGCATCTGAAATTGTATGATCCTCCTCCTCTGCTGCAAATTCAAACTCAGCCACCATTGGCTCTTCAACCTTGACCTCCTCTATTGGCTTGACCATCAAGGGGATCTTTGTAAACCCAAATTTAGCAGCCCAACTCATCAGATTGTCTGTTATTTCTTCTCTATTGGGCTCCTCTTCTTGTTGTCCTTGACTGGATTCTTGAGTATCTTCCCAACATGGACTTGGGAAAGTAAGAGGAGTGGCAGGTTGGGGTTCAACCAGCTTTGCAATTATTTGTGGTGGGGAGGGAGGTGGAACTTCTTGTTTGTTTGGAAGGGATGACTGTTTGGAAGGGGAAAAGGTAGAAGAACTGAGATGAGGTAGAAGATCATGGGATGGAGAAGAGAAACTAACACTTGGGGCAATAACTGATGGGCTTGAATCTTGATCATGTTGAAATGATAAAGATTGAGGAAGAGAAAATGAAGAGCTAAGAGGTGGTGGAATTACCCATTAACAAGGTTGTCTCACACTTTGCTCATAATCCTCAATGTCCTCAATCCACTGTGTAAGTTGAGGCAACATTTCAACCATGAAGTCTATATTCTCCTGAGGGTTGTAATGTCTTGGAAAAGGGCCTTCCCATGGAATGATGTGGATGCGTAGACAATGCTTTAATAGGTGAAATAGGAGTAGATTGTGCTTTGAGTAACATAGGTTGTGATATGTAAGAAGAAGTAGATGATGTGCTAGTTACCATGTGAGGAGATGATGACCATGTAGTAGATGGAGGGACACCATCAATAGAAATGACCTGATTATTGTAAATAAATTTGAGTTGCAAATGATTCATAGAAATAATAGATTGTGAGTGATAAATCCAATTAAGACCAAGAAGCATGTCGCATCCCTCAACTGTGTTTCCAACGAGGAAAGGTAAAAGCATAGTAAGAGGACCAACTGTAATATGTAGCTTAACAACCCCAAAGGGTTTTGTGAAAGGGTGTTTGATTTGGGATGAAGGATACTTGATAGCCTTGAGGAGCGACATAAAACATGTACTAATGGGCCATGATGGGTCAACCTTAGTGTTGTTGATGGAGGTCGAGCCAATAGATGCATGAATGTGTAAATGATTAGATGTAAACTTAACATGATAATAGATGCTGGAAAAATAAATGATTGGTGGCGAAGCTTCAGTGTTAGCAACTAAGAAATATAGAGCTCCTAATCCAGGAGGCGATGCCGCATGATAGACATGATTAGAAAAAGAGTATGTTGTCTTAATGTCACGTTGTTGAGATTCGTTGTTAAAGAGCTTGAGTTTACCCTTGTCATTGGTTAGGTCAGAGCTAGTAGACTCTAGGAATTCTAGTTTATTGTTATCAATTAGATCTTGAATAATTGTTCGGAGTTTTAGGCATCTATTTGTAGAATGTCCCACAAATCGATGATAATTACAACAAAAGTTCTCATTTTAGTTCCTTCCTTTTGGTCGTGATAGGTCTAACTCGAGCGGCGGGGGAAGGGTAATAAGATTGCTCTCGAGAATTTATTTCAATATAAGATGCAACCCATGGGAAAGTTGATAAATGTGCATCGAGGTTGTTGCAATTGAATCTCCCTAGTAGGAGCGACAATGTTGATAGTGACTTTAGCGTCAGCTAGTTTAGTTGTAGAAGGTTTAAATGGCATCTTGCTAGGAAAACAGGTGGAAGATGAAGTTTTTTATTGATACTTAAGCTTTCCTATGGATAGGAGTTTGGTCTTACAAAGCTTAAGAGTATGACAAAGTTGATCAAACAAAGGAGATGTCTAAAAAAGAACACTCTCTTGTAGAGGTGGTAATGGACTCTAAATAAATAAATCCTGAAGCTCAGAGTCGGCAAACACATTTGTAATCTTAGTTAAATTGTTCTTATATCTCAAAACGTAGTTAGCTAGGTGTTCATTTGAGCCTTGTTTAAGTTGTGCTAGCTAGGCGCAAGAAAACTTAGAGCTGATATTGATGGAGAAATGAGTAAGAAATGCATCAAATAGATGTGTGAAGGAGGTTACCAAGTGAACATGTAAGTTATAGAGCTAACACATTGCATAATCATGGAGACTACGAGGAAATAGCTTAGCTAAAAGTATATGATCACCAACGAAGTCAAGACAAGAGACATGAAATGCTCTAAGGTGTTCTTGTGGATCACTGTGCCTATTAAAAATGGGAAGCTTAGGGGTGACAAAACTATGAGGAAACGGGTAAGTAGAGATGGCAGGTGCAAATGGAGTATGCAATAACAAGGTAGAATCTAAAGATGGTGATACATGCGAAGTGGCTTGTTGTAACTTATGAACTTGAGCTTAAAGATCATGATAAAGAGAAGTAAAGTCTTGATTGCTAGCGGATGAGACTTATCGTACATGAGAAACTAAAGGAAACGCAAAATAATTAGTAGGAGTAGGAATATAAATGAGAATAGTAGAAATAGGAGGAAGAGTAAAAGTGGGTGGTTGAGTGGTAACATAAGCGGGTATGGTGGTAGAAGTAATGAGTTCCACCAAGTTAATAACTTCCTCACAAACGACATGTAAAAGTAGATCTAGATCTTGGGGATGCTCAACAAGGTGATCATTAATGGCCTTAAGATGAAATTCAATGAATTCCTCATGAGAGTGAGCCATGGCAAATCCCTAGAATGATAAGGTAAGAAGCAATAATCTAGAAGTGTGAAAAATTGAGTTAGGTTAACCAAAATGATTTACTAAAATTAACTAACTATGTAGTATATGGGGATAATCTAAGCTATGGATAGTTGTAATAAAGTAAATAATTGCAGTAAAGAAAGTATATAAATGATCTAAGTAACTATCTAAACGGAAATGCTAACCCTAATGTGTAAGAAGGAAGAGGAAACAATTCAACTGAATAGAAGATACCCGCAGGACAGTGTTGCAATGATGACTGGAAAATCTGGAAGTAGGAACGACCGTGTAGGAGTCCCAAAAAGGATGGATCTAGAGGATCTAGCTGGACTAGAGTACCTGGAGAGGGACTAGGGTACCTGCGGGCACTCTGGTCTATAATTTGGGTGCCCTGGTCTGTGCAAAAGCTTTGAAATTGACCTCTGTAGGGCTGGAAGGTGATCTGGAACCTTCGTTGTGTGTTGTATCATATTTTTTGTGCTCCTTCAGATGTCACCAATAATCTAAGATGAAAGAAAGACCTGCAAGACCCCAAAATAAGCATCAAACCCTAAAAAAGAAAAATGCATATGAATGGGTTAGACTGACCTCAGCTGTCACAATGGTGGAATTACTAAGTGAGTATTGCACTACATCTTAGACCCAATGTAGTTCTATGTGCAAGTGTGTGTGAACATGCCCTAGGTTGTTCTTGTGCTAGTTGCACTTTGTGAAGTAACGAGCAATAACTATAGGAAATGTAATAGAAGGATACAAAATAAAATCCCCCCTTATGTGATGCAAATGTCCTATCCTTGTTCTTATGATGGAGCTAAGTGGATGTAAGTGATCTCTAATGCAATAGATTGAAGCAACTCTAGATGAGTGATAATAGTGAATGATGCTAGGTACCTCATTATGGTCTCATAGCTTTATATTTATAGGGTTTTCTTGATCTAATTTAGTAATTAACCACAAAATGGCCGACCAACAAAAAGATAAGACGCTGAAACACATATAAAGTGCCCAAAAGGTGGCGGGAAAGTTCAAAAAGGATCAGGGCGTCACTATAAAGTTGGAACCAGGGCACCCTAGTCAAAACTAAATTAACGCAAAATGACGGAAGTTGGTTGGGCATGCGGGTGCAAGAGGTCAGGAATGACGAAAGAAAATAAAATAGGATGGCCAAAAGACAAGGGTTAATTAGTACTTTCTTCACTCAAAAACCTGTTAAATAATAATATGAGACCAGGACTAAATAATGTCTAAAGTGTATGATTTTGTGTCTACAACTTACTAATATAGTATGTTAATAACAATGACACCCCAACCTCCATATTTAGTTTGGGTGATGTCGTTGAAGGCATCGACAACATACATGCTCGATGTTACGGGCCCAGTGCACCTTGAAACTACTTCTACGACTCTAAAATACCGCATTTAATCAATAAATCGATCCCGCCTCATTTAGATGGCTTAGTCTATGGTAATTTATTGCACTCCTTGTGCCACTTTGAAGCCACATTGGAGGTGGCCCTCTCACTAACACAATGGTTGCTTGTTCTATAATATATCTTGGAATGAATTTGATGACCCTGCAAACCTTACGTGCTTTACTGCGCATATCAAACATACCTCTTCTATGCAGCTTCAAATCACTCCAATGACTTTATAACCCCTTATATTTTAATAGTCGACGTAACATAACACCTCCTTTTGGTTGAAGTGCTAGTTGTATCTTTGCCCAACACTATGTTAGGAAAAGGTAGAAGGATGCATGTCAATCATAATCATGCAAGTTGAGCTATTAAAACGCTAAACACCCGATATAATTCTCGCCAACCTATTTTATTTATTTAGCAATCGTATTCGAGGGTCTGAGAATATTTTCTGGACAAACTTTTTTACTTAACAGATCCAGGGAGTATATTCATCCTTGTCCATACATCAAAGTAAGATCATACTACTTTTCTAACAATTTTTTTCTACAAAATCTGAAGTCATCTTGAAAATTCCATTACAATCCTCTATTTGATTCCAAATACCATATGAGAATGTAATGATCAACAATTTTCAAACCCCTCAATAGAATGAAACTTAAACTTCATCATATCAAACCTTTTCCCTCACATTCCAATATAACATTATTGATAAAAATGCACCAGGGTATGAATACGAATAACTCCCCCTTTACTTCCTTAATGAAAACTCAGAAAGTGATGGAATATATTACATATTTTTGTCACCCGTCTATATTCGTAAGAGACTACATAGATTTTTCTGAGATGGACATATTCTCCCCCTTTGGACATTTTGATAAATGTCTATACATTTTATATAACATTAATAACATGTAAGTTAATCATTTACAAATCATGTATATCACCTTAAGAAACTACACATACCTCTTTATTGTACGTATTATCTTTCAAATGAAATAAAAATGCAACTTAACATGTATGAATGGATGTCTCCATTATCAATAACCATTCTGTGAACCTACTCATTATCATTGTCGAATGTCTCAGCTTCACCATTTCTAAAAGGACAATCTATAATTCTACATTGCTAGTCATTTCCCATTAAGGCTTGGATACCTAATATTACTTTTAAGTCTATATTTTCTAAACTATTTCCATATATCAATCCTAAGTTAATGAATAAACCTTTTCACCTTTAATGTGCAATGATTAGAATTGATCCACTATCTGAAAATGTAGGGATATATCAAGATTTTACCTTTCATCCATGAAGCATATAAGGATTAGATCAATCAAAATAGACCGGTCATAAATGACTTTCTTAGTTCAAACATAATCTATTGACCTTGTTATTGTCTATTAACTTAATAAAAAACCTATCAACCAAATAAAGTTTAAAACTTCATAGCCTCATATGTGAACACTAGTTACCACATTGGTGTGCTAGCTTAAGTTAAAGATGATTTTTTAGTCGGTAGGCTATATTAGTTGGGCAAAGGTTGCCCTGAAAAAGGGCCTCATACTAGAATAATAAATAACAAAGGGCCTCACGCGGACATCGAAATAATAAACAGCCAGATTAGTGATGGGATGTAGCTTTGTCTTTTATATCTTTGTAGTGTTTGGCTTAATTTTTATCTCCTTTGTTCAGACAGACGAGACACGACCATTCTAGAATGCATAAAGACACACTCTTCTTAAATGTTCCATTCCATGCACAATCAATGAGTTAGCTCTTCAAATTTAAACACTCTTATTCACCATAACTTTCAAAATAGGATGCACATGTTTTCTAATCCGTTTTTAATTTATTTGTCTCCCATTTAAGACTGAGATATTTATTTATTTAGATATTAATGTCCACAGAAGTCCAAGAATGGCCTATGGGACAAAAAAATACAAACCAAGAACCAAAACATAAAGGGAGTGCCAAAGCATCTCCAGAAACAGACAAAAAGGAAACAAAAAATCAATCGCTAGAAGGTTGAAGAGCTTGAAACCAATAGAAAGTTCATTGCCTGACACATCTGGACTAGGTTGTCTGCATATGAGATCTCTTAAGATTCCTAAAATAAGTAATTTGGAAGTAAGAACCGATATTTCTGTACTCATTTGTTTTTGAGGATTGCAATTTGAGTGTTCTTTTCTGAATTTGAAGTATCTCACGAATAAACAAAGCTAAGCATTTATGATCTTCATATCGAATGAAGCTCCTTAAAGATCCATTAGAATTTTTGAAAAGACAATGATATCTTCCACATATTTCATAGTTGATGGGACACTTGAATATAAAATGCTCTTCACTTTCAGGTTCTAGAAAACACAACTGACAAATTTGCTCATGTTGTGGAAGGCTATGATCAGATTCCATCCATAGAGGGTGAGAGCAAATGTGAAATTGAGCTAAAGGGATCCTTAGGCATGAAGGTAAAAACCTCTTCATGTATTTCCGAAATTTTGTTTTGATCTTCATGGAAGCATGAATAAAATTGCAAATAGTGAAGAAGCTTTGGTTTCAAAGGCTCTTTTGGAGCAAACCATGTAATTTTCAAATAAGACTTAGTGAGATCCTCTCGTATACCCATGTTAACTTCATGTTTAGTGAGTTGAGGATCATTAATAGAAAACCCAAGAGGAGGGAGTCTATCTATATCAATGTTCAACTTCAGAAGGAGAGTAGTAACTCTTGCATACCAACAAGATTTGCAACCCTTTTTGGCAAGTTGGACAGAAGATTGAAGTGACAAATATGGTCATCTAGTGGAAATAAAAAATAATATTTAAAAACTAATATTAAGTGTTGTAAATATGTCAATTCGTGATTTGAGTAAAGATTATGATCTTAAAAAAATGATAAATCATTATAGTTTATTTTATTCGTTGGCTTCTTAGATAAATTAGTATTTATAAACATTTAAATTTTATTTTTATATCTATTAGTTATAGATAGTAATTTCGATAATGATGCTAATAAAACTATTATTACTGTTTTATGTTCCCACAAACACATAGTCGGTGCACATGAGCAAGAACTAGATTAGATACAACCCCCTCAAATGTTTGGTGCTGCAAGTTCGGTGCACCTTGGAATTGCTTCTACGACTCTACAAATTCACATTCAATAAAAAAGCAATTTCATTTGGGCTGGTTGGCTTGGTCTGCTGTAATATATTACGATCCTAGTGGCAATAAGGGTAAAACCACATTGGAGGTGGCTATCTCACTAATGTAATGGTCGATTGGTTGCAGGATACGTATGTTTGTTGCCTTGTTATCAAGGTTGGATATGCCTCTTTAGTGCATCTCGACATTGTTTTGACTGATCTTACACCAATAGGGCTATCATTACAAAGGAGGTGGCCCTCTTGCCAATATAATATGTTAATAACGACACCCCAACCTCCGTCTTTAGTTCGGGTGATGTCGTTGGAGGCATCAACGACATACATGCTTGATGCTACGGGCTTTATGCACCTTGAAACCGCTTCTACGACTCTAAAATACTGCATTTAATCAACAAATCGATCCCGCCTCGTTCGGTTGACTTAGTTTGTGGTAATTTATTACACTTTTTGTACCACTTTGGGTGAAGCCACATTGGAGGTGACCCTCTCACTAACACTATAGTCGCTTATTCCTCTACAATATATCATGAAATGACTTTGACTACCCTACAAACCTGAAGTACTTTACTGCCCATATGAGACATACAATCACTCCAAGGACTCTATAACACGTTATATTTTTTAACTATCGACGCAACATAGCACGCCTTCTGGTTAGTTGTATTTTTGCCCAACACCGCGTTACTAAAAGGCCGAAGGATGCGTGTCAATCATAATCGCGCAAGTTGAGCTATTGAAACCCTAAACACCCGATAGAAATCTCGCGAACCTATTTTATTTATTCTACACTCGGATTCGAGGGTCTCAGAATACTTCTCTGGAAGGCAGACCGAAGGAGGAGAATATTCATAGCTGCAATGGGTCGAAGTAAGATCATATTCTCACTTTTCTCTTAATTTCTTTCTGCGAAATTTCTGGTTTCGTGGAAAATTCCATTACAATCCCCTTCTTTATTATAAGAAACCGTCTGCATGTAATGAAACCTTAAGAAACACTTTGCATAGAATGAAACCTTAAGAAACCCTTAGCATAGAATGAAACCTTAAACGCCTTAAAACGCTAATGATAAAAGATGAAAGCTTATGGCTACGGGACAAACTCATAGTTACTTCTTTTAAAAAAGAGAGAAGATGAATATAATACATGTTTTTGTTGACCCCGTCCATATCAGTAAGCGACTTCCTTAGAAAGGTCTGAGATGAAACTATTCTCTTGATGGACATTCCGTCACATGTCTATGTTTGTTTATAGAGGGTATTTTTTTAGTGGTTATTTTTGTCAATGTCAGAAAATGGTTGCACAATTTATAATCTTGTGGGTATTATTGGATTGTGTATTATTTGCATTGATGTGTCATCTTTTTGGATCTCCGATTCATTGAAGCCATCTCCTTTTCCACATCCACCGAGCTTCATTAATAGCTTCCTTTTGACAGCTGGGATATTATTGACATTATCATTTCATTTGTCTCTTTTGATCTTGGATTCCTTGAAATCCATCTCTTCTACCTTATCCATCAAGCTTTCAAGGATATATAGATCATAGAAACCACTGTAATATAGTAGCAAGCCTGGGTTTAGAAACTTTGGTCATTGTTGAAATATGTAGACCCCATCTTACTACTAAAACTCAGCCTAGCCCAATTCTGGCATTTCACCTTTACGCCTGGGTCATTGTTGAAGTATTTGAGGATGGGAAAATGAAGATTCAATAGACAATTTGGTTGGCAGATCTACCTGTAATTCTATTTCTGAATGTCGTGCAAATTCATTGTACTTGGGTAATAGTTTTAACTGTCCTGTTTACAATGCAATTATGCTTTCTCTTCCTGTTTTATGTACAAGCCCAAGTCCCTTCAATACGTTGTGAGCCCCTTCAATATTGTAATGTCTATTCAAGGCCTAATACAAGTTTGAACAATCTATTCTCTTGGGACATTGATGAGCCTCACTGCTAATATGGATTCCTCGAGCTTGAACAATGAACTGTTGAATTGTTCAGAGGAATTTTGATTGAGTGTATGAACATTGTCAAATTTTTTGTTATAAATTACTCACTATCTTAAAGCCCAGGCCATATCTGCAATGCATATATGTAAAAATGCGTGCATATATCTATAAATATGTGAACATATCTATCTATCTATATATATATGTTTATGTATGTTACTATGTATATGTTTGTACATGCATGCATGAACAAATATCTATATATGTTTATACATGTATTATAGATTTTTGATTGCTATCCCCTAAATCCTGGTAAAAAATATTCTAGACTGCATGGAAACGCCCTGGGGGTCCTTGTACCAGCCTGGAAATGTACCAGGTACTGGTACACTTTGGGTATGGCTGGGTATGTACCCACAGTGACAGGGTATGCTATGGGTACGGTTTTTCCGTACCCGTAACGTACCCTGCCACTGTGGTTACGTACCCAGCCGTTCCTGTGGCCTCAATACGTCTTTTTTAAAAGACAACTCAATAAAACATAAAAAAATATGCAATTTTTTATTTTTTATTTTAATTTTAAAGTATTAAAACTTAAAAACTTGAATGTATTATGTTATTTACTATCATAACTTGAATGAAATGCTCAGAACTCAAAATTATATTCAATACATGTTTTATAATCTCTGCTCCTGATTTTCATGTACATCTTGATAAATTAGAAATGTTGTATTAGTAGAAAGATTATAGGATGAAGCCATTATTGTAATCTTCTGAGCTACATCCTTCATCACTTTCAACTTCAATCCTTTACTCTGTAGTTTTAAGCGGTTAAATTGAAATCACCAGAGGCCTTCAAATTATTTGGACTTGTGTAAAATCTTCTATATCTTATAAATGTCATTTTTTTTTTCAGAAGAGAGACTTTTGTATTATTCACCGGTGTTTAATTTTGTTATCAGTTATGGTTTTGTTAAGACCATATAAGAGAAGAATTTTTACTCCAAATTGATATAGAATTGTTTTAATTTTTTTTTTAATTTTATTAAAGTATTAAAACTTGAATGTATTATGTTATTTACTATCATGTTTTGAACATTATGAATCAATACAAACTTAAGTCTCAATTCTCAATGTATTGGAAATTTCATTTTGGTTTTCATGTTCTATGAATGATTTTAAGTTGTATGACTCTTTGAGTATTAAATTTCAATAAGTATGCAAATGCTTCTTTATATATATATATATATTATATATATATATATATATGAAACATATCCAAAAGTGTACCGTACCCGAGATTTTTAAATTTTTTCCGGTTCAGCATACTGAAACTGTTCCCGTACCCGTATCGCAAAACAATATAGTCTACAGTGTTTTGTTTTGTAAATTCATCCCAGGTGAATGATAAATGGTTAGTGTTCATAAATATAAGTCCATAGATCTACAGTCTATAGACAACTTGAAATTCTCTCTTATATGAACATCACTTGTGACCTAAGTTCACAGTGCATCTTCAATTGAGACCTTTCAATTATAATCTTGATTGAATACGCACAGTTACCAGGTTTGGAAGATCCTGATCTAGTTTGGAAGGGCACAAAAGAATAAACCCCATACGAATCTAGAGTGCCTACATTTGTCTTTTTCCTAGGACCATCATTATATTTTAGTGGGGGGTTGAAGATGTAAGGCATGGCGTGACCACAAGGATCAGATGAAATTTTGAGTACTATAATGAGAATACTTAGTTGAAACCTATGTTAGATGCAAAATAGTCTAAATAACATTCTTGACTGGGAAATAGATAGGTGATCTGAAGGGTTGGAGGTAGTCAATAATAGATCAGTATACAAAAATCAAATGAGATATCATGGAACCTCATGTTGAGGAAGAGTTTATGTGCAACTTAGCTTATGGAATATTACATAGACTACTTTTAGTGTTTAACTATTTAGGAATTCTAAAAAGTATGGGGTAATGATCTAAGTGGAAGTCATTATTATTTAATTATTGGGAGTTAAATGGATTAACACAATACATACTCGCATAATACCATGGAAAACACTCAAATGGAAAATATTAAATATTGCACAATTAAACTCTTTAGGACAATGATGAAATATCCCTTGCAGGATACCCCCTTAAAATTAAAATGCACAAATATAGAAAAATTAATGCAGTAAAGTATGAAATACTGATTTTTAATGAAAATGTCCAGCTAGGACAATGAATGACTATTAAATTGATATTACACCAAAATATTTGCCCACCAATGCATGGAAATTCGAGGGACGTTCAGCAATAGCTAATAATAAACACTGCTAGCACCTAGCACCACTCTTTATGGGATAATATATTGCTGTCTACTACACAATCCCGAGCTACACTTTTTGCTCTTTCATGGAGGCCACGGGCGAACTTTAGAGGTCTGTGACCCTTTAATACAAGAGCAAAATGCAGCGGTCTTTGGACAACCTCAAACAATGATAGATGTAGGGAATAACGACTGCCACCTTAGTATCTTTTTTACGACTTTAAATGGAAAAAGACAGCGAACCAAATAGAGCTTGTAGTTGCCATGTGTCTAAGAATGGAGTCGGGAAATGATCCGGAGGTGCCTGGTCCATGATGCTGTCGACGCCCAGTAACTAGATGGCTGTCGTGAGTCGGAATGCTAGAGCCCAATGATTGTCTTCACTAAGAAGGTATATGCCCCCAATTCAGTCCTTATCGAAGACCATTTCTTTGCACTACACTTGGCTGTGCAGTCTTCGAGATCTGTACAAATATGTACCCAAAATAAATCCTCTTTCGAGGCTTAAAGGTCCTTAGGGTAGATCTCTCACTTCTGACCAAAGAATTCCCTGCGTGTCAGCTAGGGACTTTGGGATCTCTCATTTGTCACCGAAGCTAGGGTCCCCTGTGGGATTATGACTCCACTTATTCTCAGTAGAAACTGCCACAACAACAGTTGTATGAGAATAATATCTAAGGAGTGTGCACATAAAAAAGTGCCTTTATCCTTCCTTCCCCCGATCTCCTTATACTACTTTCCCTTGGCAAATGAGCCCCCACAACCCTGATGCGCAATTTCATTCCATGGAGGGGGCCACGTAACATAAAATAGTAACTATAGTTAACTTTTTTTTTCCTTTTTGAGTTCACTCGACGCGTCGTAATCCAAAAGTTTGACCCTTTCTTCAAACGTTGCAAACTAGGATATTAAAACCACGGAGCCCCTTCCCACAACTTCCAACGTCCACGGGTTCGCTACTGGGTCTATACCACGTTATTGGACCCGACTATGGCTTCTTGATGCTTATGATGGCGTCAAGAAAAAGGGGGACATCACAATAAAGTTTCAAGCCTGGACATTACAAACTGAATGAAGAGGGATCAGAGAAAATTCAGACTTATTAATGGGGATAGACTTCACATGATTAGATGAGCATGTGTCCAATCAACATCGATTCAAATGAGTAAAATATTCTTTTATTAATCTGTCTTCCTAGGAATCCTAAATGTTTCGTCATGCTAAAGTATGTTGTGCCAGTAAATGGAGTTGCCTAGAGTGAATATAGGTATGGGTAAGTGCATGATCAAAGGATGTATGTGGGCTCCAGCGAATATTGAGTTATGGTGGAGATGCGTACTAGAAATGTGATCCTACATGCCCATTTACTACTATAATGGTTTCCAGAACTGGATTATGCCTAGTCCAATACATCACTGATGACCATTTGAGACGGAAACGGAATTTGCATTGGAAACGGAAACGTTTTTTCCAAACGTGGGAAACGACAATAATATCAAAAAACCTTGGATACGAAATGTTATAGGAAACGTTTGTACAATATATTATATATATATAATATATATATATATATATATATATATATATATATATATATATATATATGCAAGTACTCATTTTATAATTGTAGACCATAAGAGATAATTGATAAAGCACTCAAAATATTTTGTATTCATTGAAATTTGAAACTTCTAAACAGTCATCATTCATGGTTACTTTCAATGATTCACATATACAATGCTAAATGTTAGTTTAGTGAAAACTGAATTTAGCAAGAGAGAAAATGAGAGTGTGATTTAGAATGGACCCAAGATGTCATTATATAGCTTTTAGGAAGTGTCTTTAGCAAGTCTAGGTAGGTAGATTAGGTTTAGGTTTATTAAATGCTTTTATTTTTTATTTTTTAAAAAGTTTTGATGCTTAGAACTTAGAAAAATCAGCGGAAACGTTTGGGACGTTTTAGGCACGTTTTGTATGTGTTTCACATTTCGGAAACGCTTCCCCAGGGTTTCCTGGCTTCACAGCTCATAGACTGTTCTCGGTGCTTCTGAGGGTGAATATGAACTATGCTGACATGGATGTCATCATTTTCTTGTAAAGATCCTGGGAAAAATTTAAGGTGCTTCTGAGAATTGTTTCCTTGACTGTTCGTAGCGATCCAATTTTTGCAATTCCATATTCCTTTATCATTAATAAGGATTTCATAAGCTACCATTCTATTTGGCTGTTAAGATTGCACATTTGCCATCTGGAATATTTTCTCCATTAATATTACATTTAGGAGGCAATTTAAATTTAGTAGCTTCTTCTTATTTAATTCCACAAGAATTTTTTTAAGCGGAATTCTATTCCTGATCAGGATTATGACCATACTAGTTTGGAACTAAAGGTTGTGTTTCTCTATGTTGGTGACCATTTACAATAGTATAAATACTACGGATTATAGAATTGAGATCTCACAACTAAATAATTGAAATATGCAATATTTTTAGAAATATCAACACTTGCAGGTAGGGCTAGACCATGCAATGCATCACTTATCTAGGAAAGACAAACTAGTTCCCTCTATAAGAAGCTGAAACATACAATTATGTTCAGGGCAAGAAATAATCATACGAGTCTCATGCCTTTTATTATATGGCTAGACTTTTTACCACTACCACTTAGTTTCAGCACAGGTGGGATTTAATACTTCTATTCTAATTCAGGACTGGAGTAGAGATGAGATACCAGCTTAAGATATGAACATCCCAACACTTTATTCTGTTTAGTAATATACACATGTACAATATACATGTATCTGCCATTACCAAGCATACAATAATACAAGGCTACCTAGATAAAGAATTGAGAAAATTTTGCACATCCCAACAGGAAATAGTGCAATATTTTTACTTATAGATCAAATCCAAGTGGGTAGAATAATACAATATCATTTCCTTATTGGAAGGAAGCCAAGTAATCCAATGTTACATCAAAAGACTTTTGGTACATATCACATAGCAGATAAAGAGGTCTTTATTATGTACAGACTCAAATAGTTAAAAATACTATTTAATTTGGCCACTACAGTGTGTTGGAAAAATACTTCTATTCTAATTAACTAGTGGAATGACCGACAAAGCATATGCATCCCAATATTTAAATCATCACTATCTAATATGTTATAATACTATATCCTGGCCCTGGGGTATATTACATTCCGCCCCCTTAGCATGTTTTGTTCTTGAGACATGTTGAATTTCAACAAATGAACTTGTTTATTGAGATCAGTCAAAAATGATGCCACGTGGTCTCATCTAACCAGACATGTCAAGGGTTGCAGCAAGTTCATTTGCAAGGAAACAAGGGAAGAAGCCAACAGACTTAAAACTGTTGCAAATGCCTAAGCTAATTTGTATGGGGATGATTGCTATTTGTAATCAGCTTCCAATTTGTTGATGGCGTGTTATCTCAGATGGTAAAAAATCCTATCTTGTATCCATATTCAGCCACTAGCCCCCTCAGAGATCCAGAACCTGTTTTATAGTACAAGTTTTGATGCAGCGGTGAATACCCAGTGTTACCCTGTTACAGCAAATGATTGTCAAATTCTCCAGAATAGGAAGCTCCTATGTCCATGTAGAGTTGGGTAACAGCCCAAGTGATTGGTTACCTCAAGTTTTTAAATGTTGTCATAGAACCATGTGTCTCTGATGACTGCCTTCACTAGATTGTTGCCTGCGTTACAACCACATTGAACAATGTCTAAATGGCGCAACCTTTCTTTGGTGCTTCGCTCTTTTTTGCCATTTTTTGCTGGCTCTCTAAGGGAAAAACTCTACCTTTACCTGCAAGAGAGGTTACCTTATTCATGTTCTCAAAGTACTAAACAAAATCTGTATAAACAGCCCTGAAAGTGGAGCACTAAATTTTCCTTGTTGGTCTTCATAATATGTTTTTACAATAGCTTGAAATTGTGATCTCCATGTTAAGATTCAGGAAGATTCAAGATATTCTGGTTATTCCATGTTGGAGGTTCCCGATTCTAGAGACTTAGAACCTAAAGGATCCCATAGAGTGCATTTCTAAAAGCACGACAATTTCCTTATATAATAAAAATTGACATGCAAAATATGTCTATTGTGAAGTTCTAAATCTTATTCGATTTGAAAAATATTCTATGCTATATTATACTTCTTGTTAAGTCTTTTTTAGCATTGGAAGGGGGTTGCTAATGGCTAAATGAATATTGCCAAAAGATTCTCTTAAAAAGGCTAAGGATTTACAAGTGCTTATTGCCTAAATTTTTGGCATGGGTTCTGCATGAAATTGAACACAGAACCTTGGTGGTGCATGGAGCTACGCCAAGTATGCCAGTGAACTCTTTGTGATGTTCCGTCAGCGTTAGTTCGGCAAATGAGGCCTTTTTCAACAACAACTTATGTTCAACACAAAGGTCAAATCCAAGCAAGGATTAGCTCTATAAGCTCCTGGTACAAGTACTGGTATGTAACCTAGCACGTGATGGGTCGGTATGCCCTGATCCTATGGGTATGTTAGAAGTAGCCACAGGTGATGGGTGATGATGGGACATCCAAGGACATTGCAGGTACTTTTGGCTAGATCTGATTATAATTAGTATGCAACATACCTAACCCTAAAAAAGGCGGGCTTTTTTCAACAACTGTAAATTTGGGTCAATAAAAGGTCAAATCTTGTATCCATGGAGCTAGCAAAGTGAAGTGCTGATGCTTGTGGTTCTAATCCTGATGTTTGTGGTTCTAATGAACCACATGATGGTGATGATTGCTCTTGTTGAAGACATTCATAGGAGAGCTTTGATTTATGATTATAAAAGCTAGTTTGCATGATTTATTTGATTTTTGTGTATACATTGTAACCATTTGAACAATGTACTTTGTTTTAAGTTTGATCAATGAATATCGATGACGAAATGCATTGAATTATCACTATGTTTTGTGGCTATTTCACTTATTTTGTTTACTCTATGCATGAGGTTTACAGATCAATTTTGCTTCCTAGATGCAATCTAGTGATGCTGAGTAAAATATTTTCCAAATTTCCAGGTATCCAGGCTTGTAATATTGGCTGAGACTCTGTTCCATGAAGTTAAAAATATGCTGTACCAGCACTGCATCCCGGTACCTCTAATCTGAATGGTAGCCATGATCTGAGTAGCTAGTCATCTGTTGCAATCTTGTATTTCGACCATAAACTTTTTTTATCAACATTACTAAATTGCTTACTATTTTATTGACTAATCTTGTCAAAACCCTATGAAATGACTTCAAAATTCCATTACTTTTGATTTACAAGCATAGAATAGGGCTGAAACGAGGAGGAGAATGGCTTTATAGCACGGCATAATTATGGTTGGTGCATGATAGCCATGTAAGAAAACTCACGAAAATTATGAAAAATCGTAGATAGTTTTTAAGGTCCCTTGAATACAGTGCAACATCAAACCCTCATGGGCTTGCAAATTATGTGGTATCTCCTACCACTTTTGCTTCAACTGCGGATAGCTCAAATTAAGACGAAGTCAGTAAATCACCTAAGTGAAACATTAAGGTGCTCAGACCAGGCATTTCAGAGATTGATCCAGCCACAAATCCCATGCTACAGTAAGTGCTACTTGAAACGTGCCAAATTACTAATGGTGTATTTGTTCTCATAAACCCCATTTGTCTTCATAACATTCACTATGTTTTTGCAATAGCATCAAAATTTAGCTGGAGCTAGACAAAGCATCACAGATTAATAGTAAAACATACAATTCGTAAGCAAATTTGCATCATACACAAGGCATTTCCAAAAATCACCAGAATTTCCATTCATAATGACTGACCACTTTCCAAAAATGGCAATGAATAAAACTATCAAGTCTTCAAATTTTCAATGAAAAGTCCTAGAAATCAATTATTTGGTGCTAGTTCGGCCTTCATCATTTCGAATGGCTAGTTGTTTGATGCACAATAAGAGCTTATATTCCCTGGGCATACAGTAGCCTGGAAATTTCTTCAAGCATGGAGCTGATATCAAATGACTTGGAAATCAAACATACCCATGGAAAGTGTCCGCTGCAACCTAAAGTTTATACCACTATTAAGGGGTGCAACCATTCAAAATGACTGACTCCTCTCCCTTATGCAATGAATGAACTATGTATGAGCTACACCTTTCAAGAACCTAGAAAGTGGATTTGGCCATGATTCATGTTGAAAATTCAAAACATTTTGACTTGCTTCAACCCACCATTTCACATGTAACATTGGTGAACATCATATTTATAGGTTCAGGAACTGCTCTGAAAACTAGGGTAAATGCAAATGATTTAGTAGATCTAGAATAAATTCTATCTGGATATCTCCTCAAGAAAATGATGTAGCAAAGATAGAATTAAATCTTTGTTGCTGCTGCTTGCTAAAAACAGAATCTCAACTTCTTCTTCCCGGTTTGCTAAGATATCATTGTTCTTGCTCCCCTGAACCTTGCAATTTCTGCTTAAAGGTTGAAATACAAAAAGATATGAACTGCCATAGTTTGGTTAACTGTAGATTGCTATATGTTCCTTGCTATAGGTTTTTAGCTTTCATGCAAACACTGTTTGGACAAACTGCTCAACTGTGATTTTGGATTCGGGTTAACGATAGGTAAGGTTAGTTTTTTTAAATCACTATGTTTGAGGCATGTTTTCTGTTGCATGAAATTTCTTTTTCTGATTAGAAAATGAAATCCGCAAAACAAATTCTCGGGCACGTTTGCCTTGGAAATGAGCTTTTAACACTGTTTGTTAGGAACGTAGCATGGACTATGATAAAAAATAATTCAGATATATAGAAGAGTGTTTCTGCCTCTGGAATGTTTCAATTCCAATTGTTTCGTTTTAAGAATATGATCACACCCCAAATGTAGGGCAACACCATACACTACTTATTGGAAGGATGATTTCCTGCAACATAGATTGGGTCTCTGAATTTGTGTTTGAATTTGTGGAGGATAACATTTGTAAAAAAATCTTTACTACAAAAATCAGCCATAAAGTTAGTGATTAAACGATTAAACTAAGTATTATGTCTTATACTTTTTAGATTAAATATTCAAAAAACCTGTACGTCTTCAACTTGCTGAGCATGCTGTATCTATTCACCGGATTATCTATTAACAACATTGAGCTTAATGAACTAGCTATTGCATGACATATTAAATTAATGGTCAAATGCAACTCTTGGAATGGTTGATTGAGTGCATAGTATGGTATCTGCGCGAAATTCTAAACTCTTCTATTTACAGGAACTAAAGTTCTGAAATGAGAAGCTGAGCTTAGTCGATAAAATCATATCTCAATATGAGGTCCAACACATACAATGCTCTTTACATATCTCTTCCAGTCTCTCATGCCTTAGTATGTAAATTCTACATAACTACCTACCCATGTTCTTTTTACCCCACATTTAAGTGTGCGATAAACACTTGTCTGATCTTTCAATCTTAGAAGACGCTGGTTACAAAGCACACACACTCTAAAGCTTACTTATTACTTTATAATATACTAGAATACTATATCCCTAAGTACATGATAGTTGGCCTTTCTAATTATTAGGGGAAATCATTTTGCTAAGTAGACTTAATGAAATTTCATTTGTTTTGACATCTTCTTCACAACTATTTTATCAAAAAAAATTCAATATCTTAGTAGGCAATATTGGTTTGGCTTCGCAGTCTACATATGATACAGTGACCTGTCTAGTTTCTAGGTGACCACACATTTTTCCTTCATTGTTTTGCTCTTGGAGAATAATGATTTTTGTTTTGTTGTTTGCTTCTCCACACAAGAGTCTTTTTAAGAGGACTTTAAGTATTTCTATACAATATTAGTTTTTCCTCTGGTGTTGCATTTGTTACATTGGCCCTTTTATTTCTTAGGCAACAATTCATTTTCTTTCAAATTGTTTTCCTCCTGGAGGCTAAATATATATTTTTTGTTTTCCAGTTGTACTCCTCCCCACAAGCCTTCTTGAGAGGAAGTCAATGTTTTTATAGACCATACTAGTTTAGCCTCCAAGACTGTACATGTCATAATGGGCCCCTTTTAACTCCTAGGTAATTCCTCGTTTTCCCTTTGAATTGTTTTGCCCCAAGAGAGCAATTGATCTTTTTTTTGTATCTCACTTGAATTTTCTCAAGAGGAATACAAGTCTTTTTTATAGAAAATTGCACATGGCATGGAATGTAGGGTGAATTGTCTGGATTGAGGTAGCTGTAACTCTAGTTTGTTGATCGCCTTTTCTCTTTTTGTAGAATGGCCGTCTAGATTTGAGATTTAATTTTATTAACTATCAAAGATGATGGGAATCACAAACAAGCAAGGGATTGGTTGGTGTAATTACTTATTTTGAGGTTGATTTTCTATCAGTAATATACTTCTATTAATATTTATAGTCAGATCTATTTAAGGCTCCATCGATGGATAAAGAGACTTGTCCAAGGTTCCTTTAAATAAAATTGCTGCTATTGTTCATGTGCCTATGTGGATGTTGTTTTTACTTTAGGCAATACACGCTCCTCTCAATACACAATACAAATTCTCCTTAAGGTGCTCAAGGATTTGGTGGTAGGTTTGTAATCAACGTAGTCGATAAATCCATGGCTTTTCTATGCAAGCCAAGTTACAAGGTTAGAATTTGATTTTGTATTTGACGAGGGTAAAGTGTACTAAGTTTGAAAAAACATGTCTAAGTTTAAACATTTTTTTTTATCATTTTAGTTTTTTTTTGAAAAAAATGCATAAATATGTTAGAGGAGTAAAGAAGAGAGAACTTTCCTTTCTCTATTCTCACTTGATATAAGTATATATACACATTTATAAAATAGCGCAAAAGCATGCCAAAAATTTCCCATTTAAAAATAATGGATAAAATTTGAGTTCATGTTTGATGAGGATAAAGTATGACAAAGTTTGAACATTTTCGATTAAATTTGGCATACTGTGTGACACAATATGCAAGTCTTTATCCAATCAATTCAATCCATTTTAAGCTGAATTTGGTGTCAGCCTTGTCCTTACATAGAATAGTGATTTTCCTTTAACCACTTGGAATTAAGTTTTGACCATTTCATCCGTGAATGAACTGAACTTCAAGGGGTAAGTGGAAAATTGCTATAATTCTCTTCATAACAACTAAATTCTATCTTAGCTTGAAATGGATTAGATATCAACCTTAAGAACCATGTCTTAAAAGTTATACATAGTTACAAGAGAAACATACAACAGATAAAGCTAATGGATTATTAATAATAATGCTATTAATGTCCAGAAAAGGCCAAAATTGGCCGAAGGGAATGGAAAAGTGCAATGTAAAGTAAGAAATATGTAATGTGCCCTTTTAGAATTAATTGATTCGGGATACTCGAAGTCTATTCTTTTTTAATTTCCGCAGGCCAAGGGGAATTAAAGAGGAAAATAAATTAATTTAAGTGGTGTAAGGGGATTTTTATATTTTATTCGGAAAAAAGACACTTGAATTATATTTTTATTCAAAACGCAAAAGTTAATAATAAAATAAAAACTTCTATTTCTGGGGGTATCAAAGATAGAATAATAATTAAATAAAGCATTCTATTATGGGGCACGAAAGATAGATTGGGTTGCATGAGCATCAAGATCTTATTTTTAGGATGGGTAGAGGGGCACGAAAGATAGATTGGGTTGCATGAGCATCAAGATCCTATTTTTAGGATGGGTAGAGGAGAAAACAGTTTATATTGTTTATTCCTATTTTTAGGATGGGATGTCAACTTTGGAGAGAGCCTTGGAAGTTATAAAGGCAAATTTGGGGTTTATTATTCATTCATCTTAAAAATTTATCAATTACTCCTTTGTTTGCAAGTAGCTTCTGCTTCTGCATTAGCAATAGAGGACGAAATCACTCACATCTGTGCTTGGCAATTCCATTCAGGGGTTGCCTTGGTCATTCAAGGTGAAGGTGGTCATTCAAGGTGAAGGTGTTCATTCAATGCAGCTAGGGCACGCTTTTTAGGTTCAATTCTACATCTAGATCAAGTACAATGTGGGCTTTAGTATCTGGGGGCAAATTTAAGTCAAAACAATTTGTATGTTCATATTTTTCATTTAGAATTTTAATTGTAAGAAATAAGTGTATTTAAATACTGGTATTTTTTTATTATAGCTGATTTGAGATTAATAAATAAAAGTTTGTTTTATGGCACATTGGATTTTTTTTATTAAAAAAAGTAGATTGTCCTTGTCATAAAAGTCAAATTTTATATTGTTGCCTTAGGGTTTCGACAAAAATATTGAGGTTTATCTAAAGTATTTATAAGGGATATTATAGTGGTATCAAAGCAAATTTCCTCCTAGCCTGTGAAAGTGTAAAAAAAATTGTAGCTTTGAACTTCATGCAGGGTAGTCTCAGAGAAGTTAGGTACCATCAAGGGGAGAAAAAGAAAGCTTTAAAACAACCAGAGGAAGGTGTAAGGCAACAAGATCCAGAGGTTGTTTCGAGGAAAAGACAAACAATATTCTCACCAGCTTGTGCATTAGATAGAGAAGGAATCCATGTCAATGTTTATTCAAGCAATGTTTTTATAGTGTGAAGAAACTATAGATACCATTCAAGAGATTTTGGTAAAAATAGAAAAGTACAAACTTGAGGCCCTTAGAATCCTTGACTAGTATCAACGGATGCCTATCAAACTTGGAGTTACTCAAAATGAGGAATTTAAAGAGAAAAGGAATCCATGACAATGTTTATTCAAGCAAAGTTTTTACACTGTGAAGAAAATATAGATACCATTCAAGAGATTTTGGTAAAAATAGAAAAGTACAAACTTGAGGCCCTTAGAATCCTTGACTAGTATCAACGGATGCCTATCAAACTTGGAGTTACTCAAAATGAGGAATTTAAATAAAAGAGGGTTGTGAATACATAAGAGGGTTGAAGAAGATGAGATAAGATAATTATATTAAATATCCAACAAGTGACCAAAAAAATAGGTCAATGGGATTGCACCATACAAAGCAAAGCAAAAGCAACGGGGAAAACCCAAAAGGTTCTCCTAAAACAACAAAAGAAGAAGAATGAAAGTACAAAAGAGAGGAGCTGGAGGGAAAAGCCTTGACACCAACCCTCACGACTGTCGCCCAAGGCCAGTCGGAAAGAATCTGGTGATGTGCTGATGTCTGGTGTCAAGAACTAGAAGCTATCTAAGATGCCTATGATCTGTAGAAAGATGAGCTCTTTGGGTGAACCTGGTGGTCTGTCGCCTATGAGAGGGGGCCCTTGGATGTGTCGAAGCCCGGATATCTCTGGTTTGGGAAGAAGCTCCTCTAGTTTTGACAGATCTAATCTGAGGATCTCCACTGGGATAAGGTCCCTGCTTGGTGCCCCTCTCACCCGGGAGCACAACAAAGTAGTCTCCTTGGAAGGAGGATGGAGGACCCCGTCACGGAGCTTAAGAGCTTCCTGTAAATAGAGAGTGAGACAACTCTGATCATAATACCTGAAGAAGGTTGTGAACGTTGGACGTTCACGGAATAGGCAGTGAAAGCTCCCTCTGATCTCATAGTAGATTGGGCAACGGAAAATGAAGTGTTCCTATGTCTCAATCTCTTGGAGGGAGCAAAGCTGGCAGAATCTCTCGAGCCGATCCAATTGGTGATCGCTCTTGACCCGAAGCTTGTGGGAGGCAACTTTGAACTGACCCAGGGATATGCGAAGAACATACATCCAATGACGGGAGATATAAGTGGGCCGAATGATGAGTCCATTGTTGACTTCGAGGAAGTGATTGGCGTAGAAGGCCATCTTCGGGTGTAGCTCATCCCGGGGGTTGGTCCAAGTAATTTGAATGAACTGTCTGTATATATTGTCTTTGATGATTCTGTGCAGGTCCTACGTGCTCGGAAGGAGGCGAGTAGGAGCATCCATGGAGTACTTGAAGGGAGGGAGACGGTCCATGTTGATCCCAAGGGATCCAAGGAGACGAGAGGCCTTAGCATACCAGCAGTGAACATGACCACTATGGTTAGAAAGAGCAATTGCCTCAGAAGAATTAGAAAGTTCTTGGATGTGGTGCAAGAGTGAAAGATGACCTCTAGTCTGAAAGGGCGAGCCCCAAATTCGGCAATGATGATATTATGAGGAACAATCTCTTTACATCTGATGATCCGTTTGAGCAAAATGATCTGAACTTGCTCAATAGAAGCCCAATCCGACTCGAGCAGGGAGGGACCCCAAACCTCAGAACCATAGTGCTGCAAGAAATTGAGAAGAAGCAACCCATGAAGGAATCCACCATACAAGAGGAAGTTGAAAAATATGTTTTTTTTCAAAAAGCACCCATCAATCTCCTAAAGATTGTGTTCGTGCCATATGAAGGGGATTTGTAGAATAGCTGTAAAAATAACATTTGTTGGATGCAACAAGTTCAAGATGGAAGAAGATGCACCAAACCATGAACGATCCTCCAAACTTCCAAAGGGCAAGCCATTGATTGATTTTTAAAGTAGCATTATGGATGGATATGCATTGGAGGAGAACATTTTGATTATCACTAATTCGGGAGTCTTTGATTCCCAAAGATTCGAGGTGTTGAGGGTATCTCAACAATTACTATTTCGGCATAGGAAAGTAGCACTTTGATTACAACCTAAGGTATAAGAATGTTTTAGATTTGTTGCTCCCTATTATGTCATTTCAAGATAGGGTAAAGGAAACAACGTGCAACATAAAGCATGTACCTGAGGAAAATGACTTAGCAGATACTAATGTTGGCATTGAGCTTGTTGAATTTTCAGATCAACAACTAATGATAAGCAATTTCGACAGCAGTTTGGACAGCAATAGTTTTTTGGACAACGACAATTTGCACAATCATTTATGCTGACATCACATGAAGCATTGAGGGTTGGGAATTACAATTTCCCCAAGGTGGATTTGGGATCTCGACTTGCAATTGCTTGAGGGCAAGCAATTTTGGGAAGGGCAGATTGTAACGTCCCCTTTTGAAAATTAATTGATTCTGGAGATACCGAAAGCCTATTCTTTTTATTTTTCGTAGGCTAAGGAGAATTAAAGAGGAAAATAAATTAATTTCAGTGGTCCAATCGTATTTTTATATTTTATTTGGAAAAATGACACTTAAATTGTATTTTAATACAAAAAGCAAGTGGAATAACATAATAATAAAATAAAGAACTATTTTTGGGGGTTCCAAAGATAGAACAATAACTAAATAAAGCAATCTATTATGGGGCGCCAAAGATAGATTGGGCTGCATGAGCATCAAGATCCTGTTTTTAGGATGGAGAGGATAAAACAATAGTGTTTATTCCTATTTTTAGGATGTGGAACTTTGGAGAGCAATGAAATTTATAAAGCCAAATTTGGGGTTTATTATTCAGTCATCTTGGAAAGTTATCTAATACTTCATTGTCTGCAAGTAGCTTCTATTTTTGCATCAGTAATAGAGGACAAAATCCCTCATTCGCATATAGCTATGAGGACGATCATATCTCGTTCAATCGAAGCACTTCCCAATTCCATTTTGAAAGTTTGCAGTGGTCCATTCCATGGTACACGTGTTCATCCAATGCAGCTAGGGCTCAATTTTTAGGCTCAATTCTATCTCCAGATCGACACGTACAGCTAGGGCATTAGTATCTAAAGGTATCCGAAAATCAGTAACAATAGTCCATTTTTGGACACTCTTGCAATACACAACCTCAGTCCTTTCATGTTATCCATTGTCAGAAAATAGGTAGAAATTTTACAGGTTTAGTTAGACACTGGTATTTGGATTGTTGCTGATTTGAGATCACTAAATGAAAGCAGTTTGTTTTATGGCACATTGGGTTTTGACCAACAGCTTTACAACAGTTAGTCTTGGGAGTACGCAAAGATCATATTCATTCACGATTGCACTTCCCTTGGGTTTTGACAAAAATAGTCTTGCATTCCAAGTTTAAAGTTTATTCTTGCCCAGATATAGCACAAATAGCCTCAAGCTCGCCTATTTACACGCATTCTAGACATTTTTAAAAGAGATCGGAAAATCATAACAAGGATGCACACTATTTTTGAAACTAAATGCAATACACAACCATCAGTCCTTCAACGTCTTCCAGTGTCATGAGGTTGCAAATTCTTATTCAATGTTCCAGGTGTAAAGCATTGTGGAGCTTCGATTTCTTAGCCTGGTGAAGCCCCTGTTTAAGATGGAACATGTCTTGATACATTTCCATCATAGCATCTGTGATTCTTATAGGACATAAAAGCTTTGCTTCACCCATGTACGATTCCTCCTTGAAGAGGCAAACTAATGTCCCCTTTTCTAATTTAGAAATAGCTTAATAATATTTTGTAAGTTGGTGCCCAAGGATACACATCTGGCTGATATGATGCACTTGAGGAGTATGGTGATCTATCTCTATAATGAGGTGGTGTGAAATAAACCCTAATTGTGTTAAATACGAAAGCAAAAATTGCAAGGTACCCTTGGAGCCTATTTTCAGTCAACTCGGAGCTTGGGGGGAAGGAAGTAAATTCAAGTGAATTTACGAACCGTAGTAGTGCTAAAGTAATTTGATGAATTATTGGTACTTTATGCTCTAACCATCTGGATTAAAAAGAGAGAAAAGTGCACTTAATTAGGTCTCATTTTTAATATGCCCAAGTGGAACAACCCAAAAGGAAAACTAAAAAGGGGATCAAGTAAATGTTAAATAATAAATTATGAGGAAGCCATGTTAATGGTGCAACTAGGCCTATCGAAGCAAAAAGAAAGAAAGGTTCTATAAAGGCTCTAACCAGGTTGGGGCTCATTGGTAAGGATCATCTACGTGTCATCTTGAATACTTCTCTATGGAAATTGGAGCATTAAGCTCTCATTTTCAGCCTTTGATGCACTAAAACCCTCAATGGATCCTATTGGTAGAGTCGAAACATCTCAATAGTCTACAAGACCCTGGAGACAAATCATAAGCCTTGGCATACCATTGCCATCGTATGGCTTCATCTAGGAGTCACAAGTGAGCTTAAAGGATTCAGAATGCTTGATATGAGTACGGAAAGGGTTTTTCATTCGTGCTAAAGGGTTACCACTCTTTTGAAAGTTGCCACATTCATTTCTGAGCATGGTGTTGACCCAAGCTGTAGATTTCGAGGACATGACATTTTGTAATGTCCCCATTCCTACTTCTAGAGGCCTAGAGGCTTACTTTTGTCTTAGCTTGAAGGCACATACCCTTTCACTTTGTGTCTGGAGACATGGAGGTTATCTAAGGTATGGGTTATTTTATTACCACCTTCACTTTATGTTATATTTTAGGCATTGATTTAAGTGATGGGCAACTAGGTGGTAGCTTTATATTCTATTTCTTCGTTGGGACAACTTAAGTGTACGTTGTTTAGTCATGTGCACAATAAAGTCACTTAAGTTCTATTTATGTTTAGTCTAGATTGAAGTCCCAAATGAGTGCCGAATTAGGATTTTTGAGGCCTGAAAAATTCTATAAATATACCTTTGGGGTCTTTATGTGAAGAGATTCATCTCATGTATTCACTCTATACAGATATTTTGAGTTTTTGTTGCGTTATGCACTCTTATGCTTGTGGAAGTAATGATTCTACAGGAACCCCTAGCTTTCGGTGGTGAGAAATCCACTCCTAGCTTAACAGAGCATGTCTATTACGGAAGGATGCTAAGATATGCATCCCTTAGTTAATGCTATCCTCGGTGAGGGAAATTAAAATAGTTGCAGATTTATCAATAAAGGGTTGTTCAAATAATATCGAAGGGTTTGTTACAACAAGCCAACCATCTAGAGGTTATTTGATTCGCATGTAGGTTATCCTGATCCGCACTTCGGTTATTTGATTCCGCAAAGTTAAGTCACAAGTCAGATCAGCCGAACTTTTTGAAAAAAGTTTGAAATCCAGCGGTTTTGTATCCTGTGTCCAAAAGTTGTGTTGAAAATCGCTACTGCAGTTTGGTACGAAATAAAATCAGCCATGAAAGCTAAAGAGAGTATTTCTTAAATGGGTTGAACTCGCATCTGTAAAATTTGCAGGGCAAACACGTATTGGTCGAGTTGAAGAGTTCCTGATGGAGGGAGGAGTTGTGCATGGACAGTGGAGGGAGGGGTTGCAGCAGTGTCGTTGCAGATTAGATGTCTGCATCGGAGAAGAGTGGCCACAACTTGCAAGAGGAGCATACTTGTCTCCGGAGTGGTTTGAGATCAGGGTAGGTGGATGGAATCATTGGAGTGGACTTGCTGTCGTCGCCGCTTTGCACAGTAGGGTTTGAAGTTTGATACAATTCTCCCTTTCAAATTTGTTTTGTATTAATAGTTTTGGTTATTATTTAGTTTGTTTTTATTTAGCTGTTTTTGTGTTTTATTTTGAGTTTTGATGTATTTGCATTTTTAGTCATACGATGCTTGTGGTTATAAATTATGGATTTTTTAAAGTTTTAATTTTTTATTTAGTCTTGTTTAAGTTCCAAGTTATATGTTACTTTGTGAAGTCTTTATATTATTTAATTTATATTTTATATATTTGATATTTTTATAATTCATCGTTGAATTTAATTACTTTATTTTTCACGAATTAATGTTTTTATTTTTATTTGTAATTTGTATTTTATGTTTATTTTAATTTTAATTTATCTTTTTAAGTTCTAATTTATATTTATTTTTTGAAGTCCATATATTATTTAATTTATATTTATATATTTGATATTTTTGTAATTCATCGTTCGAATTTAATGACGATTTTTTTCACGAATTTCATCCATTGGCGAATTTGAACCGAACTTTATCCTCGTCGAACTCGAACTCGAACCTTGTGGCGTAGCCGAAAAGTGTAGGGGAGAGTGGACAACTTTGCTCAACCCTAACAATGTCTGCATTATACTCCTCTATCGCACCTACACTTGTGCATGCGCCCTTCAATGAATGGACTCGTAGAGTGTCATAACAAGTGACATCACCAATTCTGGAAGACCCTTAATCGCTAAGCCTATCAATGATGAAAATGCTGAGGAACAACGTCAAAGGCTGTGCCAAAGACTACAAAGTAATAGTAAATTTTGTGTGTTTTTGATTTAGCCTTCTCAATTATAGAGGTCAAGGTGAAAATACGATCACTTGTGCGATGATTCCTTCTAAAACCTGCATTCCCCTTTAAGTTCTCAACTTCTAAGTTTCGACCCATGTGGGGATATGTACGTCTCAAGTAGCAGCAAAGAGTTTTGTAAGTGGATTGCCAATCATGATGGTGCAATAATTACTAGGGATTGTTTGGTCTCTAGATTTGAGTATTGGGTGGATGATGTCGTTAATCCAAGATGGAGGAAAGCCATAAGATGCAATATAGCTAAACATGCTATCTAGGTAAACTGTTTAACTTTTTGCACTGTGTTTGAAGAAATGAACTTTTAGTTTATTTACATCTTGCATTCTTTGGAATTGTGTTTAAAAATGGCATGTGGGACAAGGAGATCAGTAAATAAGTGACAATGAATAGGATTGGTGTTAAAATATATGCAAGGCTGGTTAGGCATATTGTTAAGTGTAGAGGCATATTTAAATCAAGTCAATGTCAGAGATAGCACAAACCATAGAAAACTGGTAGATGTGTCTATTGGTATGCGGGATGCATCTCAAGGACAAGGATGTCTCCTGAGTATCAAAAACTTCAAACGAAACCATCTGCATTCCAATGGACATCTCCTAAAAAGTTGTCTCCTGCCGTAAAATATTTTTCTTTTCTTTGTTTGATATTGAAAGTTAACTTCAAAACTTATAGGATAAGTTGAATAATAAAAACTTGATAAAAATAAATTAAATTTTTTAAAATAAATACACGAAGGTAAAAGCTAAAAGTTAAAAATAAAACTTAAAATGTCAAAAGTAAAATCAACTGTATTCATTGTTTATGAAATCAGGATCTGATGTACTTCAATTTTTAGTTTTCAGAAATTTTAATGTTTTAATATCATTATTTTATTTCTTTTAACATCACCAAGTACCCTTGTACCTAATGTCTGAAATTTGGCGCCCCATCTTCGAGATTCATCTGTCCTTGATTCCGTATTGTGGTAATATAGCAAAAATTGGCTTGTTGGGAAGAAAGACCCTCCAAAAAAGTATTGGGTGAATTTAATCTGATGAAGAATGGATTTACACCTGTTTGTTGCATATCCTTCTAAGGATGCTCCTAAAGATTCTTGGCATCTATTTAGATTTGTCTCTTCAGAATTATAACAACAAAGACATTGAGAAACGATAGACTAGGAGAAAGAGAATACAGAGAGTTTAAGTACAAGTATGAGCCTCTTTGCCTCTTCCTCCATTCGCACCATCATAGTGATCAACATAAGTCTTTCCAAGAAATATGTTGTTCATTTCCTCCATCTTCTTGCAACTTTATTACATTAAGTTGATGGCAATGTTCTTAAAATCACAGCTCTTCTTGAAGAATTGCATCTGTACTTTTTACTATTCTCATCCATCTTCTTAATCTTAGCAATTGTTCGAGGCTTGGATGCTGTTATTCATAGCCTCAATGACTTAAATTACATCTGCAAGAGTATTGATTTACATGCGATCTAGTTTGCTGTTCCCCGAAGTCTTGGTTTGCTCAAAGCTGGACTTCATATTTGAGGAAGGGCATCCAATGCTAAAAGAAGGATCAGTGGTTCTCAAACTGCTTCTTTTGATTCTCTTGACATTATGCTAGCTCATGGGAGTAGTTTGGGCGCCAACTCCTTTGCTTTCCGTTGAGATTGATCTTTCCCTTTTCAAGCTAGCATCATGGGTCAGACTGAGAATCTTCCAGTGGACATTTCTTGCTCACTTTATGTAATTTTTGAAGTGTCCCGCTCTAATAACTCTTTAGCTGCTATTGCATTCTCTGGAAATATATTCATTCCTTATGCTTCTGTTATTCATAAAAATCTTCTCCAGCTTTTCATTCCTTCTAGTCTTCTAGGAGACACTCTATGATGAGACAACTCGACATTCAAGAAATTTGAAGAGATTCGGGTAGATTTCTGCTGTTGAAACAAAGACTGAAAGGTGCCCTAAGACATTATTATGAGGTGAATACATGGAATGACTGAGAGTCTCGTTGCTGACGAAAGTGCTCTGCCATACACCGAGAAAAAGATGCATCATTGTGAAGATTTTCATAAAATGTTGATGCCTTTTGGAGATGGTCATGTCTACCTCTTGAAGTCAATTCTCAACTTCCATCGGAGAATCACAACTATGCCTTTTGTGCTTGAGCTCCTTCATCCACCTTTTCTGCTGTCATTTGCTGCATGGGCTCCATGAAGAGATGTAGCCTCATTATTGACTACAACATCTATCTTACATTGATCTTCCATGAGCTCATTTTCACAATTGCTGGGAAGAGAAAGGAATTCAGACTGTCTTTGTCAAAAATGACGATGGGATTAGCATGCACAAACATTTGGTATGCCATGGGTAGCATGATGGAGAGGAGTAGAGAGAGGAAGAAAAGAATTACACTCAGGGAGATAGGAAAGAAAATAGGTGAGTTGGCGGAAAGTAGTGGAAAAGGATGAAGGAATGTATTTAAATAGAACAGTCAAGCATGGGAGAGAAGGGTGAGAGAGCTGAAGAGGCAAGCTAAAAAGCTGGCCAATGCATTGAAGAAGAAAGCATCCCTCAAATGAGAGAAGATTAGAGGAGTTGAAACAGATGAAGAGAAATAATAAAGCAGAGAAAAGAACAAAAATCAGAAAGCAAGGTGAAAAGCAAAAAAGCTAGAAAATTGAAAAGAAAAAGAAACAAAGTAAAGGGGAGGAAGGCAAGAGAAATCAGTGAAAAAAGAGACAAGCATGTGCATATAAGAAAAAAGAAATAAAACAAGGGAAAGGGGAAAAATCAGGAAGCACCCCTAAAATGAGGCACAGAAAGATATAGATAGACAAAGATAAAAAATCAGAAATAGGAGAAAAGAAGTCAAATAAAAAGGTATTTAGAAAACATTGTCTAGGCCATATTTGAAAAGGATGAGAAGGGTAATAAACTCACAAAACCATTTAAAAATAAGCCTATGCGCCTGCTCTAACAAATTGTTGGTCAAACCATTTTTTTTAATGACCATAAAAAGATTTTCCCACTTGTTTAGATCCTCTCTCTTCCCTTTCTTTTCATATTGGGGTTAGTCACGGAAATTAGCAAGCCAGTGCATTGCTTCAATGTAAGCAATGCACAAAGAAATTGTTTTGAAACTTCTTTTTCACATTGAAGCCTCTTCTCCCAATAGCTTAAGAGCCTACAATTTATGGCAACCTTGCTTCTTCATGGTTGTAATAAAGATTTTAGAATCTAGTGATTTTATGTTGAAGAGCTATCTTGATTCCCGCCACTAAACCCGCCCCTTTTGCTACATTATTGGTGTGACGGCCCAGAAGAAAGGCTTCAAAAGCCTCAACCTCACCTTGAGAGTCCCCAACGATGCAACCAGCACCTGACAGACTTGGGTTCCGTTTGGAAGGTCCATCGAAATTTACCTTGGGCCAGCGTACCTTTGGAGGAATATAGAGCATATGGGTCCCTGTGTTGTTGAGCTTCATTCGAGAAGAGTCAGCTAAGATTATTATATCACCCAACACCTCAAATCATGGTGATCTATGGGAGATAACAGCCTTGTTTGGTATTGATGAGGGATTGAAAAGTTTCCCCCAGATTTCTATCTACACCTTTCTCTGTTGATTAATAGGTTCCAAAATATCATTTTATTCCTCTCCAGCCAAATATACCAGCTTGCCATCCTCGGAACTTATTTGAAGTCCTCAATGTTTCAGAGGAATCAGAGCTTATTTGAAGATCCTAACTTTCCATAAAACTTGGGAGCTCATTAGATTAAACCCAGACAATTTGAAACTTTCTGAGAATGCTTTTCCATACTGTTTGAGCAAAATGGCAGTTAAGGATTAAATGGTTGGCATATTCTTTGCTATTTTGACACAAAACACATCTAGAAGGCCCCATAAAACCTCTCTTTTTTAGCTGCTCCCTTAGTATTTTGCCTTGAGCAGCAAGCCACAAGAAGAACTTTATCTTAAGACAATCCTTAGACTGTCATATGTTCCGCCATAAATCAGATCTATGAGCAAGAGGAGGTTCCATAATCAGAAGGTTAACTGAATAAGACCCATGCATGCCTTTGAAATTCCTATGCAATTAATCTTCTTTATTAGTGTGAATTGGAAGTTGATTGAAGTCTTTCTAAACCCTCCTCTGAAAACCATCTTCCTTTTGAGATTCTCAGTATTCTCTTACAAACCAGCCTTTTGAGATTCTTGATAGCTTCCCTTTTAATCTCATCCAATCCTTCGTTACTTGCAAAATGACATTCAAACCACCACGCATCTTCCCAGAAGAGAGTCTTCTTGCCATCCCTTATCCTCCAAAGCCATATTTTAGCAGCAAACTGTGAGACCAACACATAATGCCGACCCCTTGAGACGGCTCTGGATAGTAAAGATACTTTCAGGTTTATAACTGTACAAATACTTGTGTTGCAGAGAATCCTGGTCCACATACTCTATGACTCCATTCTTTAAGAGAGATTAACACTTGGAGCCAATTTAGCTTGATAATCATTCCGGATTCCCACCTCGCCCAAATCTTTTGTTGAGATATTTTTATTAATCTTCTTGAGAATCATATTAGGTATAACAGAGATTGAGTAGACTGGGATTGACTGAAATACTGATTGAACCAAAGTTAATCTGCCTGCAAAAGATTACAATTTGCCTTTTCAACTATATTACTTGCTATTGATTCTCTCACCAACCAACATTATCAACTTAAGTTTCCTTCATAATCTAAACCTCATCGAGCCTTGGATGCCACAACCCTCCTTCCATCATCCAGAGATCTGATACTCAGAATCAGAGGGCTTTCCAGCCACATTTTCTCTAATTTGAAAGGGTGCATCCTGGGTGAAAGTCTTTTTTAACCCAATGATCGATTGTGCGGTTGACAGAACAGCCATCCTGCAGTGCTTCAGTTTTTAAAATGAAAACGTGTTCCATCCAATTAAAGTTAGCTGGAAAATAGTCCAATCTTTTAGAAATATAACCTCCTCCAGCAGCGCTTAGAGCTCGATCAGCTAGATAACTATTCTGGATTTCCACCTCTCCTAAATCTTTTGCCAAGCCACCACTAGGAATTTCTTATGCTCTGTAAAACGTTGCAAGAAAAAAGTAAGATTTTTTTGTTAATCTTCTTGAGAATCCTATTAGGATCTTCTAAAACTGAGAACAAGTAGACTGGGATTGATTGAAAAACTGATTGAACCAAAGTTAATCTGCCTCCAGAAGGTAACATTTTTGCCTTCCCAACTCAATGACTTGCTATTGATTCTTTCACTAACATCATCAACTGAACTTTCCTTGATAATCTAAACATCATTAAGCCTTGGATGTCAGGACTCTCCTTCCACCACTTCAAGATCCAATTTTCAAAATCAAGGTTCTCTAGCCACATTTTCTTAAATTTGAAAGGATGCATCTTGGGGTGTAAGTCTTCTTGAGTCCATACATTGACTAGGCAATGGTCAGAATCCCTATCATGAAAGCCTGTTCCAAGCAATCAAAGTTACCTGGAAAATGGTCTAACCTTTCAGAAATATAGTGTCCTTCAGACCTCCTGTTTTTCCAGGTTAAGCAGCTATAAGAGGGACTAACATCCCACAGATTCCTGTTATCCACAAACTCTTGCAACATGGAGCATTCTATTTCCAGGAGAGGTGTAACTCCTTTCTTCTCAAATGAGCTGAGCATGGAGTTAAATTCCCCTTTGATAATTCTTTTATGAGGAGCCAAACTCTAAATATTATCTCACAGCTCCCGTAAATCTAGGCCTCTTGACCCTATTGGTGGAACCATAGAAATTAGTAAGCAAAAAGGATAGGAAGGAAGATTCACTTTGGATCTGACATGTAATCCAGTCTTCGGAAGAGCGTACCTTTGTGAAAGAAACCATTCCTGGTTTCCAAAATTTAGCAAGGTCTCCAGATTGACCTTCCAACCCCCAAGATTAAGGCATTTCCCTAAAAATTTCTGATCTTACCTCCCAAAAAACCCACAAAAACCTAGTCTCTTGAAGCATAAGAATGTTTGGATTTTCTTGTTCAACCAAACCTCTTAAGATTCTTCATTTTGAAGGGGCATGCATACCCCTTATGTTCCATGAGATGAAGTTCATTTGGAAGACTTAAGTTTCTTTGTGCTCTTTCTGAGCACCACCTCTGAGATGGGTTGTGAGCAATTGGCGACAACTGCATTCTTGCTCCAATTCTTGGTCTGATTCTTGCTGTGTCTCACCCTCGTTCGTTGCCCTTCATCACATTTTCTTTTCACTTGAGAACTGCATAACCAAGCTAGAAGTCTCCCTGCTTTTGAAAAATTGTTCTATGCTTAGAATCCTCTAGGTCTGTTTTATCTTTGTTTTATTTCATGCTTTTTCTGCACTTTTTGCTGCATTTGCCTTCATGTCAATATATTTTTTGAAACATTAGCTTTAACATGAGAAATCTCTCTATCCTCCAATAATTGATAAAAAATAGAAACCCTTGAGAAACTCTATCCTAGATTCCTAAGATAGAATCTGAATGTCCTCAACAAGCCATCTATCATTTTCAGTATTGCTGTTATCCTCAATTATTCTTTCTGTTGTATTTGAAAATACAACTTTCAAAAAGCTCCATCTTTTTCTCCTTAGAATAAGGTTTTTGAACGGGTTCTGCTTCTCTCGGGACTCTGGTAGCTGAGCTGAGGCTTCCTTATTGAACTCCATTTCCTTTGCTTTTGCATCTCCCACTTAACCCATCTTTTAGTTTTATGTTTTTTTTGGATTCATTGTCTTTATTAGCCTTACCTGTGTCTTTCATTTGTATTTGTTCCATTTGTGTTGTTGTCATTGGTCATTCTTGAGCTAGGTGGCCATACTCATGGCATCCATGGTACCTAAGATAGAATCTGTATGTCCTCAGAGAGCCATCTATCTTTTTCAGTAATTGCAGTTACCCTCCAGTAATTTTTCTGTCTTTTTTGAAAATATATTTTTCAAAAAGCTCTTTTGCTTCCTCATAATTAGGCTGTTGAAAGGGTTCTTTTTCTTTTTAGACACTGGTAGCAGAGCTAAGGCTTCTTTATTCAGCTCTGTTTCCTTTGCTGTTGTATCTTCCAATTTAACATATCTTTTAGTTGCATGTTTTATTTGGCTTCTGGAAGCTGTCTTTGTTAGTCTTTCCTGGCCTTTCATTTGGATTTGTTGTCATCAGACATTCTTGAGCTAGGCGGCCATTCTCATGCCATATATGGCTCTTGAATGGAAAACATTCGTAGTCAATGGGTGGCAACCTTTTCAATTGACCAGCTTTCAGTATTACTCTTTAGGAGTGGTTGATTCAGCACTAAACTACACAGATTCTCGTATAGTTTGATGCCCCCCTTCCTGTGGTGGTTTTAGCCTTTTAGGTATGCAAATAAATCCTCTCATGAACTTTCCTATCGTTTTGAATATGTTCAGTCCACATTTCATGTGGCAAAAAATATAATCTGATCAAGATGCCAGTGCTTTACGAACGGTCCTGCATTTCAGTAGAACCAAGGTCTTCCTTGAAATATTTTTCATGATCTGTTTTATTAAGTAGAGATTACCATGAAGGCCCACCAAGGCAATGTCTAATTTCATTACTCCCTGCGAGATTTCCAAATTTTTGTTGCCCAAAATTAGTTCTTGCAAGATGAAGGATGTTATCATTGAGTTGTTCCATATCCAGTTCTAGAATCTGGCTGTCCTCTCATGCCTCCAGGCATATACATTTCTCAGTTTTTGAGGCATGGATTGTTTCTGTTTTCCTTTTGCATGAATGGCTGGTTTTACTTCTTTCTCTTTCTTTCTGGTCCTCCCCCTATTACAGCTTGATGGAAAGGTCTAGGGGTTCTCTTCTTGCATCACTTCTCTCTCTACACACAGTGAGAACAGATTCTTTCACAGAAAAAATCACTGAGAAACTTGAAACTTGAAACTCTATCACCCAGTCATGCAAAACTTAGCAGAGCTCCTTTTTTCTGTTCTGATTTGAACTCCCATCCCAGTTTTTTGTTACTGAATGTAAACTATTTTTGCCGAAATGATATTTTCATAAATCTGTTGCCCTGGAATATACTTTCTTTCTTTGTCTTAAGTTTGCTTCTTACCATTTTAAGCCTGTTTAGCATCAATTTGGGGACAGTTTTTTTGGAATGCTGACAAAGTGAGATAGGCCTGAGTTCAGTGAAGTTGGTAGCATTTTATCTTATAGGAGTGGAAGCCAAGAATGTGGATTTATTTTTTCCCCCTATGCAGCCTTTTAACCTTAAATCTTCAACCATTTTAAACATATCATCCTTGATTGCAGCCCATTCTTGGTTATGAAAATGAAAACTGATTAAGCTAAATATGGAAATATATGCCTAATCTGATTGCTATTGCAGCAATAAATGAATAAATAATTAAGTATAGAAATTAACCCAAACAAACTAAGCAATAAAACGTGAAACCCTAGTTGCAAAGAGGGTAAAATCATTAGATGATTCACAGAGTTATAGAAATACACAGAGCCGGAAAACTAGAAAATGTGAAGAACAGAACTGTCATACTGAGCTCAGAAAAATGTAGAACTGAGGAACATGTTGGACTGGGGTGCCTGGAGAGGGACAGGGGTACCTGCATGCACCTTAGGCCTATTTTTGGGTGTTGTGTCTGTTGAAATGCTCTATAAAACCTCCTATGAGTGGTCGTGAGTTGTTCTCTGTTAGTCACCTTTGATCACTACTAAGGTAGCACCAAGATTATCGAGGTCATTGGAAACCTGCAATGAAAGTAATGACCTGCAAAACCCTCTAATAGACATCAAATCCTAAACAATAAAGATTAAAATGAGGGGTCAGACTGTCCTTAGTTGTCACAATGGTCAACTTATAATTGAGTGTTTCAATACATCTCATCCCAATGTAGTTCTATGTGTGTGTGTGTGTGGATAATTGTACCCTAGATTTCTCTTGTGTGTGTCGTACTTGGATAATGAACAAGTAGATAAATGTAGAATGTAATAAATGTGTGCATGGGATAGAATGAACTTCCCTCCTATGAAGTGTGATGCAGAATAACCAACCCTTGTGTCCCTTGATGGAGTTAGAGGGATGCAATGGAGATCTTAGATGCCTTGATGGATGCAACCTTAGGTGGTGATAGCCAGTGTTTAGTGCTTGGTCCTTTATTATGATCACATAAATTTATATTTATATGATTCCTTTGTTTGAATCTCATAATTAACCCTAAAAAGGACGACTACTAAAAAGATAAGATACCCAAATAGATAGACACCTAAAAGATGTGAGAAAAATAAAAAGAGGTCAAGGGCACCCAGAGGGGACGAGGGCGCCTGACATTAGCATCCTGGCTAGGCATTGGTGTCCAGGATGAAAAATGCCAAAGTATGAAGAAATGAAAGATCATGAGCAAGTAATGAGGTGTGTAAGACTGAAAAGTGGCAATAGGTTGCAAAGAAAGGTGGCCAAAGACATGGGTTAATTAGTACTTTTTCTTACTTAGGAATCATATGAATAGTAGTATGTGATGAGGACTAGATAATTACCCAAAGTGCGTGATTTTATGTCTACACCCATTTACCATAGTGGAAGATGTCAAGTGTAACATAATTAAAAGATACTCTACTTGATAACAATGTAAAAAAGATTGACTTAAAGGATTTGAAATAGCATCAATTCTTGTTTTTCCTAGAAAATTGGTATGGTCTTCATCCCATTTCATGATAATCTATTTTGTGCTAAATTGTGGTAAGGGTGATTTTATTCTTAAACAATTTTAAATAGCTTTCTCATGCAAAATGGATTTTCTCCCTAGGGCTTCTTGTGACCTGATTTATTATAGCTAACCTGTTGTTGATGTAACATTTATGATTCTTTTGATGTTTAATTCCAGTCATGTATAAGACTACAAATCTAGATATATAATTTCAAGTGAAATTGGAGAATCTATATTTTCTTCCATACATAGCATAAAATTGGAGAAAATTCTAAGACAAAGTATGAAAAAATGCTTAAAGTGTGAAAATCATCCCAACACGTGCACCTGATTTATTAACTTAGGATGAAAGGGTTGTAGGCAATTCTCATTCATAATTCTGATCATAATTTTATTGGAGGATTCAATAAGGACATTTAAATGAGGAAATATTTTGAAGAATATTTTCAATTTTTGGCAATATCTTGGAAAAATCAATTAACTTTGTTTCCAATGAAAGAATTGTAACATTATTATATATAACTGTGTAGTCATACCCCAATTTGGTCACAATATCTTCTAGGAAGTCCATAATAATGTTCTTAGTTGGCTATTTAAGTTAAGTCACAACTTCCAATTGATGTATAATCCCGTTCCATCATAGTCAAAAAATGATCATTGTGCTTGAAGTTTGAGGGTTCACCATACCAATGAAGTCTAGAACCCATTAAGAGAAATGTTGATCAACAACATTGGGTTGAGTATAACACTATATGGAAGTGGATACATTCACCCAAATCTTGCCCAGTGAAGCAAAAACATTTGATTTATAACCATCAAGTTTTCCATGTTGCTAAAGGATTATGAAAAAAAGTGAGGCCAAAAATGCTTCAAGATCTTGTGTTGAACTAGTTTTCCAGGAGAAAATGTGTTTGGTAGAACCAAAAGCTTGCAATGGAACTCTCTGATTACCTTGTCAACTTTTTAGACACAACAAGCATCACATAAGATCAAAACATCTTGAAAATAAAACCCTCAATTAACTCATAGTAAACATGAAGATTACATTATGAAATGTCTTCTTTGCATTGACATTCACAATTTTTGGGTAAATTTCTAGTTTGAATTTATTCAACCATTTCCTAAAACTGGTCATTTTCAAAATTTTTCCTAAGAGGCTCAACACCGTAAGTGAGACATGGAAAGAACTTCATTTGGAATATGGATCCTTTAAAACAAATGTCTCAGGTGAAGCACCTGGTTCCATTTCAGAAAGATAAAAAAGTATTTCAAGGAACATGTATAATCTTGGAAATAACATAATGTGACTGAAATAAAATTAGAAAGTCTAATCTACATTGTAATGGAACCAGGGTGGATAAAATTTGAATAAAATCACAAAAAATGGAAGAGTTCTCTCCCTGAGATGGGAGAATGAGAGGGAAAATGCTAATCCAATGTTAGGTTGGGTCTTTAAAATAATACACATTAAAAGTAAGTTTGCAATTTTTGTATGGAAATATAATGACATACATTCTTTGTAAAAAGATGGCCCAAAGGATGGAAATAACAAGTATAATTGAGAAGATTAACATGCAATCAAAAATAGAGAAGACCAAGATAATATATTACAGTGAAATTTAGAGTTTGGAATAACACAATATTATTGATTAATAGGAACTTGCATCACTCTATTACAATAATGGAACTGAGGCAAATGACTATATTACATAACACTAGCCCTCAAGTCAACAACACTGTAAATACTGTGTTCGGGAAAAAGGTTGCACCATAACCTTTGATGAACCTTAAGTGATGGTTGTAGAATGGTAACGTCATATGATGGATGTATTATAATTGCAAAATGAACATATATTGAGTGAAAAGAAGAAGAGGAAATATGAATTAAACAAATTAGATGTCTATCACAACCATCAATTTGAGCAAACTAATAATATCCTCAAGTGTGTATCATGAGCATGGTCATCAATGCCTTTTGTTAACAACCCATACCCAATGTAACAAAGGTGAGATCATTTTTAGGAAATACATATTAGAATTTCAAGTATTTATGACTGCAAAATGAAAAAAATTGTGTAGTACTCTTAAATACAACTTTCCAAGGATATAAGATGATTTAGCATTAAGCATGGTATCCTAAATGCAATAATAGGATAGAATTTAAAGGTGATAATTCCTCATGTTGGTATAGCAAAATTGATATGAAGTGATGTCAAATTCAACTTTTAGGTTACTTTTGACTGATGTTTTGATCCCCATTGCTACATCTTGAAGTGGTGATTTGCCTGAAAAATTTCTGAATGGGGATCCTGAAATAATGGTATATACCAAATGCAGGGACGGAAGCCTGATCAATTTTATTAATCTCAATCAATCAACCATTACAGAGAATGGGCTGCAATATTTATAGATATTGCACAGCCAAATACAAACAAAAGATTAAGTTGCACAGGTGCAACCAAATTCCAAAATGTACAAGCTTCCAATAACATCCGGGAAGCAACAATTAGATAAAACAAATATATTGTTCAAAACAATATAACAGTATGTATAAAAGACAAATATGGTTTATGAACCATATAACAAAATAACCATTATTATTTAATTAATAAAATTAATTAAATAATTAAACTATGCATAATTAATATTAGGATAATAATATTTTATCCTAACATTCCCCCCCTTAATTGTGCATTGTCTGAAGAGATGAGGAGAGAAACTCTCTGAACAACTCGAACTTGTCACGTGCAAGTGACTTTGTGAAAATATCTGCTCGTTGTTCAGCAGTTGGACAAAATTGAAGCTGGATGTTGTGCTTCAACACATGTTCACGTATGAAATGAACCTGAACCTCAATGTGCTTTGTTCTCTCGTGAAAAACTGGATTGCGAACAAGTTTGAGAACACCTTCATTGTCAACATACATGGTAGTCGGTTTGTCCTGTGGTATTCCAAGTCCTTCCAGTATGCGACGTAGCCAAATCGCTTCACAGACAGCTTCTCCTGCAGAACGATACTCGGCTTCTGTGGAAGAGCGAGAAACAAAGTGTTGTTTCTTACTTCCCCATGATATTGGTCCAGATCCCATAAAGAATACAAATCCAGAAGTGGATTTTCTATCATCAATGTTACCTGCATGATCTGAATCCGAATATCCAGTCAAGAAGAAGTTTTCATTCTTCTTGTATTCTAGACCAAGATCCACTGATCCTTTGAGATATCTCAAAATGCACTTTGCTGCTTTCCAATGACAAACTTTGGGTTCCTGCATGAACCTGGATAGATAGCTCACTGCAAAGCTGATATCTGGTCTAGTGTAGGTCAGGTAAATGAGACTCCCAATCAGCTGCCGATAGAGAGTGGCACTTACCTCAGGAGATGGATCTGAACGAGATAACTGTAATCTGTTCTCCATAGGTGTAGCAATTGGTGTGCAATCCATCATCCTAAACTTCTCGAGCGTTGTCTTGGTATATTTCATCTGAGAAACAAAGATGTGATTCTCTTTCTGCCATACTTCTAGTCCAAGACAGTAGTGCATAAGCCCGAGATCTGTCATGTCGAATGATCGCTTAAGATCTTTCTTCGTTTCATCAATCATCTTCACTGAACTGCCAGTGATGACTAGATCATCGACATAAACTACAACAATCACCATCTCCCCCCCTTGCTTTTTGAGGTAGAGATTGGGATCGTATGGATTTCTGACGAATCCATGTTGTACGAGATGCTCATCAATCTTGATGTACCATGCCCGGGGTGCCTGTTTGAGGCCATACAGAGATTTCCTGAGTCTGCATACCTTTTCTTCTTGACCAGGTACAACATATCCCTCAGGTTGAGTCATGTAGACTTCTTCTTGTAAATCTCCATTCAGGAAGGCACTTTTTACGTCCATTTGGTGAACTTTCCATCCAAACTGAGCAGCTAGAGCAAAGATCATCCTGATCGTTTTGATCTTAGCTGTGGGAGCAAATGTCTCCTCATAGTCAATGCCTTCTTTTTGTGCGTACCCCTTTGCTACAAGTCTTGCTTTGCACTTGTCCACTGTCCCATCTGCTTTGTACTTAGTTTTGAATATCCATCTGCATCCAATGGGTTTCTTCCCTGGTGGAAGATCAACAAGCTGCCAAGTGTTATTCTTCATCACTGATTGATATTCAGAATCCATGGCATCTTTCCAAGCTTTTGACTGTAGGGCTTCCTGGACTGTAGAGGGCTCATCTGATTCAATAACTCTACTCATCAAAGCAAAGTTAACTTCTTCTCTTGCTTTACTGCGAGTCCGTGGTCCAGGGGTGGATGTATCCGGTGGAGCATCCAATCTTGCATCTCGTAATGTACTTGTACACCATTTAGGCATACGTTGAACTGTTCCCATGGGTTGTGGTTCTATCTGATCAACACCATCATCCCCATCATCACTTTCATCTTCTGAGGGAACATTAGCTTCAATTTTTACAATAGGTGAAAAATCTACATCTTGCGAGTCCGGAGGAGGAGTCTCTGCTTCCTTCTTCTCGAAAAACTCAACATCTCTGCTTGTGTAGACTTTTCTGGTCTTAGGATCCATCAATCTATACCCAAGAGTCTCTTCACTGTATCCAATGAAGATGAGATTTTGTGACTTCATGTCCAATTTCTTTCTGTTCTGTTTGGGTATGTGCATGCTTGCTTTGCACCCGAATACTCTGAGGTGTGCAATGGATGGTTTCCTTTTTGACCATGCTTCTTGTGGTGTAATTCCATCAAGAGCAGTTGTGGGCACTCTGTTCAACAAATACACTGTTGTTTTTGCTGCTTCTGCCCAAAATGTCTTTGCAAGTCCGGAATCATCGATCATGCATCGCACCATTTCCATGATAGTACGATTTCTTCTCTCAACAACACCATTTTGCTGCGGTGTGTGTGGAGGAGGCATTTGTCGACGAATCCCGTGAGTTTGTAGGTAGTCTCTGAACTCATCACTGGTGAATTCCCCCCCTCGATCTGAGCGGAGAGTTCTGATGTGACGACCAGTTTCTTTCTCAACTGCTACTTTGAACTTTTTGAATGTTTCAAAGGCTTCACTTTTCTTGCGAAGACAAAAAATCCACATTTTCCGTGAATAGTCGTCAACACAAAGCATGAAGTACTGGAACCCAGAATGACTTGGCTGCATCGGACCGCAAAGATCGGTATGAACCAGGTCAAGTTTACCATGAGCTCGAAAAGTACTCTTTTGGAATGAAACTCTGTGTTGTTTTCCTGCTAAGCAGTGAGGACACTTGTCTGTATCCTTCTGAAGAGATGGTAGCCCATGTACCATATTACACCGGCGAAGTGTTTCGAGATATTTGAAACTTACATGACCAAATCTCCGATGCCACAACTGGGCTGAGGTGGAGTTTTTAGCCACAAGTGCTTGATCATTTTTGTGAATGAAATCAAGTTGAAACATACGTCCCACATTTGAGGCTTTTGCAATTATTTTCGAGCCTCTGGATTTATCTCGAATCAAACACATTTTCTTGCCGGATTGACTATCAAAGTCAATTTTCAGGTTGTGATCTAGGAGTTGACTGACTGAAAGAAGATTCTTTGTCAACCCAGGGACATATAGAACATCTGATAGTCTGCATTTGCGTGAACCAAGGGGTAGAGAAATGTTTCCAATCCCCTGAACTGTATATGAAGAATCATCTCCCAACGAAACATGATTTTTCGATGGCGTGTCCCTCATTGAAATAAACCAGTCTCTGTGGCCGGTCATGTGTCGAGTGGCTCCCGAATCAACATACCAGACATCACTAGATGACGTGGATGGTTCACTTGATCGAGCAGTGAACAAGAAGTCTTCATTGTCTGACTGTTCTTGTTGCTCAGCAATATTACCTTGCTGGTGGGGTCTTCTTTTCCAGTTCCCCTTTTTCTGCCCGTGATAGTTGTTAGAATGTCCCTTGTAAGATTGTTGTTGTTGTGGTCCAGAGTTGCTTGATGAACCTTTCTTATAAGTGTTATACCAACAATCTTGTAAGTCATGTCCTCTTTTGCAAATTGGACATCGCTTCTTCTGTTGATTGTCCCCATGATACTGATTCTGATGTGGGGACTTCTGATAGGATTTAGGTTTTCCTTTACCTTTTCCTTTCCATTTTTGATGTGAAGACAGTGCCTGCTCCTCTTCATCATCCTTATTGTGCATTGCTTCCTCTTGTTGCAGTAGGTTTACTAGCTTGTCAAAACTAATTGTCGTATCTGACAAGTTTAGAGTTGTGACAAAAATGCGGTAAGAAGAAGGGAGAGCTCTCAGAACAATGGGAACGAGAGATTCATCTTTGACCTCTTCTCCTAGGGCTAGAAGTGAAGCCCTCAACTCTGCAACTCTTCTTAGGAAAGCTTCAATTTTCTCATTTTGCTTGAACTTCAATGTATGTAACTGACTCTGCAAATTTAGTATGACATTCTTGTTCTTGGCCTCATATATTGTGCTCAGCTTATCCCACGCTTCTTTTGCTGTTGTGGCATCTCGAATGTGGGCTTGCACATCGTCGGACACTCCAAACAAGATGATGAGTTTTGCTTTCTGATCTGCTCTATCAAACTGTCGTTGTTGTGTTGCATCAGTTGGTGATCTGGTTAGAGTACCAGTCACAACAGGCCAGATTTCTTCAAACTCAAGTTGTGTCTTTATTTTTGTCTTCCATGCAGCATAGTTGCTTCCTCTGAGCAATTGTGAATCCGGAAGAAAAAATTTGGGGGCATTGGTGCCCATTTTGCAGAGATCACTGACAGGGTTTGGCTCTTATCACTCCAGGTATTAGGTCTCCCAATCTATATACCGTCAGTCCGATATACCGAACCTTTCTATATACGCGCCCTTCCGATATACCCGTCGGTACGTGGAAGAAGCTCGCCCTTTCTATATACCCGGCGGTACGTGAAAGAGGCGTTAACGTACGTGAAAGAATTCAATACGTGGTACCAAGACAGTACTGATGGGGTCTGTGTGATTATTGACACCGGCTCAAAGAAATATCCTCATACGCGCGCGTAACTTCGCTATATACTCGGATAGTTTCTCAGTCCGGATTTATGTCTTGCAATCGTTCACAGACGGATGGGATGGTTCATAGTGTGTGCACTGTGACCTTATTACTCCCCGTCGATTTATAGGGACGATGCCCAGACGACGTTGTTGCAGCTATATTAGGCGTTAAGTGCAGTAGTAGTCACGACGGCTTTACCCGTAAGCGCTTCCCAGAGGCACCGTATATACCGAACGCTGCGAATGAGATCTAGGATCTCGTGAGTGTTACAGAACCAATTTTTTTATTGTTTTTTATTACAATTCTGCCAGTTTTTGAGCAGTTACAAAGTTTGCAGTTGACTATTGCAACCTGCAAATTAGTACAATATGCAGCAGTATACAATTTACATTCAAAAAACTGTACAATTTGAATGGCAGGCAAAAAATTTCTGTTTCGCGGGTCCTGGTGGCCTCCTGAGCCCAATACGACCCAAAATGCTAAAAATTGCAAAAAAGAAGCTGAAGATGCAATTTTTAGATGGGTCTCCCTTTGCAAAAAATGTCCAAAATGAAAAAATAGACCAGATGGGAGAAAAAAAAAATTCCCTAAATTAGGGATTTCTCCGCTAAATTTAGTTAGTTATAACTAAATTCAAAAAATCTGCTAAATTTAGCAGTCCCGCCAAAAATTCCGCCAAATTTAGTGAGTTTTTGAGTGTTGGGGCAGGATTTGACCCCCACACCTCTCACTCCCAAGGCGCATCCAATAACCAACTTGGCCACTTAGGGGCGCTTGTGCTATGATGGAAATGAACAAACTTGTATTTATTGACAGGTAAAATCGACTTACCTTTTTGAAATGCGACCTGGCAGAGGAGAGATCCACGTGGCACTGCGTGGAGCTTTTTAGGGTTTAGGGTTTCCTTGCTCAAAAAATGGATCTGAAAGCATTTTATTTCTTTTGTCTCCTTTTGTTTGCCTTTTGCCTTTGCCGCCTTTTGTTTTTTTCTTTGCCGCTTTTTTTTTGCTTTTGTTTTTGCTTGCTTTGGTCCTTTTTTTTTTTTTGCTCTTTTTTTTTTTTTTCTTTGTTTTTGTTTTGTGTTTTTTGGTCGTGTGGCAGCTGTATTTTTAGGTGCTTTTTTTTTTGTTTTTTTTTGGTCAGGCTTTGCTTTTTTTTTTTTTGCAGTTGTGATTTTGTGCAGGTGGCGTGCGTGGCTGCAATTTCAGGTTTGGGCATGTGGTTTTCTTGCTTTGTGTTTTTGTTTTTGCTTTTTGGCTTTTTTTTGTTAAATCTTTGTTCCTTTGTTGCAGGTCCAAGCGTGGAGAGTTTTGGCTTGCCAGCGTCTTTTGCCATTTGGCTTTTTTTTGATTTGGCAATTTGATAACTCTAGCTTTGAGGAGGACCAATGCTTTTCAACTTTTGCTTGTTGCCTCTTTGCTTTTGTGCATTGGAGACTTTGCCTGAATTGCTTGTCACACAGCCCTTGCAATGGAGCAAGGCTAATGTCAATCTTTGTGCAGCCAGCATGACCTGAACAAATGCTACACATTGCACAAATTGGATCCAATTTAAACATACAAGATGTCCTTTATTCAGACCTCCAAATCCAGTGGTCTGAGGAGGCTAAACTGCAGGTGCACATACACACAGACCTCCAAATACAAGCAAAGCTGCTCCAAATACAGTAGAGAGTAAATGATTCTCTTTTTTAGAGACAAAACCCTATTGGGGAAAAAAAAATTTTTCTTTATACCTGCAGCAAATTTTGCCTGGTGCTGAGTGCACCAGTGCAAAAAAAAATTGCGTTCCAAACACCTGGAACTGAACAGGAGGTTGTGGGTTTGCAGGGGGTTCTGGGAAGCTGCAGGAGGCAGCACTGGCTCTCCTTCTGTTGCAGATTTCTTCTCCACGAATTCTCCTTCTTCTGCAACCTTCTCCAACCTTGCCAGGAGCTTCAATTCGCTCTGGTACCAAATGATGATTGAGAAACAGGGACGGAAGCCTGATCAATTTATTAATCTCAATCAATCAACCATTACAGAGAATGGGCTGCAATATTTATAGATATTGCACAGCCAAATACAAACAAAGAATTAAGTTGCACAGGTGAACCAAATTCCAAAATATACAGCTTCCAATAACATCCGGGAAGCAACAATTAGAATAAAAACAAATATATTGTTCAAAACAATATAACAGTATGTATAAAAGACAAATATGGTTTATGAACCATATAACAAAATAACCATTATTATTTAATTAATAAAATTAATTAAATAATTAAACTATGCATAATTAATATTAGGATAATAATATTTTATCCTAAAATTTTCTTACGTAATAAAATATTTTTGAATTATACAAAAGATGTCTCCTATAAAGGAAAGTCCTTTGCAATCTCAGCATATTTAACAAATTGACTCCTTATATTGAAGGAAATTGAGTTACAACATTCACTGTTGCTGCTTGAAGCACAACAAAGGAATTGTTGCCAGGTATTTCTTCCGCTGGTAAGGGTACATGGGAAGTAGCCTGATAACATTTTTTGACATATATTCTACAGATAATGACACACTGGGTCAAACAGTCACATCTAGGTTGCCCATGCACTGGAATTGTCTCCTAAGTGTCTACAAAAGGCTTATGTACCTCAATTTTTTTTTGAAGTTCATCTCCATTTTGAAGTTTGCCCAAAATCTCAACTGCTTAACTGCTTCGATTGATGTTTGTTTTTGTAACGAATCCTCATGTATTGGGGTGAGTGAAGAAGTATCCATTATCTTTTGAGAACTTTTTAATGTGATCTATAGAAAACTTTGCTTTTAATTTTATTGTGAAAGAAAATGGAGTATTGACTGCTTAAGCTGGCTGGCATGGGAAAATTTTGACCGGATGTCTACATAAATGAAATATTTAATGTTTGATTATAATTGTTCTAGAAGCAGAACATTGTAATTGTGCCAACGTCTGGATCACAGCTGCATAAATGTGCGGTGATAAAAAGTGTTCCACTATACTTTTAAGTTAGTTTCACTTAGGTTATTGCTTAGGATCATAGATAACGTGTTTTATCATATTGTTCAATCTGTAAGTTATTCTCTCACCTATGTTTTCATACATGTTAAATGCAATCGAGTCATTAAAATCGAAAAATAGCCTTACACCTTTGATCTTTTCGGTATTAGCCCCCTCCACAAGGGAAGAAACTTTTTACTCGTCGACTTCAAAAGTGATTATTACTAGCAATTGGTACTGACGGCATAAAGGGTATGCGTCAAGAGATAAGCTTGTCAAAAGAGTGCAACAGGTGCATCAAAATTGGGTTCTCACCGAGCATTGGTCATTGCTTCTTGGGTAGGAAGCATGTAGATTAGGTTGCACATGAACAAAATTTAGAGCACCACTTTCATGAAAGTCCAAATGTTGTCTTAGCATGTCACCCGTGTATGGGGTATTTGCAGGGTTGAGTTGAGATTTAAAACTCGTGCCTCACCCATGTGATTTACTGTTTTTGTTGTTGCGTGGATAAACATGAGTCATTATATAGAATATTCAGAAGGTAACAATATGTTGCATGATATCTTTCAAGCAACTCGTGGCAGAGGCGAGGGTTGAATGGTGACATCTTCAATATCGCTTAAACAAAGACTTACATATCATAGGATATTGCAAACTATTTTTTTAATATCCCCATTCACTTGAAGTGCAAGGATAGAGTATGCTCTTTTTTTCGACTCAAATTCTAAAATTTTCAAATCTCGGACTATTATTCATAACAATTATGAATTATAAGTGGTTTGTTATTTGAATCTATGCGGATAGTCACTACCACTAAATTGCATTACAAATTATACCCAATACCTAGCATTGCTTAGACTATTATTTATATAAAATTTAAGTGGTGTGCTATCTGAATTTATGCGGATAGTCGCTACCACTAAATCACTTAGCAATCTTACACCACTTAATACTATAAAAACGTAGATTCCTCATGAGAATGATGACTCATAGTTAGATGTTTGTCTTTTAGCAAATAGTCTTTCAACTTTGTTGAACAATTCATCTCGTGATATGGGCTTGCATAAATAGTTGGATTTGTAAAAGAATTGTAGTTCCCAATATAATTGTTGTCGGAAATCATGGTGTGGAGATGCGGATTTTCACTCAAACTTTCCTTGAGTATTTGTACATGTCAATCTCTTCATTGATACAGCTGTGGTTATGGAGTGCACTTGGTCTTATTTTCATTTGGGATTTGACAAGATAAGGATGTACACTATCTACATTTATTTGCCAATGATATTTTGATTGGTTTAATAGATCAGTGAAAGTTTAAATAGCCAGTCACTATCTAATCTATGTATTATTGTAATTTCATTCGTAGTGCATCCTAATACTTCATCATGACAAGCACCTAAAGCTTGTAAATCCACACAAAATTGTCTTGACATCATTCAATATCACAAACACCACATGCCTAAAAATCTGTTCTTGCATAACAAGAGGAATATTAATAAATTCAACTACTTTTATTCTTGTTAGTCTAAAATTTAATTGAGGTTCACTAGGCTGGGCAATTAAAGCTCTTGGAGGATTTTTGATGAAGCGAATCAACAACTGTTGTCTTTCCCTACAATGTGTACAACAATATAGCTAAATTGATTGAAATAATTTTGTTAGTGGAGACATTTTTCTCGGCCATCGTTCCTTTCTTTATCTTTTTCCTAAAAGGGTAGAACTTCAACAGCCAAGTTGGTTTTGATTACAATTATTTTCCAATGTACGAATTTGAGATATTTTCAAGACATTTCTTCATAGCACATATTTCTTTATCATAAAAGATCAATTTCTTTGAATATCCAACAAATATTCCAATGAATATTCACAAACAAATTCTTTATCAATTTTATACGACATAGAATTCCACCTAAATATAATTAGATACATGTGTAGATGCCATAATTTTCCTTATTTTACATTTTTTTGTGATCCTCTTACTTGCATTCGTATGGAGTCTATTCTACTCAAACATATATTTTTCTTTAGCAATTCTTGGAGACAATCTATTATTCGTAGAATCACGATAGAAACTATTTACATGATGCAATTTCCCAAAAAATGTTTGCAATTGTTTCTTGTCCATAACATGTGGAAACTTTAAAACTTCTTTAATATGTTTTTAGATTTCCAACTTTGAGTTTTCTACTTCCATGCTAAGAAACTTACTCTGTCTGGCATAGTTGAATCTGTCTCTAACATAATATTTCTTGTATCTTTGACATTATCATTTTTATTACAAATGTGTCAAACGATCAAGTGACTCACTAAAAATTAAAAAAAACATCAATATATATACAATTGAAGTTGTTAGTTCCTTTGAAAATCTCATACACGAGTGCTTGAAAATAGGCTTGGCATTCATTAGCCCCAAAAACGTTTACTTCCATTGATAATGTCTAAAAAGACAAATGCATGTTGTTTTTAGCCTATCTTCTTTTTTTAACTTGTATTTGGTAGAAGCCTGTATTAGAACTAAACTGAGAAAAATATTTACATTTAGCAACATTCTGTAGATGGTATGATTTATTAAGAATTGGATATGGCGAGGTTGGGAAATTACATTCAAAGGTTTATAATTAATCACCATCCTTTTCTTTTCCTTTTTTGGCTATTAATACTTATTTATCATAAAAACATAACAACCATATGGCGATGTACTAGTTTCAACCAACCCTATATTTAATAATTCATACATGGCCTTATGCATATCCCAATAATTACCATTTCTCATTGAAATTTTCATCCCAAATTTCATTTATTACCCTTCTACAAGATTATTGCCATTATAGACATCTTTTTTGCCCATTTTTTTGGGAGTTTCAAGACAAATTTCTTCCTTTATTTGTTGTCCCACCCTTTTGATTTTTGCCAAGACTATCATTAGGACTTTGGTTTATAGAGCTACGATACTATCCTATTGCTTACATTAATTTGGGAGTTCTAATCCTTTCACCATTGAACATAACACTCTTCATGGAATTACCATATGGTATATACCTATCAATAAAAGCTCCACCAAGTAACATGTCTATTGATAATTGGTTATGTTCGAAGAAGATACAAAACAAACTATTCTCCTTCTATCTTAATAGGCTCTAGTGTTTATACGTTGTACAGGAAAAAGTATTCCCTTGAACATCTAGAGATTTGTAAGAGTGTTGATCATATAAAATTTGATTTTTGTAAAATGAAAGTGATACACCAATATCTACCCGAGCAGCATTTTTCCCCATTTACTTCTTAAATAATAATTTGTGTATACCTTCCATTTATCAACTAGGAAATGTACTCTAGTTCTGGTTAGGTTGGAGTTGGTACGCTAGAACATACAAATTAGCAATGTTATGGCTCTACACCAATTTCTATCTCTTGATGGGTGTTTTTCTTCTACCTAGTCAATTTATTCTCCAAAGCACATTCTATATTGGGTGCCAAATTCTTTAATTATTTCTTGTTGTGTTGTGTAGAGGATGATCCCACTTTGAGACATTGGATTCTGTTATTAATTCCATAGTTGACAACAAAATATTGAATTTATTCTTCATCATTTTTTCACTTGTATAAAAAGAATGAGGTATCTCTATTTTGGTTGTGGTTCAAGATGCCTTATTGTGGGAGAAGTCCTTTGGTAGTGAGGTTGGAAACCTCTTCCTAGGCTTCTACCTCTTCCTCTGTTTGGTTTTTTCTAGTAGCTTTAGCTTCTAGCGTTTGGTTCCTCATATTCATGCATTTATGGTTTTTACATGAATGTTGTAGATTCTTCTAGGTCATATGACAATTGGTTCAATTCATCTACAAATTATGAATCATCATCTTCATCTTCATAATCTTCAGTGACTGGCTCATAAATTTTATCTTCTTGATATAGCACATCTCCTTCTTCAACTATATCTCACAATGTTGTTGCATAAGTATAATAGATTGCTTTAACAACTTTGTTTTTATAGTAGCAGGCATGAGCTATGTGGCCAGTTTGGTAGGAAATGTAATTGATGATTTGTTTGGATTTTGAACATTGGAAGTAGTGATAACACATAAAAGTATTGCAAGGAGCGAGTGTTCGACTCTTAAGGGAAAAACATTTATGAAATGCAATACATTTGCAATACCTTTTTAGGATTTTAGGTGTATACGTGGCAACCAAATGGACTGATTTTAGGAATTTGGGATGCTACTTTATGGGCATTATGCTTGAGAGCTTTTGAATGGCCTTAGTATTTGAAACCAATTGCATTGCTTGTTTTCAAGCAAAATCTATAAAATTAAAGAGAGACATGAATATTAAGGTTAAGCCTTTATAATATAAGCTAATAGTTTATCTACATGGTTATAGGGAAGTACATCAAGGAAATGCATTTTTACAACGTCAAATGTCTGATAATTTCCTTCATCTCTATTTTCTAAAACCAATGACAAAATTTTCAAATTGACTTAAATCACATGGCATCATCTTTACAATCCACTTGTTGGATTCCTATTTCCTTGTGGGGGAAAAAATTCATTGACTAGAATAAGATCAAGGGTATCCATAAGATCTATAGCTCTTCTTACAAAGTCTTGTAAACTATAGACAAGTTGTTCATGATAGGGTTTTGTCGTTGAATACCACGAAGTATTTACAGTTCTTCAAAAATATTTTGTGGCAAATATTGCATTTGTTTTTCCATCTAGGTATGAAGCAAATCTTATTGTTTTCAATGTGTTACAACATGTCTTCATCTCATTAATTGGATTCAACAAATTATCATCCATTTTGGGTCTAAAGGGTGTCCTTAAATCGATAGAGATAAGATCTTTTGATACTTGTTGGTTGTGACTCCTATGACTATTCAATAACTTTTCCTTTTTTATCCTGATCTTTATGAATATGTTTTTCCCTTTCATCCTTTTCTAACCAATCGAGAATTGCATCTCAATAATCTAATTTATCATCCAAATAGGAAATGCTATTTCGTACATGATCTATTATATCCCCTAAACTATCTAGCATATTCAAAGAAAAATCTCTAGTACTTTAAATTGCAAGAATATTTACAATTCTTATATTGGTTTTAACGACTTGCACATCCTTACATGAATTATCAAAATTCTCATGCAAATGATGATTATAACAAGTCATGTAATTTATTTGGTTGAATTTATTAGACAAATCTTTTTCTTCTCTGTTGTTTGGCTGAAATGCATATGAAAAGTAAGATTTTTTCCTCGTTTATAGTATTTTAGTGGAGGCCACCTTCCTCCTCTATAATATCAAGAATCACTACACTTGATATACTACATCGAGATAAAAGGGTCTCACTAATGACAATGAGAGAGAAACGAGAGAGAATCACTTGAGATATAATCACTATTGACTTCTCGAGATGAGAACTTCAACACTTTGAAAATAATTTGACTAAACCTTGATTGAGAAACTCAGAAAGATGTCCAAAATTGAACACCTTAGAAGCTAGAGAATAAAAATCGTCACCGATGCCACATGGCCTTGTAGAACTCACAAGGAAGACCATCTATACCAGGAGGTTTACCATTTTGCATGGAAAATAAAGTAGAGTGAAGCTCCTCTAAGAGGTCTTTATCCAATCTCTCCCTATCCCCACTCTATTTCTAGTCTCTGGGTATGGAGGACATGGATAAGGCCAATAAAGTTGTAAGTGCATAATTTGGGCCTCAACTTATTTTATCACTTCAACTTCCATAAGAATATTTCCTCTCCTACATGACTTGGAAGATTTAACAGAAAAGTAGTAGTGCAAGTAAAATCATAATTATGGAAACATGTAACTAATTGTATATTCGAGATTGTAGCAAAGATATTGTGTTAAAATGCTCATCTTCCGATTCTTTGTTTTTTTGACATATTCAGTATCCTTCATCCTTGCATATTTTCTTGAATGAATTCAAGGTAGATATAAATATCATCGAGTGATGTAATGCTATATTTCATTGAAATTCAAAAAATAACAGTTAATCACAAATGTCTATTATTGCCTTCTATATAGTCAATCATGGGGACTTGTGTTTCTTCAAAGTCCAAGCCTTCTAGCAGGGAGATTTTGTTTACAACTACCTCTTATTATATGTTGGGTTGGAAAATATTTTAAATTCTTGATTGTTTAAGGGTGGACCAACACAATTCTTGAAATTTACTTATCCCATATGATAGCAATTGAGGACTTCGAGTCTAGTTTGTAGATAATATCAATATCTTGCTCAAAAGATCTATTAAAACACCCAAATATGACCTATTCTCCTATGGAGATGGAAGTTGGGAATCTAATGAATTTTCCTAATGTTTAGTAGACACTTTTTCTTTGTTCTACACTACTTTGAGATATTGGCACTTCTTACAATTTTGGAAAATGTCTTTTGCAATATGATTAAATTGTTAGTTTTGTATAGATGTGTTAAAATTGTTAGTTGCAAATACAAATATTATTGATTGGAATTGATTTAGTTCATCATGGGATATAAGGAACCTCTATGAGACATGAATTTTTTTGGTTGTGTTTTTTTAGTGTTGCATTTTAAATGTTGATTGAATATATTGGAAAGAATTGGCATGGGACACAACCTGTGAGTAGAAAATGTGTCCAAGTTGACAAATATGTCAAAGCTAGCTATGGTTGGAAACTACAATAGTAAAGAAAGTGCTAAATATAACATTTTTTTGAGGTGGAAATACTTCGGGGAAGTAATCATTAATTTAGATTAATAATTTTGGCCTAGGAAAGCTCATCTTGCTAAGGAGAATTTAATGAACATGCATAAGATCTTATTGAAAGGTAAGTGCCCATTCCTCTAGAAGCTTCATAATTTTATAAAAAGTCTAATGCATGTATGTATGTGTGATGCATATTTGTTGAATGTTGTAACATTCATTAGAGAAAGCAATTAAAGGGGAGAAATAATTGTCTATGCATGTAGAGACATTTCATGTTTAGTACCATTCATTAAAATGAATTTCATGTTTTGAATGACCATTATTAGTGGTAGGACAATAATGTTTTGCATAAAATGATTCATAATGATGTAAAATGCAACATGCTAGATGGAGAAAAAAACATTTTTCGATGGAAAACACGACAACCAATATATGGATGTTGTTAGCTTTAACAATTTAGTTCTTTGAATTATGTAGTTACACATTACAAATTCAGGTGCTCATATTTATAGTTTTAATTGTGGTTGATATCAAGGGAATTTTGAAAAATCATGTCAAGGTAACTTATGCTACGATGGAGCCAATCTAGGAGGTGCACTTGAAACCTCAAGTAGGTTGGGAGAGATTAGAAGTTGTGTAACCTTGTGGAATTATGGGTACTCTTGAATGACCTCCAGACGTGGATGCAATTTCTATGAAGTGGTTGGAAGTTGGTTGAAATGGGTTGAATGCACATGCTAAAAATAACATTTGAGGAGGTTGCAGCAGTTCCAGGGCATTTAGGGGCAGTAATGGAATTAATTGCAGAAGTTGCATCCAAAAGGTGGTTGTACGTGCAATTCAATTGCCCCCACCTTTCTAGGATTCTAGAAGTGTAGTTGACTAGGATGAGGATGTGGAGTCCAAGTGGAGTTGACTGAGATGAGGATGTGGAGTCCATGTGGTGGTCCAAAGTGACTAGGATGTGCACACTTAATTAATTAATCATTTAATTAATAAATGATAATTAACTTAGCTAAAGGGGTACTAGGGATTAATTTAATTAATCCAAAGGGTGCAATGTGTATGATTTAATCAATTTAATCAATTAATCACAAATGGGTGAATAACAGGATGTACTAGGATAATATTGGGAACATGTGAGTAATTTAGGGTGTCTACATTTTCCCCTCTTTAAAGTGTTATTGCAAAGTAATAGTGCTTTAAAGATAGTAGACACATGCAAATTAGAAGACAATGAAGTATTTGGATGCCCTAAAGAAAGCAATGAAACATTAGGATGCCCCAACAAGTAGGATAGTAGAGGAATGCCCCCTCAAGTGGGTGGATGACACAGCAAAGTGGTGGACAACCACTTGATAGGAAGAAGACAAGGGATTGGAACAAGGATGGGAAAGGACTGTGCTCATAGCATGAGCATCATTTGGAGAATAATTTTAGAGAGCAACCTTATTTTTTTGTTTGCACAATAGAGTTGCCACCATGATTATGAAAGAATCAAGATGGTTAACCCAGATGCGCGTAAACAAACACACACAACAAAGAAAAGATAAAAAAGGAAAAAAAAACCAATATACAAAGTAGGTGCAGGCATCAGGGTTATAAAGGAACCAAGATGTAATCACACTACTTGCAAGTGGTCCAAAAAGTAAACATCAACAATGCAACACAAAGTCAAAAAAGAAGACAATCAGTTATGCCCCTAATGCATGCCACAATGATGATTAAGTAGATGCAAATGCTCCCAAGTGGGAATAGGATCAGACTGGAAGAGTGGAGTTAAAGTGACTCCTTATGACACTCTTGTTGGATCCATTGTGCAAATGATCAAAGTTGAAATTTCCCCAGGTGAAGTTATATCGCGAAGGAAAAATAATTTTGTGACTTGCCCCAAGCAGAGTTAGCATATCATGCAAAGGGAAGAAAGTGATAGTTGTAAGATTGGAATGATCACTAGGGTAATAGATAAAGGTATGAAATTTATCAAGATTGTATTGAGATGTTGAAAGATTCACTTCAAGGGTTTTCCAATTGTAGGAGTTCTATGATAAGTGAATGTTTGTTCAAAATTTTGTAATTTTTTGATTTTTTTAATTTTTGAAATATATTTTTTTTTGATTTTGAAATATTTGATTTTTTTTGATTTTTATGAGTTTTGAAAAAATTTTGAAATACAAATGCAAAGAAAAAACAAACATGAATACACAACAAAAAGGAAAACATTCCATGGCTTAAATAAACTAGGAGGAAAACACAACACGTGCAAGTGATAAGAAAACATGAAAAAAAGCATTGCAAACAAACCCAATATGAACAGGAAGGAACCACACCAAAGTTATATGTGAACTAAGATGTGAATAAATTTCCTGCAATTGGTCTACAACAAAGGTAAACAAAGTACAACAAAATAACAAACTGAAAGAAGCAAAAACATCGTCACAATGTTGACAAACTGCAACAGTACAACACAACATGCAAAAATGACATCTAATGACACTCTGAATGTGTTCCACATTGAAGAACTAGACATATTTGAATGCCCCCAAGTGATAGCTTAGAACACGAGAGGATTGGATCAGGCCGAAGAGCGGAGTGATACTTAGATACTCCAAAAGATACTCTTGTCAGATCCCATTGAAGTTTGATCTGTAATTGGATTAAAATGTAAAATCCAAATGTGCCCCAAGAAAAGTTATATTGCAAAAGGGTAAATGATTTCCTCGAGCATAGATATACACCACAGGAAATAAAGATGATTATCAAAAGATGATCTGGAATGATCATGAGGAGCGTCGTCAAATGGTGAAATTGTTGAACTATGTTATCCAGTTGCTGAAAGTTGGTCAAACATTATCTGAATGTTTTGATTATTTTTAAATGTTTTTTTGGATTTTGAACAATTTTATATTATTTTTGTATTTTTTGAACAATTTTATATTGTTTTTTTTGTAATTTTTGAGACATTTTTGAATGTTTTTTTGAAACATTTTGGTATTTTACAACTCGGTAAAAAGGGTGCACTATTTGAAAGCAGGTGCAAATAATTAGAAGCATTCCATTCCATTGGCAGAAATGTAGATGATAAAATGATAGGGTGTTTCACTCCACTCGTGACTCCATGCAACTAGGAAGATGTGAGGGCTCATCACCAAGAGCCAAGAAGGACATGAAAATGAGGTGAATAGTGATATGAAAGTGAAGATAATGGATGCGATGACACAAGGTGTAACAATGATCCATGTAAGAAAAATGTAACTCATCTCTAGTCAAGATAATTCAACAGATTCCAAGATGATTTCAATTTATAGGTTTTGACTCGACTTAGATCCGTTAATGGCCTACTGATTGGAAAAATCTGGTTGAAGGAATTGTTTTCTCTCTTTAACATGAGCAACTAAATTACTTCTTGGGATTTTTTTGATTAAGCACTTTGATTAAGATTTCATAAAGGATTTATTTTATTAATTTTTTTTTTTTTGTGAAGGACCCCCTACATGTTGCCCCATGCCATCAGTAAAAGGAAAGGGCTCAACACCAAAGACAAAATGTAGGTGAGTAAGGGCTTTCTCCATTCCCAGTCTCATACTACCAGTAAGAAGTATGGGCTTATCACCGAAGACTGTGAAGGATGAAAGGTGTAATGATTTTATAATTTTTTTTTTGTATTTTTAGATTGATTTAATTTACATTATATGTCGATAATGTACTTTTTGGGCAGGAACATTCTGCCCCCAAGTCTCAGCCTCATGTGACTAGTAGGACAAAGGGTTCAACACCGTAGATTGAGATGGGTGGTCAAAAAGGACCGGGTAAAGAAGTTTAGTGCTTTCTGTTAAAGAGAGCTTATTTGAAAGGAGGAGTTTCCATCAGTAAGCTTCGAGACAAAACCATAGGTAAAAAGATCTGAAATGGTAGAAACCATAACAAAGATGAGACACACAATGCCCAATAGGAACAAGGTTAACCTGTGTCATAATAGGTGAAGAAGGTGAATATATGATAATGGTATGATTAAGATATCTTCCAATAGATGGAATGCTTAACATTATTTGTACACACTTTTTCATTTCTAACTGGAAAACAATGCTTTAATAAAGAGTTTTGTTCTCTTTTTATGCTTTTTTAAGTTTTTTGAATTTTGGTGGATGAGGATTTGAAATGGACTCATCAAGAAAGAGGTCCATGTTTATTAAAGTTGAATGGTCCTGAAATACAAGACTTGTGTGGATGAAATCCAAGTCAAGAGAGGGAATCAAAAGATTTGATAAGTCCTGAAATACGAGACTTGGGTGGACAAGGTCCAAGTCAAAGGAGGAAATCCAAAGATTTGATAAGTCCTACAATACGAGACTTGGGTAGACAAGGTCCAAGTCAAAGGAGTGAATCAAATGATTTGATGGGTCCTGAAGTACTAGACTTGGGTGGACAGGTTCCAAGTCAAAGGATGTGTGATTAGATAAGTCTTCGATGAGATCGAAAGACCTATGTGATGTTAGAAGAAGATTGTCGATGTGGGGAATATGTTGAGATTCATATTCACCTGTGAGTGAAAGAGTGTAAGGAAAGAAAGATTGATCTCTATATGTACACCCAAGGGTTCCTATAAGCCATAGAGAGGAGATATTTATTGTTTCTCCTTCTAGGTTGTGAATTAGTTGATTCGATGATAAATTTGCAATTAAAGCTTGAAAAGGTTGTATAAGGATATTCCTAGGGTATACATACCTCATAGAGTGTACTCATGTAGATGTCTTGATAGGTAGGAAACATCATTGATGAGATGTTTGCAAGATTGATCATTTGAGGTGTAATGGACATGCAAGGTTGCATTGTTGCAAGTGTCCAAGCTTGTTGTGGTTGTATTTCGACAACAAGACTAGAGATGTTAGGCGTAGGATCCGAAATGGAAAGAATAGAATCAAGCTCAATTGTGCTTGATGATGGACCCTCTTCTGTTATGTCAAGGGTTGAAAGAGAGTCTTGGAGAAAATTCAAGCTCTCGTTAGGTGTTAGAAGATTGTTGTCTGAAACAAGTTCAATGTCTGTTTGGACTAAAGGAAGAAAATATGTAGAAGAAATAGATTGGTTTGAAGGGGAGATACTTGACCTTCATCATGATCTCATTGAATGTCAGTATGTACAAAAGTGGGGACAACAAATCAAATCTTCATTTGAAGTTGTGGAAGTTGACATGTCATCAGTTGCGAGAGCTTCATCATCAAGCTCTATGGAGATGGTTCCATCATCAATTAAGTCTTGGACATAATGACGAAGAGGTGTACAATTATCAGTAGAATGGCCATCCATGTGATGGTATTCACAATATTCAGATGCATTGTATGATGTAGGATTGGGTTCCCCATTAGAAAAGGGCCTCGTAGGTGGATATTCAATCATGTTAGCCTTTACTAATTGTTGAAAGGCACTAGATAGACTCTCTCCAAGAGGTGTAAATTGACATTCAATGGTGCATCGAGGTAGTGTCATCAATACAAGATATGATGGATTTATAATCAATGTTGTTCAAGGATTCACCATGTTCATGAGATTTTCCCTTTGTATCATGGTTAGGTGGTAGGTCTCCAACCACTATGTCTCCATTGTCAATGAGGTCTTGGATGTAGTTGTGAAGTTTGTTTGCATTTTTCTGTTTGATGACCATCTATGTGATGAAAATCACAATATGTGTTAGGTCTATACCAACCTGGCTTAGGTTCACCTTCAGGGAAGGGTTGCATGATAGGATAAGTGACCATATTGGCACTTGCCAGTTGTTTTAAGATGCTTGAAAGAGATTCCCCCAAAGACGTATATTGTCTTCAATTGTAATCATGAAGAGGAAGAAAAGTTTCTCTTTTTGGAATGGTGACAGATGGTTTAGACTTAATCTATTTTAATTGATTGTTCTGTAAGTTGTGCACATTGTGATTATCCATGACACCATCATTGACAACATGTTACGTTGTGGTTGATGTACCTAGGTTTATCATGAGAAGTGCTAGGGTTGTTGTTATTGTTGTGATGATTATGATTGTGCCCATTGTCTTTATAATGAGGCTTGATCAAGCCTTTAGAAATGAGGGATTTTTCAATTTGAGTTCCCTTTTCGATAACTTCCTCAAAACTGTTGAGGCAGTGCATCTGCATGTGAAAGGAAAACTCATCATTAAGGTTAGGGATGAAGATGCTAACCATCTATTTTTCAGGGATTGAACATGGGAATCGACTTGTGATTCCTCACCATCATTGTAAGAACTGTGCAAAGCTCTCATTTTTTCATTGTTTGGCATTGCACAAATCCATCATGGTTATTTCAGAATCAAGGTTGAAAGAGAAGTGTTTGATGAACTTCTCAGAGAGGTCTGCAAAGGTAGAGATAGATCCCTTTGGAAGGTGTAAGAACCAGTCCAAAGCTTGTCCACCTAGACTCTTAGGAAAGAGGCACAAGAGAAAGATATCGTTATAAGCCACCTCTTGGCATGCCATGAAAAATTCCTTGACATGCTCTCTAGGATCAGTTTTTCCCTTGTATTTGTCAAATTTGGGCATCTCGAAAGAGCATGGGAAGGGTATGCGTAAGATGTCCATGTCAAAAGGGTATGGACACAATTCATCAAAATTGAATTGTTTGCATTGTTTTTGCATGCCTGAAATGGTGTCCTTCATCATTTTCCACTCTTGAGAAAATGGTGAATTAGTTTGTGGGATGAATGGTGATTTATCATTCGTATGATTTTTGTTCTCATTATTGGTCTCAGAATGATTTTTGAATGTGTCGTCACTTTTCTTCATGTGTTTGATACCTTTGGTATCATTGTTAGTGACTGTAGAGGATAGGTGAGCCAATTGTTTCACCATTGCATTGATTTGATCAAGCAAGGCTTGGTTGGGATTAGAGGATGAAGCATTAGATTTTCCTTTATCATCGGCATTTGTTTTACTTGGTCCTTCATCATCATGTTTGTTTGACTCAAATGGTGGACCCTTAGGGGATTTAGGTTGTCCCTTTAAGGCTTTCAATTCATCCTCATCAAATTCTGAGGGAAATATTGCTCCCATTGCAAGGAGATGAAGAAGGAATTGGTCTTTGTTTTGTCATAAAGTGGCATCAATAGAAAGGTTTTTAAGTTGGTCTTCTTCCTCTTCATCAGAGATGATATGGAAAGGATTTCTTTCCTCCCATCGAAAAGGACTATAATCATGATGTCATGTTTCCCACCATTATTGAAAGAGGGGAGGAACAAGAAGAGGTGTGATAGAAAACTCAACCCTTAGCAAAGTGAATGCTAAGATGGAAGAGGGAAGAAGATGAAAAATCTCAACCCTTAGCAAAATGAGTGCTAAGAGGGAAGAAGCAAAAATGGTTAGTTGATTTCCCGACTCTTAATCAAAATGAGAGTTAAGAGGAAAGGGACTAAATGAGGTTAGATGTGCTCTACTTTGTTTAACAAAAATGGGTGTTAAGGGAAGAGAGGTGAACACGATCAACTCTTAATCAAAATGAGTGATAAGAGTGACAAAGAGATGGTTAACTCCTAACAATTGAGTGTTAAGAGAAATTAACAAAACAAAATGAGTGTGAAGGTAAGAGTGAAAAAGTGAAGATGATGAAAAGGATGAACTCTTAACAAAATGAGTGTTAAGAGAAACAAAAAAGGGGGAAAAGTTCAAACACTTAACAAAATGAGTGATGTTAAGGGAGAGAGACTTAACAAAGTGAATGTGATCAAATCTTAATCAAAATGATAAGAGTGATAAAAAGGTTCAAACCCTTAACAAAGTGATAAGAGAAAAAGGGGGACTTCACAACACTTAACAAAATGAATGATGTTAAGGTGGAAGATGGATTGAAATGTTAGTTTAGATGATTCTTAACAAAATGAGTGTTAAGAAAGATGAAGAGGTTTGAAAGAATTCATGACCCTTTACAAAGTGAATGTAAAGAGGGAAGAGATGAAAGAAGTTAGTGTGCTCAACTTGCAACAAAGTGAGTGTGATAAAGAGGAGACTTAAAACATGATGAAAGATGCTCAACTCTTAACAAAAATGTGTTAAGGGAAGAGACTTAGGAAAAAATGATGATTTTTCTTGACTTTTAACAAGATGGATGTTAAAAGGGGAGACTTAAGAAGATGATGAAAAATGTCTACTCTTAACAAAAGTGTGTTAAAAGAGGAGACATGAAAAATAAGTGGGAGTACTAAAAGAATGACAAAGTGAATGTCGTCACAAGAAGTGAAGTAATGAAGATGAGAAGGTCCAAATCTCACAAAAGTGGAGATAAGAGACAAAGGGGAAATGTATGAATTAGATTCAAATAAAGAAAAGTGAAATTTAAAGAGAGAAGTGAAGATGATGAGGATGTTAAATGAACAAAGATTGAAGTGAAGAACGTAAGATGATGGAAGAGATAGTCAAGATGTCAATTCAACAAAGTGATGTGTGAAGTGCGACAACGTAAGAGTGATGGAAGAAGATAGAAGAAGATGTCATCAATTCAACAAAGTGAATGTGAATGATGATGATAGTGAAAATGTCAAAATTCCACAAAGTGAATGTGAATGCTTAAGAGTTCAACAAGATAAGATAACGTTAAACTTAAGACTTACGACAATGAAAGATCAAGGTGATCAAGAGGGTGCTTGACCATGATAAAGTGAGTATCACAATGTCAAGACTTAGTGAAGAAGAATGAAAGTGCTCAAGTGTGGATATGGATGTCCGTAACCTGAGACTTAGACACATTTACAAAGTGACAAGGTGGATGAGAGAGAAAATGTGAATGAAAAAAGTGAAACACAAGTGTGTAACACACGAGAAAAATGAAAAATGATGTTTGTGAAAGTTTTGGCCTCTACCTTAGATTGGCTTGGACAAGGCATGGCTTCCTAGGTGGTTCACTCAACTAGGTGTCAGCAGTATACCCAAGTGAGCATGATGCTATTGCTAGCTGATGGCTTTACTTTACCCCTTTGAAACCCTGAGTAAATATCTTTCTCAGAATGAATCACACTGGGGTCACCACTACTGGATATCCGTGACTCTAACTCACAAGGCTTTACTAGTCAGTTGGGATAAAAGGTGCCCATTTCGTCAGCCAGTTCCCTCAATGTGCTGACTACTTTGGGGTTCCTGTGGTAATCCTCAAAAGAGTTTTATGGCTTATGCCAAGGCACTTCCCATAGTTATGTGGATGGGTTTTACCCTTATCCAAACCTGCAAATACAGTGTGTAGAAATGTTCATTTTATCTTATTTATCAGCAATTTCCTGCACACAAGAATTAGTAGTTTGAAGCTCACGAGAAAAGGAAACCTATAGTTAGTAGTTTTTAAGTGTTTTATCAACCTTCGTGAGAGTGGGTCCTGCAAGAAAGGATTAGAAAGTTCACCTGAGGTAGGTAGAGGCCAAGAGAAAAGAAGCAAATTCACACTTTTGATTTCCAAGATCGCTTGAAAAGTGCGAGGAAAGAGCATACATGTAAACAAGCTTTGATTAAGTGAAAAGTGTTAATTCCCAAAAAAAAAAATGAGAAATGATCAGGTTTTCTATTCCCAAGATCACTTTAAAAAAGTGCGAGGGAAGAGCATATGTGTGATCACACAGTGATTAGTCTTATCAAAAACAAAAAAAAATGACAAAGGAAACACAAGAAAAACATGTTACAAAGTGTTAGTCCTGGTTATAAAATGATTAAATGTGTACAAAATGGCTAAAAAGTGATAAAAAGTGGACCAAAACGTCCAGTAACCCTATTTTGTAAGTTTCATAGTAGTCCTTAATGTAATGAAAATGGATGAGCGAAAAGGGTTGAAAAGTGAGTTTACGGTGATAAAAAGTCTTAAAAATGTGAAAAATAAAATGAATGTAAAATGCCCGATTAGCCTTGCAAAATCAAGGTGTACGATTAGTCCGTGTTAATGAAAAAGTGACAAAAATTGAAAAAAAAATGGAAAAAGTAATAATTAAAAAGATAAATTAAAAATGAAAAAGTAAATAATGAATGAAAATAATTAAATAAAAATGAAACTAATGAATTAAGCTAAAATAATAATTAAAAATAAATTAAACTAATTAAAATAATTAATTAAAAATAATTAAAAAAATGAAAAAAATAAAATTAACTAAAAGATTAATTGAAAAATGAGAAAACCTAAAGTTAAAAGATAAAAGAAATAATTAAAAGAAATTAATTACTAAAAAAACATAAGAAATTTAAAATAATAAACCTAATGAAATTGAAAACCATAAACTAAAAAAAAATCCTAAGTTAAAAATACATTTTAGATAATTTAAAGAAAAAAAAATAAACCTAAAAACCTAAACCCTTAATTCACGTTTGTGGTGGGTTTTGTTTTTTGCAGGGAGCTCAGGGGAACAAATGCATGAGAGCAAGGCATGAAGCAAGGTTGGCTTTGCATGGTGTAGTTGAGATGGGTGGCTCGTTAGTGGTGGAGGGTTTGTGTAGGAGTTGAGATTATGGGAGGTGGGTTGAGCGTTGGGAGGGAAATGTGGGAAGGGGGGGTGATTGGGAAGTAGGTTGGGTACAAGCAATATGGGTTTGAAGTTGGGAGGGGGGGAGGGATCAGGAGTTGGGCTGGGAAGGGTCAGGGGTGAGGATGGGATTGGGGTCTGGGGGGGACGTTGGGCTGGGAATTATGTGGAGGGGGGGGGAGTCTGGGATTGGGGCTAGGTGAGGTGGGAGTCTGCAAAGGTGATGGGGGTGTGGGGGTTTGAGTCAGGGTGCATTGGGTGGGGGGGGCTAGGGAGCTCGAGGGGTGTGGGGAGGTCAAAGGGAGGGAGGGTGTCGGGGGGTAATAGGGGGATAGGGGAGTGAGTGGGTGAGTAGAGTCGGGGTGTTGTAGGGGGTAGGGAACTTGGTTTGTTTGGGAGGGGGGTCTAGGTCTATAGGGGGATCAGGGCTGAGCTTTTCAAATTGGGGGATGTTTAATGGAGTTGGGTGGGTTGGGTGTGCAGGGTGGTAGCTCGGTGTAGAAGGGTAAATTTTAAAAGTGCAATTTAGGGGTTTTACAAAATTATTTTTTTTTTAATTTTTATTTTTTTTTGTTAAAATTATTTAATTTTTTTATTTTTTTAATTAAAAAAATGTAAAAAAAATCTAACAAGATTTTTGTTTTTAAAATAATATAAAGGATAAAAAAAATAAATGCAGGGTTAAAATTCAAACAATAAAATAAAAAAATAAAAAAAAAAATGAGTTGAAAATTAAACAAAAAAATAAAACAAAATATAGAAATTTTTGAAAATTTTTATACTTTGTTAAAAAAAAAAAGTGAAAAATAAACAATGTTTTTGATCTTTTGAACAAATCCTGTAAAACATTTAAAAATTGCAAAATCAGAAAAAATGAAAAAAATTAAAAAAAAAATGAAACAAATGAAGAAAATGAAACACAAAAACAAAAGAAAAGGGGTGCGAGTCCCACCGGGCATGCCAAAATGTAAACTATGAAAAACTACAGTAAATGGAAGATAAACAAACAAACTTGCAAACCTTCCTGTATTTCCAATGCAAACCTCAAGTAGGTTGTGTGAATTTAGGAGCTTGTGTAACCTTGTAGAATTGTGGGTGCTCTTGAATGACCTCCAAACATGGGATGCAAATTGCTACGAACACAGATTTAGCTTGGATTATTGCTTCCAAAATATGCAGAATTTGGAGCAAATTTTACAGAGTAATTGTGCAACAATACAAGAGGATTTGTAAGAGAGTAGGCCTGCATTTTATAGAGGCAGAAGTGGTTAGAAGTTGGTTGAATGCACATGATAAAAATAACATTGGAGGAGGTTGCAATAGTTTTGGGACATTTAGGGGAAATAATGGAATTAATTTCAGAAGTTGCATTTGAAAAGGTGGTTGTACGTGTAATTCAATTTCCTCTACCTTTCTAGGATTCTAGAAGTGTAGTTGACTAGGATGAGGATGTGGAGTCCAAGTGGTTGTTGACTAAGAATCTGAGTGGCAGTTGACTAGGAAAGATTTACAATCTTCCACACCTCTCAGATGTACAATACTTTCTCTCTCTCTCAAGATTTTGCTTCATCTCCAAGAATTCTCTCCCTCACTCAATTATTCTCACAATAATCAAGTTCTTCTTAATTCTTACTTCTAAACCCTAGATTTTATGCTTATATAGTCATTTAGAAACTTAGGGCACTTAGCCATGCAATTACAATCAATAGATATGATTTAATGCTAAAAATAGATCTAATTCCCGAGAGTTAATTAAAACACTCCCACACAGGTAACTGATGTCGGTTTTCCCTAACCAATGTCGGTTCCTCATTTCCTAACCAATGCTGGTTCCCCCTAACTAATTTCCGTTTACTGTGTTTTCCAGCAAGTTTCACATTACATGCTAATCCGAAGTAATTGAGCTCCACAACTCAACAATCTCCCACTTGGAGATTAATTATTGCATTATACATGTACAACATCATTCTTGGATCCTTCCTTAGCTTTGTTTCTTCCTCTTCAAGTCTCAAACTCAAAGACCAATAGAATTTTAGTGTAGCTCCAACTTCTCGTTTGCTAATGGCTTCGTTAGCATATCTGCAGAGTTCTTGCTCGTATGAATCTTTTCCATATTCAACTACCCATCCTTCAATACCTTCCGTCTGAAGTGATACCTCAACTGAATGTGTTTCATTCTCGAATGAAATGCTGAGTTCTTTGCCAAATGAATTACACTCTGACTGTCACTGAATAATTTACAATCATCTTACTCCTTTCCCAACTCTTCCATGAACCTATTCATCCATATCATCTCCTTACTAGCCTCTGTAGTTTCAACATAGTTTTCTTCTGTAGTAGACAAAGCCACAAATTTTTATAATCTTGAAATCTAGCTAACTGTCGTCCCACCTACTGTGAAAATATATCCAGTAGTGCTCCTCCTACCATCCAAATCTCCAGCCATATCTAAATCAACATAGCCACATAATGAAATATCCGAACCTCCATAGCATAACTACATGCTAGATGTCCCTCTCAAATACCTGAGTATCCATTGGACTGCTTTCCAATGCTCTTTACCTGGATTGGCCATATATCTACTCACAACTCCCACTTCTTGTGTAATGTCTGGTCTAGTACAAACCATATCATACATGAGACTCCCAAATGCTGAAGCATATGACACTCGTGTCATGTATTTGACTTCCTCTTGCGATGATGGACATTGATCTTTGCTCAATTTGAAGTGTCCAGCCATAGGTGTACTAACAAATTTTACATTCTACATCTTGAACCTTTATAACACCATGTAGATATAATTCTCCTGAGAAAAATACAATTTCTTATTTTTCCCGTCTCTGTGTATTTGCATGCCAATGATTCTTTTTGCAGCTCCTAAATCCTTCATAGAAAATGTGTGAGCTAGCTTTCCCTTAAGCTCACCAATGTCCTGCATACTAGATCCTGCAATAAGCATATCATCCACATACAGTAACAAAATAATATAGCTCCCATTTTCAAGCTTCTTGAAATAAACACAATGGTCAGATTCACATCTCAAGTAACCATGCTCATGCATAAAACTATCAAACCTCATGTACCATTACCTTGGAGCTTGTTTGAGCCCATATAGGATTTTTTCCAACCTACACACTAATTTCTCCTTACCCTTGACTTCATACCCAAGCGGCTGCTGCATATAAATCTCTTCATCCAAATCACCATGAAGGAAATCCGTCTTCACATCTAGTTTCTCTAAATGCAAATCTTCTACTGCAACTAAACTCAATATAGTACGAATAGAAGTCATCTTAACAACAGGAGAAAATATTTCACCAAAGTCAATACCTACTTTCTGTGTAAATCCCTTTACTACAAGCCTTGCCTTGTACCTTTTCTGTCCACCCTCTTCTTCCTTGATCCTGTAAACCCACTTGTTCTGCAATGTCCTCTTACCTACTGACAACTTAACCAAATCCCAAGTCTGGTTCTGTTCCAAGGAGTCCATCTCCTCATCCATGTCATGCTCCCACTGGACATGTGGGTCTTATCCTACATTGCTTCTTCAAAACTCTCTGGTTCACCATTATCAGTCAATAATAAATAAAATAGAGAAGGTGTCAATCTTTCTGGAGGTTTACTTACCCTTTATGACATTCTCACAGAAGTTTGGGGTACCAGAGACTCATTTTGGACATCCTGGACATTTGTATCCAAATTTGTCAATGACCGACACCAGGTCACCTATAACCAATACATCGTTCTTCTAACCGATGCCTCACATGGATCTTCTGTAACTGATACCGTTATTCTACTGATCGATGTCGGTCAGGGGTCCAACTGACATTGGTTACTGTGTAACCCTGTAGGTATGACTTTTGAATCTGAGAGTTCATTTTCATTCACAAACTTCTCAACCAGTTCATCCTTGGGTACCAAAATTTGATCCCTGTACATTCTCTTTTCATTCCATTCAATGTCATGACTCCTAATAATTTTAGAATTCTCTAAATCCCAAAAATAGAATCTGAAATCACCAGATCCATAACCAATGAAAGTGCATCTCTTGGATTTTACATCCAACTTTTTCCTATTTTCCTTATCAACATGCACAAAAGCTTCTGAACCAAAAACTTTAAGAAAAGAAAGATCTACCTCTTTTCTAGTCCAAGCTTCCTCTGAGTATTCCTCCATCTAGTGAACTTGAAGGCCCACAGTTAATCAAATAAACCACTGTATCAACTGCTTCTGCCCAAAACTGTCAAGGGCAATCTAGAATGTATCCTCATACTTCTAGCACATTCTATGATTGTCTGGTTCATTCTTTCTGCAACACCATTCTCTTGTGGTGTTCTTGGAACCATTCTTTCTCTACGTATCCCATTCACTGAACAATAATCATTGAAAGCCTTACTACAATATTCACCACCATTGTCAGATCTAAGGCACTTTAACTTTGAATTTGATTCATTCTCAATAAGGGCTTTCCATATTTTAAAAGTCTCAAAAACATCATATTTCGTTTAATACAATAAACCCATACCTTCCTTGTAGCATCATCAATGAAAATAACATAATATTGGGATCCTCCATGAGAATAAGAGATAAAATATGTGACAATCCCTCATACAATCAGCTCCAATAGTAGAAACTAATTGATGCAAAAAATATTACAGATCTCAAATAAAAGTGTAGAATAAAATAAAACAACACAAAGAGATAGTCATTACAACGTGGTTGGACACAATTTGGGCTATGTCCACCAAAAATCACTAGAAATGCTCAAATTTTATTACAAGCCATGTGGAAACACCTCTCTCAATACAATACCCAATCTATTTGGAGAATATGCTAATATAAAAAACTCTACATAATTCACATCCCGAATTCAAAACACATCTATTAATGTTACATAATACCTACCATATGCACAAAACCATATAAATAGACAATTGCGTAAGCAATTTTACAAAATCGTGGGTATCAAAACCATGGGCCAAAACCATTCCATAAACATATGGGTCAAAAATTCCACCCATATGAGAAAAACACGTTTCCCGGTATATCAACTGTGGAAAGTTCAGGTGTTTACTCATGATTATCGTGTAAGTTAGATCTGAAATGGCATGCCTTATAGAAGGAGGGAATAGTTATGGATCTATATGTTTCGTTCCATCATTAGAGTATCCTGCTACAGCAACGCTAAAGATGGTACCTTTATCCAATGGGTGAGAAGTCTAGGCTGAAGTGATGTGCCAACACCATATGAGTGTACAAGCTCCAATTTTATCCTTTTTAGTTGCCCCAACTTTGAGAAATCTCACTCTCTTTTGCTCTTTCCAAAGATACAATGCTCACAGAAATCAAGATCTAAATCTTTCAAATCTGATAACTTACCCTTAGCCTTTAAGATCTGCATTCCTTTTTGACTCATATGGCCCAACTGATTATGCCACATGCATGCATCTGAATCTGAAGTAGATAATGTAGAAAAGGAATTAGTAACACAGGTAGATAAATATAACGTTCCTACCTTCTTACCTCTTGCCACAACAAAAACACCCTTGGTGACTTTCCAAGAGTCTCCTTGTAAAAGTAACCATGCAACCAGATTCACCTAGTTGCCCTGCAGAAAAAATATTCCTCCTTAGGCTTGGAACATGCCTCACATCTTTCAATACCCATGTATTTCCATTCTACAATTTTAGATGAACTTCCCCTTTACCAGTAATACTGCAAGGTTCATCATCACCCAAATAAACATGCCCAAAATTTCCCTGGACATAATTTATGAAATAACCCTTATTAGGGGTTACATGGAAAGAAGCTCCTGAATCTAAAACCCATGATTCAATTCTATTATCTAAAGAAAGAATAAGAGCATCTTGCATTACCTCTGATGTAGCAAGATTTTCTTCTTTACCTTTTTCTGGTTGTTGGTTCTCTTTATCCTTTGACCAACAATCTTTCTTTGCATGTCCTTTCTTTCCACATTTCCAACAAATAATTCCCTTACCTTCTGGATTTAGATCTGTTATCCCTTGACTTTGATTTCCCATTACTGTTACTCTTGGATCCCTTTTTTTTCTTGCCCCTACTTTCTACATTCAAAACATTCCTAGATGATTATTCCTCTATACTCTTCCTACGAATTTCTTCATTCAAGATTATACTAACCACATCATCAAACTTAAAAATATTATTAGCAGATGTGTATTACTAACAATCCATTACCAAGTTATCCCAACTATCAGGAAAAGAAAATAAGAATAAAAGTTATTTTCACTTCATCATCAAACGGTATATCAACTGATTTTAACTGATTTACAATAGATCAGAAATCATTCAAATGACTAGATGCAAATCCACCTTCATGCATCTTAGAACTAAATAGTTTCTTCATCAAATAAAATTTATTTGAAGCACTAGGTTTTTCATATAAATTAGCAAGAGATTTCATTAACTCTACCATAGAAGTCACTTCTTTAATATTGGAAGCCACAGATGCTGTCAGGCTCAATCTTATAGATCCCAAAGCCTTTCTTTCAAGAATATTCCATTCTTCATCAGTCATCTTCGTAGGTCTAGACTTCTCATCCAATGGTAAATACAAATCTCTTTGATACAAATAATCCTCAATCTGCATCTTCCATAATTGATAATTTCAGCCATCAAACTTCTCTACCTTGTATTTTTTTTCTTCTTATGCCATTGATGTAGCTCCCACTCAATTAGAAAACCCTCTATGAGTAAATCTGTCAACACATAAAACCCTCAAACAAAGCTCTGATACCAGTTGTTGGGGTTAGCACAAGGTTGTACAGATAATATATCATATCTAAGCATACATGCAAATAAAAGTGAATATTCTACCAGAAGAAATATACAAAACAAGAGACATAAATCAACACCAGATTTAACGTGGTTCACCCAGTGTGGGCTACATCCACCAAGAAACAAGACAATCTATTATCCAAAGCTTTGACAAGATATACAATGAAGATTTACAATCTTCCACACCTCTCAGATGTACAGTACTTTCTTTCTCTCAAATTTTTGCTTCTTCTCCAAGAATTCTCTCTCACAATTATTTCACAATAATCATTCTTCTTAATTATTTCTTAAATCTTACTTCTAAACCCTAGATTTCATTCTTATATAGTCATTTATAAACTTAGGGAACTTAGCCATGTAATTACAATCAATAGATCTACTTTAATGCTAAAAATAGATCTAACTCCTGAGAGTTAACTAAAACACTCATCACACAGGTAACTGATGTCGGTTCGCCCTAACCGATGTTGGTTCCTTTCCTGACCAATGATACCTGATCGATTCCCTCGGTGACCGATGCCGGTCCCTCCTAACCGATGATGGTTACTGTGTTTTCTAGCAAGTTTCAATTGCATGCTAATCTAAAGTAATTGAGCTCCACAACTCAACAATAGAACAATTGATCAACTTGGGTCAACTAGATAAATGCATGAACAAGTTGTGGTTGCGACATGAAATTGAGGGTAAACATTTTAAGTCGGTATGAATAAAATAGGAGGCATTGTTTTATTGATTACATATGAGTTGTCTGGTTAAAATGTTCAATTTTTGAGTATCTCACATAGTCTAATTATTTTTACTTTATTACAAATGAATAACCAAATTACATGGAATTTATGAGTAATAAGGGTAACGAAATCATTCCTGGTGCAAGGAAACTTTGATAATTGCATTGGCCATGATGCACAAGGATATTCTATGTTCTAACCTTGTTTTTAAGGAAATGAAAGGATTGTATGAAATAAAAAATCTCTGATAGAGAATATTCCAATGTGGTTAAACAGAAATCCAAAGAATTGTTCCCATTCTTCCTTGATACGCAAAAGTGTAATATGGCATTTATTTTTCTTTCTTTTCGTATTCTACCACATTGTCAAATTAAGTTTCAAAAAATCTTACCATGCACAATGACCTCCACAAAAATAGAATTTATACGTTTCATATAATCAAAAAATCCAACTCACATGCCAAAAAAATCCCTTCAAATTGCTAAGGTATTAAGTCTATATGGTAAGAACAACCATTTTGACAGTATTTCTTCACTTACTCCCTAGCATAAAATTTTATTGTCAGATTATTAATGGGAAAACCCAAGGCTTACCTAGTTTCATTGTATCATTGAAATGCATAATCAGATTAATATCCTTGTTAAATTTCCCACTACTCAACATAGCCTGCAATCGTAGACAAAGTATTGGCATCATGAAAACATAATTTAGGGGCTATCCAAGCTAAAAATATGCATAGCCAGTTCCAAAAAATTTTGTGAAACATTTTGACAAAGTATAGGGGATTGCTAGAAAGGTTGAATTTTTTTGATTCACAACATGCTAAAAATCATTTTCTGTGAAAACTTCTAAGCCTTTTCAAGAAACCCATTTTTTGCATATCATGCATCCATTGCAAACATGAGAAGTTAAGTCCACATTTTTTTTAGGCATTTATTTGAATAGTTCACATACCAAGTGCATGCTTCCATCTTCAATACATATCTACTGGTTTTAGTCACTAACAACCACCTACCTCTGATAATATTTATGTTACCCTCCATACCCTGTATTGTCAAAGAACATGGTTTCATAGGGAAAGATAGTCCACTATGGGCATCTTTGATTACCCCATGGCAGGTTTTCTACACACAAAATTATTTCACCATACAGAGGATATTGGTATCCTTTACTGCAAGGCCATCAAATTGAATTTCACCATACACAACAAACATGTATCCAAATTGATCAGTTTATAACATTGATACTCCCAACTTGTCTAAAGCACCTCTTTTGGAATTCCTCAAGACATTCTTCTTCTTGACAACATGGTAGATAGTACTTCAAGTTAGAAATTTCTTCAAATACAATACAAATGTAGTGGGCCCAAGGTCAATCAATTGGTAAATAGTCAAACAATAGAGTGTCATATTGCAGGTACATTGGGGAAATGGAAAAACTGATTAAGAGTAGTAAAAATAATGTCAATGATTGGGATTTGTATATAGTAAAAGAAATCTATCAGGCATTTGAGTTTAGATTTATCTTTTCCTGTTCATATTGATTCCTGACTAAAATGGTACTGATTAAAGGATGGATAAGAATTGGGATGGCTAACAGTGAGAGATATGGTTGGAACAGAATTCAACTAAAGGCATTTGCTTATTTAATTTTGAGTGTATGTTGCTCCACTCTTACTACAAATACTCCAATTACTGCTTGGAGATTCTCATGCAATAGTTAGACCTGGTCCTGAGATGTTTCTTTCCTAAGTGTAGAAAAAGTAAGGTGATTTTTATTATTTCTGCATTAGGAAAACATGACAAGAATGGATATATTTACATTGAGACTCAGCCATGCCCCTCATAGGCCACTGCAACATGATAAAGCACCAACCAGTCCTGCCACCATTAAAGATTAACCACTCCCACTGATAACATTCCTAATGTTTTCCCTCCTTTTCTTATTAATTTTCATCTTTATTTTTTTTTCTTTAAATTTTTAATTTTTTTAAAAAATTGGACACTATAACATTCATATCAAATATGATAAAACCATCAAAATCTTAAATTTAGGAAACATTTGACGTAGAAAATCAAAATCAATATCAGAAATCACCATATTTATGACAATCTAAAGATTTGTATATGGGTATAATCATAACATGGAATTTAACAAATTGTCAAATAATACGTGTAAAGAAAAATGATGTACCCAATACTTTAAGAAACTTCTATGGCCAAAAACGATCTGAAACATATTTCAACTTCAAACATTCTTCAAATTAATCTACAGATATTCAAGTTTCATGATTTAAACTATTAAATATTTCAAGTTTCAATTTCTATAAACTATCAATCATTAACAATTGAAAGCCAATGAATTAGCAACATGAAAAATGTATTTCACTGAACATATAAATTCAAAATGATGCATACTAAGCATTGTTATGGTTTTCTTTGTTATCAAGAACGTATTAAAATTTTGAAATCTAAATAATGCATAAAACATACCAAAAAACAATAAAACGTTTGTGGCTATCCTTGAGTGATGTCAAGAAAATGAATAAATTAATTTTAGTATCTTTACATCTAACCTTCTATCAAAAGGTAATAGTAATGGGAAATCAATATTTTCCATTGGAGAAATCTATGGAATATTAAGTAAAGTTCATAGAAAAAATAATGTAGAATGTACATCCAATTAATAATCTTTCTTTCTCTTCACGTTGGAAATTAGAACTTTATTCTTGAGGAATCAATTCTAAATGTGATTTGTCAAAGAACACTAACTTTAGCAATAATTTCATCAATGGTTAATGGAAAGCACTTTTGCAAGGAGTGATACATACTTTTATTCATTACTGGTTAAATATGCATAGGAGCTCATGTAGAGAAATTTTATTGAACATAAGTCATAACATATTATAGGAGCTCAATGTGAACCTATGTCAACATATAATTATCTCAATCATCATTTCCCTAAAAACATGCAAAAAGGTTGGTAAAATAGATGAAAATATTTCAAATATGAATATGGTTCATCATCAAAAGCTAATATGATATTATAGTACAACGATTGAATCATATTATCCTAGCTCATCATAATTCAACCAATTATTTGAAGATATTTTCTACCTCTTGGAGCCCATGTATTATTTTTTTTTTAAAATTTGAAATCTAATTATCACTTCCATAATTATTACAAGGTCTCTTATGAAAAAAAAGATCTAATGTTGTTTCTTATTTGGAAACTATTAGTAGGATACACACATAATGATGGAAGATGTTCTCCAGGAACATATTGGATCTATGTTGGTATCCAAAAAGATTATCCCTTTATGAAAATGAAATTGTTAGAAATTTAATTATGAATTCATGATCACTTGATATATCTATAATTTGTCCCTACAAAGGGATTTGCATTTTACTAGTACTATTGAAGTAAAAATTGTATACCTTTATTTCATCATTATATGGTGAAATGGATAACACCATATACGATATTTGAGTCTATCATCAATGCTTTATTTGGTGCCTTTTCTCACTCTTAGAATTGACTTGGTTGATAGCATTTAATATGATTACCATTTCCTTCAAATTTTATGCATATTTGCATCTATTAATTGTAAACTTATCAATTTTATACAATTTATCTCTACACGAGTTAGACTACTTTTATAAACACACATATTTTATAAGAAAAACATTTGGGTTACTCATGAACCGATTTAATAATTGCTTGCTTATGTAATCCTATCATTACATTGGAGAGTATATTTTTTCATCTTTACCCTCCTTTATAAATCTTGCAATGCATTATTTTCATACTTTGATATAGATTTATTGTTTATCTACAAATCCTTTACTCTCTTATAAAACGTTGGTTTACAACTGCAAGCAAGATAAACTTTATCTTTCCTTTACTTTGTGAACCTCCAACAATTGGATGTTTCCAATTTGACAGAACTTTCCTTAGAATAAGTTCGTATGGAAAATATTCCTTTTAATATGTTACAGAAGTGTCATGCATATCCTCATGGGACAAGGCCCAGACCATGGTAATTCACATCAATATTTGAGTTTTTATGTCCTTACAATCTCGAGCTAATTTAATTAAACATTAAATGCATCCATTTTTCCTCGCGCCTAAATATTTTTAAGGCTTACAGGCAACCTTTCGTCAATAGTTTTTCCAGTAAAGTGATTTTTAATTTTTTTTTTTTAAAATATTTTTTAATCTTGATCTAAAATTCTCCTGTAACATCCTTCATTGTGTTAAATATTTCAAATTTTAACAATATGTCACATCCAATAAAATTTAGTCATGTGTTGTAGGAAGTATAAGTCATAAAATAACTTGAATGGTTTAGACGAGGGAAGTGGTACAAACACTTCTTTGATATCTGATTATGCAACTAAATGTTTATATCTATATTTAAAAAGGATATACACACTTAATTGTGTAGCTATTGGGCAACCACGCAACAACGGTATCATTTGATGCCTAGTGTAGAAAATTACTCAAATTTATATAAATTCTTGTTTTTAAATCTATTTTATGAGGTTATTTTACTTTGTTATGGGAAATGATATTGTAATATCAAATGTGTTGTTTGGTTGTTGTAGTTTTAATAACTAAATTAGTACAAATTTTTGTTTTTGATAGCTTACTAATCAAATTAATTATAAATTGATGAAATGTCACCTTGACTTGAGGAAATGGATTAATCATGAAATTGTATTGTTATTGGGTGCCTATCATTGATATTATAAATAGACTAAAAGTCTTGCTAAAAGTTTACGAACTTGAAGTATGATTGAAGTTAATCGGACATAGATTGCAATATATTATATTGAATACGAGATAATGATAAATGTTATAAGTTACTACAATTTTCTTGACATGACGATAGTCATTGACCTACATTTAAATGATGTCCTTAGTGGGGATGGTAAATAATAAGCAAATGTATCGTTAAGGTTAATTTTTCAAATTTTGTTTGATGAAATTTTTATCACCAAGTAAAATACAATTTAATATGTGGCGAGAAAACATTAAAGTCCATTTATTAAATATTGATTTCTTAAGAGACTACTATAATGATCTTGATCCTATTCATGTATAAATTTTTATTGACAAATTAATTATTTCATCATTTTGTTCGATATCGGATTGTTTTTTTTTAGCATCATCATCTTCGAGTGATCATAAACAATAACTAAGGGATATCAAAGGTTTCTAGAAATGTTCGAAAACAATTTCTTGGCCAAGACATAATAATTTTTTGAATACCTTATATAGTGGATATTCGGAGATTTATCATAAGCCCTTATTCATTTTTAATAATATGGTTGGAACCAAGAAGTATTTTAAACGAATTGAATTGTTCTAAAAAATCTTGTAAGTTGACGAATTTCCAAATAATTTGACCTTATAAGGCTTTATTTTTTACATTGTCAAATCAACCCCACCGGGCATTATATTTTTTGATATGGATGATTGAGAATTATCTCCGATACAAAGATTTAGAGAACTCTATGCATTATTTTAGAAAACCTAGGTTGAACATAATAAGCAAGCTAACCAATATCTAAATTATTTGTTTCACCTCATGGGACAATTTATTTCTATTAGGTGGATAAGATGGTTCATGATGGTGATCAAATGCAAATTATTAATATATACGTTTACATTGAAGGTAACTAAAATTGAAAAGTAATGACGAAGATTCTTGAATTTAGAAGAAAAAGCGTGTTTACAAGTAATTTTACGATTCCTTTTAGATTCTTTATCTATTCTAACTATCCAATTGGTAAAAAATGGCTGATTCGATCATTTTTGGTTTCTTAATAAGTTCTTATGACCAAATTAATATGAAAAATATTAATGTGAAATCTAATATAAATCTGGTTATTAAAATTTAAATTCAATAGAGTCAAATGGTCCTTTGACCTCTGGAGTTTTCTCGATTGACGTTAAAGGTCAAAAAGGATAAATAATTGCAAATCATACAGAAGATTCGTAGGCAAAAATCCTATTCCGTTTATCATGTTTCCAACGTTTTATTCTGTCCAATGATAGTCTATAATGGATATAAACTTTTTCTTGAGTTCTGGAGATCTAATTTCTATTGGATCAATTTTATTAGTGATGTTTACATAAATAGAATATGAAAAAAATGTTCCTCATTAACTGCATTTGGGGAAACTTGAATGTGAATCCGTCTATCCAAAATTTGGTAACATCTACTTTAAAAGAAAATAATTGCATTTTTAACCTAAAAACAATTGTTCTTTATCCAATCATTTCTTGAATGAGAATTCAATATAAAGATACTTGAAAAAAGTGTGAGAGAGTTAAAATTTATTATTTGGAAGTATTACTTGTGATATGCACCATTTTTGTCTGTATGCCTAAGTTAGCAGATTGAAGATGTAAAACCTTCAATGTAATGTAACCTATTTATTTTGGTACGATGTCTAGTTGTAAATGATTATAGTATTAATCCACATCAAATAGAATAGATCCTATTTTGGGGGTTTTGCTTGTGTCAATTTTATGGTATCATATTTCAAAAGAAATTAGGGAATTAAATATCCTATCGGGTTTCACCTTCATTTTTATTTATAAAATAAAATCTAAATTTTTCATAAAATGTTTCTTGAACACATGCTAGAAAAAATGGGGTTTTAAGGAAGTATTTTTAAAAATATCTCAAAGGAATTTTACTAGAATTTTGAAATAATAAGTTACCATGGATATGGCCGAGGGTAAACGAATCAAATGCTATAGATTTATTATATGTGTCCAACATCAATTGTGTTAGGTTGGAATGAGATTTGAATCTTGCATATTATTTCCTCAAAAAAAACATACTTTAGTAATTTGGTGAAAGATTGGACTTTCACTTTAGGGTTTGTTTTTCCGATTAATTTACATAGAAATTGATACAATTTTTTAAATCCCTTCAAAGTTCATATGTACACATGGCCTAATTTATATTAATATTAAAGCTTTCCCTAATAAATGAATTAAAGGTATATTAAAAGATGTATAGCTTTAATATAATTGCATTTCTATGAAAGGTCTTAAAAACTTTATGTTGAGTTGTAAATTAAAATTAGTTTTATATTTAATAGGGAGAAAACTTGTAACAGTATAATAAAAATCTCATTTTACCAAATATTAAATTAAAAGACTAATATATGCAAATGAATATTATGTCTAACATTTTATTAATATTTAATGGCTGGTCAATTAATCTTAAAACTTAAATAAATTTATTTTAAAAATTGAATAAATGCAATGTAATAACTCACAATGTAATAATTTACAAAAGGAGTTTTAATCATTTAATGTAAAAATGATCTGTTTTGGTTTAAAAATAAGTTAGTAGATTCATATGGAAAATTTTACCTTTTGATTGAAAGGTATGATTAGAATATAGGCAAATAAGGAATGGGATAATTCAATTCAATAAAATTATTCTTGTATGTTATTTGTTTTAGATTAAGATAATGATGAAATCACATTTCAATGAAATGATCATTTACAAGTAATATTATAAAAGAAAATATGTATTATTTTAAGGAATTAATTCAATTTGAATAACCCATTTCAAATATCCCTTAATGCTTAATTGTTCGAAAGAATAAGTAAATTTAATGGTTATCTTAGCAGAATGAAATGATGTACAATTTAAAATTTTAGGAAAATTAAACAACAAATTATTAAGCTAGCCATGACATTGAAATTAAAAATCTTAAAGATTATTAATTAAAATTCTTAAATTTTGCAAGTAGAGTCATTATGAATTTAAAACAAGAACGAATAACCAAATCGTACCATGATTAAAGGCAAGAACATAGATGCTAATTTTACAACACCACGATCAATAAAATGAAATTTAATATTGCCAGAATAACTTTACATGAATGTTTTTTTAAATGAGCAGCAATATCATATAATTATTATGGAACTCAATGCAATACATTGAGATTGGGCCTTGCTTAAATAGGCAAGGAATAACTAATTTTTCCAGTCAATTATCGTAATCAAGCTCATAAATCAAGGAACGAAACAATAAGTTTAAGGAAAAGAACAGTGTGTCAAAGACCATAGATTTATGGGATTTATGGGTCAAATATGTAATGCCCGCTAAAACAACCCACTTGAGACCCAAGAAACAACCTAGGATTAGTTAGGAAATTTATGGAATAATTTTTTTTATTAAAGTGTCTAATCTACTAACCATGGTTACAAGGCAACAATTGTCACTAACAAGTTCCAAATCAATTCTAATCCACTAGAACATACTTTTCTTTCATTAACAATTATTAGAGGTCACAAGGTCCAAAATTTAGGGTTAGAAGGTTCAATAAGGTTCAGAGGGTAATTTATCACCATACCCACTCTCTAACAGGCTTAAAGATTCAACTTGATTTTTCTCATACTTAACGCATTAAAATTTTCCCTAAATCATTCCCATTGGATAGGAAATTTCCTCACCTTTCCATTGATATAAATAAGTCCTCCTAACTCCTCATGTAAAACTCAAGTTATGGGCCGGCAGGCCTTGGGGTGAAAATTTTCCCCAAGAGCCCAAAAGGGTGAAAATTTTCCCCAAGGTTGGGGTCAGTGGGCTGCCAAGCAGGTCCACGTGCGGGGTGACTTACCAAATACATTTTTGCACCCACATGCGGAGGTGGATCTGCAGTGTTAACTAAAATGGCACCTTCAAGTCAAAGAGCGGGAATTTTTATGCCTACCTCCACATGTGCCGAGGGATTCCAACCGTTGCGTGCCTGTGCTCCCACAAGTTTGCAAGGGACACGTGGGAGAAAGCCAATGAGGGAAGGGCGGGGCAGCGGAGGAAAATGGGTTTAATTTTCCAAAGGGAAGGAGAAAAACCAATAAAATTCATGCACCCGCGGGTCCGCTATGGCACCCAACAACCATAGGCCTCACAATGCCACTCAAAGGCTCTAAATGGTGTTGGGTCTACATGGGTACGGGGGTTTTGAGGCAAGGAAAATTTCCAAAAAAAGAATTTTCCCCAAAATATTTCTGAAAGCTCTAAGTTAAAAAGGGTTCTTCCCCATTGCACAACACCTTGCTGGGGGTGCCATGTGGCAGCCTCTGATTGGTTGCTGCGGGGGGGTGGGGAAAATTTGGAAAATTTTCCCCAAAAAACTTTCCAAAAGTTTTCTAAGCTTTTCAAGGGAAAATTTCGCAGGCCGCGAGCCTATGGAAAATTTTTCCCAAATTTTTTTTGATGCCAAGTGAAGGAAAAACTTCAAAGGCCATAAATTTTTCTAGAAAGCTCAGTTTTGGGAAAACGAGGACTTTCTGGAAATCTCTCAACATCCTCTTTGCACAAGAATCATTAAGTTTTAAATTTTTATAAAGTTTAAGGGGTCAATTTTAGAAAAAGACCAATGCAGGCTTTTAAAAAGCAAACTGGTAAATTTTAACTTATCCAATTTGTTCAATTAGATCTCCTTCTTCACTCAACATGTCAAACAGACATGGAGATTATTCTCGTAGGGATTTAGGATGTTTTTTGAAGGTTCAATTTGTTGATTGATTCCAATTTGAATTTTAACAATTGACAAAAACAACGACTGTGAAAAACTGTGAAATTTTAGGCCAATTTTGCAATGTTTTTGAAATTATTTCCTTAAGTGTTTTTAGTCAAATTGAATTCATTAGTGTCTTCATTATGCTAAATTTTAATGTTTCAATGTTGATTATTTCTAGTGTAGGTTTGAACTGTGCATTTTAATTAAATGAATTTCCAGTTTTAAAAGTTTAATGAAGACAATGATCAAATTCTTGAAAGATCTATTATAACAATTTTAACATCTTAAAAGTATGTGAATTCATTTCTCTATCTAGTCTAATAAATTTAAGTGATTTAACTTAAACCTATTAATGGGACATTAAAATACAATTTGATTTCTAATTTTCCACATATTTCCAAAAGAAGGCAAAAATATGTATTCTTCCTTCACATGCATTTTCCTTCCATTTCAAACAGGGATTTCCAAAATAATTTTCAAATACATCATTCATTAAATTCACAATGAAATTTTGAAACAACATATTTCAACTTTCATTATATTTCCAATGGAAACTCTTACAACTTCTCTTTCCATTTTCTACTTTTCATCTAAGATTACAAACAGAATGTATACTATATTCTTTCACATTCTTTCCAAAGCAAAACAAGTCAATGTCTACTCCTCATTTCACTTTACAAATACAACATGTCTTTCTTTACAAACCCAAAAACAAAGTATATCTTTCACAATTTCAATTACACCTTCCATTCAAATACAAACATCTTTCCATTACAAATTAATTACAATTTCATCCACTTCAAAGTGGGAAAGGTTACAATAAAATATATTTCACAAGGGGACTGTCAAAACTTGTATTTTTCTCTTGCTCCAGAACAAAAACATGCAATTTCTCCATTCTTCCAATTTGATCACAACAAGAGTAGGGGAAAGGCAATGCTCTCCACCCAACCAAGACATCCAATGAAAGGAGAAGCCATCCTTCATCATTGGCCCCCGAGCCCCAACCACAATGCAATAGAAGATGTGATATCAACTCATGAAACAACAGGCTTCCACAAAACACACAGTAACATTCTTTCAACATGCACAATCACATGCAAAAACACAGTCCAACACAAATAGCAAAAGTTTTACAACTTGCATTTACAAAACATCACACAAAACTCGGGCTTGATCATGCAAGCCAAAGGAGCAAGGACTATGGGGAAATCTACTTATACCTCCCAATGGGAATTTGGCATCCAACTCTATAATCAAACTGCCAAAATACATTCATCATCACATATCCTTATACCCCCCACAATCCCTCCTTATGCCCCCCATAAATTTCCTTATGCCCCCAAAAAAGTAAGAAATGCAAGGTATTTTATTTCCATGGTGGATCCCAAATGAAAACTCCCTCCATAATAATTCTGATGCCAATGGCATTCCCTTATGCAACCCTCACATGGAAATACCCATAGCCTTCTCCTACACCATTCCTATGGAAGTCTACCCAACTAACCAACAATACAAGGTAATCAATCATTCACCATTCACTTACATAATTCAAGAAAAGGAAGAGAAAAGAACATATTTCCAAGAAGCACAAGCTCCTACCTCTCCATGATGGAGTTTTCTGTTACAAACAACAAGGTCTTCCAATGCACAAGCCAATACAGTCCCAATTATAGCAATGCCAAATGCATGCAAAATTCCTCCAAATCTCCTTCCAAAAGCAAGATCTCTAAAACAACAAGCAAAATTCACCCCAAGGAAGAATTCAAAGTTTCAACAACCCAAAACAAGGCAAGATGTTCGAATTTTATAGAAGAGGGAAGAGAAGAGGATGAGGTGGATCCATGTAGGATGCCACATCACACATCTTCAACTCAACACAAAATTTCAAAGTTTCATTCTCCTAAAGCACAATAAAGAGGTGGGTGGAAATATGACAAATTTACTTACACACTCCAAAATAACCCACACCCAAAGGACTTAATTAAATAAATATGTAAGAAAGTGCAATAAAAACTTGCAATCATCATTAATAAAAAAATGCATTAAAAAGGGTCTAAAATCAACCCTCCAACCATAGGTATGGTTGGTAAATAAACCTTAAGAGGTATGGGACAAGTTTTACTTTTCCCACAAGCCTCCAAAAACAACCCCCAAGGAAAATTTCGAATTTCCAAGGATGATGGAGTGTTTCATACTCCAAAATATGACTTACACTCTTACATATCTACTTACACATACTTACACATCCCTTACATATTTAATACATTTAAGAGCCAACAACTTCCATTATTACTTTCTTATATCCCAATTTGAATTTATTTACTTTTAACCATATGTTTTCTCACATTAATCTACCACAATTTAATTTTAATAAAAGAAAGGGGTAACACATCACTAATAAAATACATACAACATCCTAATAAAAAGAAACCACATTAATAAAATACAAAAAACCCATGGTCACATATAAAGGTGGAATCCCCCCATGGGAATCCCTAACAACAATACAAACACACACACACAAAACAAGTTGCCATGGTGACCTTGTTGAATTCACCTAGAATTCCATTATGGTTGGTCTCCAATCCCCCGATGTTTGTTGTGATATTTTAACCTGCAAAACACAAATACCTCCTTCGGCCTCGTGGCCATATCAGAACATCCAACATGATATAAATAAATACAAATCTAAAATCATCTATATACAAAATCATGAATCACAACAACATCAAAGTAATTCAACTATATCATTTGTAAATTAATCAACAACTATATCATCATCATATAATGTCCATTTTCTAGGTCTACTCACAATATCCAAAATCACATGTCCAAATAACATTCATAATATATCCATGTCAAATAGTATATCATCATCCACATATAAAGTGTCTCTAATAATCATCATGCATCATAACCAAATCAAGATCAACAATAATCCATGATCAAACATCTAACATCATACTAAATCAAAACATAATAATGTCCATAATGTAATCAACAATATCAAGATAATAAAAAGGTGTCAAAGGGAAGTGGACACTACATCCCCCTACCCTTAGACTCGAATTCCTTCTGGAAGTCACTGGAAAAAAATGTGGAAACTAAACTTGTAATAAGGTAACATCCTCCCATGTAGCTACAGTCTCATCATATCTGTCCCACTGCACCCAAACCTGATCAACCTCTCTACCTCAAAGGCCCAGGGTCCTATGATCTAGGATGTGAATGGGATCCACCATCACCTGTCCCTGATCCTACACCTGCAATGATGTCCAATATAAATACATGAGAAGGATCTGCAATATATCTCCTAAGAACTGAAACATGAAACACATCATGTATGCGAAATGAAGCTATAGTGAAGAATGCTAGATGGTAGGCCAAAGGGATCAATACGCTCCAAGATCTCAAAAGGACCCATGGTTTTCCATCTAGGAGCTAACTTAGAACCTTTTCCATAATGGATAGGGCTCTAGTGTGGCCTGACACGAAGGAACACCTTCATGCCCACATCATCGTAACTATGGTCGATCCTATGCTGATCTACATACTTCTCTTCTTCCTGTCTTGTGCCTCCTGCAATCTCTACCTGATTAACACCACCTGTTGCTCCAGTGTCTTGTAGAAGAGCTAGGTCAAAGAGATACTGCATGTCCTCTAACCTTTCCCAGCTAAGAGGTGTTCCTGTACTCTCTACCATACAAATAATTGAAAAAGAGCCATGCCTATAGAACTCTGGAAACTATTATTGTAGGAAAACTCCATGTAAGTACAGGTACTCCTCCCATCTAGATTGTTGGTCCATCACATAGGATCCTGAGCATGTCCTCTAAAATCATGATTCACCCACTCAGTCTATCCATTTTTCTTAGGGTGATATGCCATGTGACATGAAGTTGATTCTGATCATCCTGAGGACATACTGCATGGTAGTCTAGAAATGGGAAGTGTACAAAGGATCGCGGTCACAAATGATCTTCCGATATTGATAATCCTGTATGGTAACCTAAATAATCTCATCCAAATATACCCATGCCACTTCTTTAGCTGTATAAGTGGTCTTCACTGGAGAAAAGTGAGACAATTTTTTCAATTTATCAACCGTGACCATAATGGCGTCGTCGTGATATCTTGACATCGGTAGCCCAATAATTAAATCCATAGAAATGGTGTCCCACTTCCATTCCTGTATAGCATGAGGACAAAGAAGGCCAGCTGGATTGTTGATGCTTGAGGCCTTAACTCTCTGGCTCACTCTAAACATCATGACAGTTTTGAACTAGGACACATCTCTATGAAGTCCTCTCTAATGATACAACTTGCCCTCTGCAAAGTGGCGTGCATCTTCTTCAACCCTTTTTTTGATGGGTCTGAATAGGGTACACGATGTGCCCTCTATGGCAAGATGTCAAGTGCCTTAAGCCTCCATCTCTAGGAACATAAATCTGATCTCTTTGCTTGAGAAGACCATATGACTCTAAGGAGAAACTATCAAAATTACCCTCAAGGGTTCTCTGAGACTTGATCTCTGCTTGAACTATAATTTAGAAGCTGTCAAGAGGAAGCTGTTAAAGAATCCTACTCCACAAATTTTTGCTCACTAAGGTGGCCATATCCACATTTCTCTATCCACTACAGAGATTTCTGCTAGAGCACTATTCTCCTTCCCCTTCACATGCTCGATCTCCATGTCATACTCAAAAGAAACTCCATCTAATGTCATTGACGAGCATTGATGATTGGGCTATTGTGAAGAGGTGGAGAAGACTCAAATGATCTGTCCTGAGTGTGAATCTCTTGACCAAGAAGAAAGTGGTAACTCCATTGAACCAAGGCATGCAAAACTACCACAAGCTCAAGATCATGATGTCAGATAATTAAGGAGTCACCATAATCTTTGAGTTTGCGAAGATTCAAAAGCCACTACTCTTCCCTCCTGCATCAACACACCTCCAAGCCCTGCTAAGGAAGCATCTATGCAAATGAAAAACTCACCCTGATGGATCTGACACTACAAGAATAGGTGTTGTAGTGAGGAATTCCTTTAGTTTCCTAAAGGCCTACTTGCATCTGTCTGACCAAACAAACTTCTTCCCTTTCCTCTGAAGGGAAGTGATAGGGTGCGCAATCTGAGAGAAGTCTTACACAAATATATGGTAGTATCTAACTAATCCCATGAAGCTGCGCACCTCATTCACTGTAGTGGGTGCTGGCCAATCCATAATGGCTCTAATCTTGGAAGGATTGACTATGGCAATACCTTCCCACAGAAATGATATGACCCATAATACTGCACCTCTGTCTAAAACCCAAAGCACACTTCTCCAAGTTCTAAACGTAAAATATGATGCTCCCAAAGACACTGAAGAACCTGGTATAAGGTGTCCCTCTGTTGCTCCTCATGCGTACATGAGTAAATCAAAATAATTCATCTAGGAAGATGAGAATGAAGTGTATCTAAAAAGGTCTTGAATACCCCATTCATCAAACTCATAAACACTGCATTTAGGATATGCTAATTTTAAATCAAACCAAAAGGTACCATTGTGAACTCATAGTGGCCATATCTTAGTACGTGAAATTTAGGTCTTATGAATGTCTACCTCTGAAATCTTTAGCTGATGATAGCTTGACTTAAGATCAATCTTAGAGAAAACTATGGCTCCCTTCATCTGATCAAATAAGTCATTAATATGTGGAAGGGGATAATGATTCTTGATTGTTACCTTTATTAATGCTGGCGGTAATCAATACACAACCAAAAGGAGCCATCCCATCCTTCTTTACAAAGATCACCAGTGCACCCCAAGGGGATACACTAGGACTAGATAAGAATCCTTTCTCCAAAAGTCCCTCAAGCTACAACTTGAGCTCACAGAGCTTAATTAAGGTGGTCATCCAGATAAGGTGCTCGTGAGATAGGCTCTACTCCAGGAACTAGATTTATATGAAAATCAATCTCACGTGGGGGTGGAAACCTTGGTAGCTTCCCTAGAAAGACATCTCTCAACTCTCTCAAAATGGGATGATCATCTAGTGAAGGTCCTTGACTAGACCCATCCTCTGACTCTGTCACTGAATGTAACATTGCATACATCTGACAACCCCATTGCACACAACTGCTTAAGCTATGATAACAGAGATGGTGCCAAATAGAAACATGGTGCTCCTGACCCCTCAAATCACCAACTCAACTCCCAAATCATTTACACAAGATATAGTCTTTTGGTAATAATCTATCCTAGCCTATGTGTGCAGATATCTAATCCATACCCAAAATGACTCCGTACGAGCCCAAAGGAAGGATACGGAGATCTGAGGTAGTGGTGAAAGGTCCCAAATCCACTACATAACTCATTAACTAAGGAGTCTACAGAGATCTTAGCTCCTAGAAGCCATCTCAACATCACAACTATGACCCTACCTAACTGCCACCAACCTACATCACTAACACTAAAATATGGTGTAATGAAAGAATTAAGAAGAATGAAAATCAAACAATATAGAGGTAGGAATACCACTAATGCTACCTATAGTCTCAAGGTGACTATACTCTAATGCTCTACCTGGCGGTAACTCAACCACTGCATAAATCTTGTGGCTGTATCCCATATCACCAAAAGTTGGCTCTCCAGAGATTTATGTCTTACCCTTGTTATTAGGGATCTGATGGGTAGTCTCTCCACAATAACTGGGAAAAAAGTAGACACCACAAGGTACATAAACATCCTAGTAATCCAAAGTAAAGAGAATAAAGCACCTCCGACTCAAAGTGCATCCTAAGAAGTCTCAGCTCAAAAAACTCATGATAATGGCTAAAGAATTTGCTAAGGTGTGCTACTGGTGATCTGTCGTTGAATCCACTTCTCGATCACAAAACTCAAAAGTCCTAATTGGACACCTCGGAGGAGGCTTCAAAAAACAGAATTTGAACGGACTCCATACAAGGAGACTGTCAACAGAAATGATATGGAAAGTGCAAGAAAAACACCAAACATAATTCGATCAACTGCTGACAAATAGGTGTGTCACATGATCCAAGAATAAAAACTTAAGCAATAAGGTAAGGACACAAAATCCAGAGTGTCATGATCTAAGAAAAGCCAAGGTAACAAGGCAAGGACACAAAACCCAAAGAAGCAGGATCAACACCACAACCCTCCCATACTATTGAATGGGTGGAGTGGATGCTACAAATAATGTATGAGTTGTAAAAATAACTACTCAAACACTGAAAAAATAACATGTGGACTGCACCAGAATAGATCCCACCATCAAGAGATAACTGTCAACATGCCAAAAGTGTCAAGAATATAGATACAAAATCTGATCAACAAATAAGAGAGATACACTACACCTGCTAAAGAAAAATGCTCAAATAAGAAGCATCACAATGTAGAAGGTATAGAAAGTGGAGCAAGAGGCCGAATGGTGGAGGAACCACACCTTGTAGAGTCCTCTTAATGAATGCCTATGTCACTGCCATGAGTGATCAAATATCCACCCCAAATCAACATAGGATGGATGAAGAAGATGCTCTGCATATGACTTGGTGTTGAAAATGCACAATGGGTGCATGAAAAAGAACATCAGAATGTGTGTTAGGATGATCATGTCTGATTCAGACTGAAATCTCAAGTTTCTCAAGCCTGATTGAAGGTGCAGAACTCATGTGTTGCTCATGACTCCTTAGAAAGAGTCGAGTGAATAAAAAAGGAGCTCTGTCAATGTGTGATCCCAATGACAAGTATCTACACAAAAACCAATGTCATGGCTGAGAATTCCACTTAACATGTGGAATAGAATTCAAACAACTACCCTGTGAATGTCTGCCAATGACTCTGCTAGTGAGACCCATAAAATGGAGCATGTGAGAATTGAATGTAGTGGTAGCGCTTCTAAAAAATCCATGCAGTCTGAGCATAAATAGGATACACAACATGTTGGTACTGTAATAGGGAGCATATGTGGAAGAGCATGTAGTAACAAGAAATGCACATGTGTAGAAGCATTAAGAGCAGGAACAAACTCAAAGACTGAACAAATCAATGTAAGTGGGTACAGGAGCAATAGACTGCAAGTGGACTAGGAGCATGAGCATATGGCTGCCATAATATCCTGGTGATGCTGTAGGCTAGCAAGTTGATTGACTACATGGAGTGCTATTATTGTATCCTTATCATGAATGAGTGATTGTAGAAGAGAATTTTACTTCTTGAGCGATTTTATTTTCTTCCAAAAATTTTACAATATCCTCTTGAAGTCCACATACTTTAGAGAAAAGCATATCATTCTTAGAATCCATGATAGAGAACAATGTAACTCCTAAAATTTTAGGACCGTCGAGGCTCAGCCGAAATTACATCCACAATTGATTACAACAATCCTCCATATTTGGCACTTTATAATTATATTACAAGTCTCAAAATAAATATTTCCAGTGGAAAGAGCACAAAAAAACAAGCACTTTTGCAAAAAACAACACTCAAAACTGAGTTACCGAGAAAAAGATACAAACTTTTTAATATTTTGCTCTGCTATGTATTTTAGCTGCCACTAAAAGAAATGTTGTTGCCTCCACCAACAAATAATTGAACCATTGTCCTCTAAGTGAACCTGAATCACAAGCTAGATCCCTCATTTGATTTCCATACCATATTGACCAGGGGTTTACAGGATATTAATTAGTCGTTGATGTAAGGATTACCCATTCTGAAGGACCACTATGTTTTCGTTAAAGTCACATTAACTCAATTCCTATTAAAAATTACTATTTGAAGAAGTATGATAAAGGATTGGGGTTGTCCTGCTACAATAGCAGGCTGAATTGTTAGGTAATAGTTAAGGACGTAGTAAGAGCCCCTCCAACTGGAATGCATCTCAAAATTTCCAACCATTGGAGAAGGGTAAATGTGATTTCTTCTGCATCCCATACATTATATGATTTGATAACCCATTGAGTAGTAACAAATTCAGAAAAATATGTCTCAGGTTTCCCTTCACTAGCACGAATCTCACGATATGAATAACCTATATGGATTCCATGTTAGGTCAATACTAAAAGAGACAAAAAAAAATGATTCATTCAGAAGTTAGGTTCAATCTAGGAGTCAATGCTTAGTGTTTGTACACTTTAGTTGAGATCCAGGAAGCCTCTGACATCTTGCACTAAATAATGCCCTTGTGATGCTTATACCTCATTGATCCCAAATATCATGAATTACAAAGAATTTATTTGGGTGAAGGAAGCTTGTTCTTACAGATTCAGAAGTCAACATACCATCCTATCAACTCTGGATATCATGTTTTCTATCAGGAATGCCCTAAATCAGATCATAAAGCCAAGAACCTTTCATTTATGCCATTCTTTTTCAACCATCATTAATAAGATAAATGTTGCATGGTTAGCGTATGAATAAATTTTTATGTTAGTAAATGAGTTGTACAAACAAATAGAGTAAACATTATCATAGTGAGTTAGGGATATGTGGTTCAATCTTGCAATACAATGAGTATGCCCCCCTTTAAATAAGAAAGGGAGAGTAACAAATATAATGAACCACTCATTAGGTTGTAGAAAAATAAAGATGTCACGTATAAATAATTAGTGATTAAACAATAAGTCATAGACCATAGATTTAGCAAACCTAGACATGTGTGATATCTAGTCAATAGGCATTCATGTAATCAAATTGGAATATAACTATTCCTAACAATGTAGTCTAATATTCTCCTAATGTTTAAATGAAGATTGATAAACTATCCACATGGCACATAAGTGGGTGAGGATAAAATACAGTATCGAAGGTCAAGGTATGATCAAGTACAACATGGTGAACATGAGCAAGGTGTACCTTAATCCCTGGGATAGAAGTAGCAACAAATAGTGAACTATAATATACTAAAATAGAACAAGTGCTATGCATAGTAAAGCATAAAAATGCTCAAGATAGAAAGACTGCAAAACCTTAGATACTAAGAATTTGAGCTTTTAAAACGATGCTTCTATTATTCCAGAGAATGTATAGAACTGTTTACAAGGTTAGAGAGGTAGGCTGACATCCACATGACAAGCCATATGGAGATGTGATCAGATAGTTGGTAAGTATATGGAAATATAAAGTCCTTTTAAAATTTGCATAAGATATTTAACACAAAGATTACATGATGTGCATAGCTTTGTACACTTTGTAGATTTAGAATATTTGGGTGTTTGTTACCTAGACAGAAGAGGCCAAGAGAGGAGGTAAAATCTGATTTATATAAATACAACAACCAATAATAAGCATTCAGTGCAAAACAGTGATAATCTGTCATAGGTGCTTCGCCAATCCTACTTTGCATATGTGAAGGTGGCAAAGGAGAGACAGATCATCTCAAATCGTAATAGGAGTGAAAGATTCTGATCAATGCTTGGTAGTATGATGGTTTTCCCATATTCTCATGTACCATAATGTGCAAAGTCACATTTTGAATTTTTTGAATATCTAGTAGATATATATTCATTTGCAGTAGTTTCATTTGAAACAAGTAATATTGTTGGCTTTTGGCCTATCCAATGCTAAGTATCTACTAGCAGAAGATGCCATCCTCTAGCATAATAGATGTTATATTCCCTGGAGGTACATAATATGCAATGATGGCATACGTGGATTGGATTACAAATGTGGCCAACTGTGTCACTCTTGTTTTCTTCTTGCCACGTTCACTACTAGGGAGATGAATATTACATAGAGGATGTCAACACCATATTGGCACATTAAAACTACATGGTAGTGCATGGCACAGTTAAGCATGAGTCAAAGATGGCTCATGAATTGAAGAGGTGATGAGAGGTGAGCTGTGAGCAATGTAGGTAACAAATGGCTGGTGCAGAGGAAACGCATGCATGAGGACATAGGGACCAGACATAAAATGGTGTATAGATGTATCACATGTTCATAGTCATGTAACTCATTACTCCAAACAGGTGCGGCTATTGAGTACAATAAGTTGATTGGAAGATCAGGTAGTGTGGAGAAGGTGGGTGCAGTGTAGGGAATGTGTATAGGAGATGCATGATAGGGGTGCAACATGGAAACTATTTGATTCAGGGAATGAGACTAAGAAATACTTGAGCATACATGTGTCTTCTCATGATTTGAGATAAAGAACGTACACGTTCATGCATGATGAACCATCTAGGAAAGTTACTTGGATAACACACACTGACAGGTGATATTGTTTCATTTTTCATAGTATCTTACTCAACTATCATGATTGAACATTTTGGACATAGATAAGTTTACTCAGATAGCACATGCAAGGGATGCTTCATGTTGAAACATTTTTCAATGAATAGTGTCATTTAGCGATGTGGATGAGACATCACTAAGTTTTCCGTGGATATACTACCTGGCATTTTATGTCATCATTTGATAGGATTATAGCTTTGGGCCATTGCCATGCTAGGCAACATATCTACTCTATGGAAATCTAGTGGCCTTAGGATGTCTTAGAGATAACATGTTTATAGTCATCATGTTTGCCACCTACTTTTCATCAGTAGAGTGTCCTGTTTCACACAGTTGAAGTTCTTTCGTAGGCTTACATATGTAATTCTAAGATAGTCTGGTCTACTCTTGACATGTTCCCTCAGATTACATACATTTAGGGTGTAGTTTACTAACACTTCCTTCTCTAAGCCACTTTGAGGTTGGGTGTAAGACTAAGGATTTCTAAAAAAGCATACTCCCTCCCCCTAGTGGGCATGGAAGTTGTTATAGTAGTCACAATATAGGTAATGACAATGGGACCCATAATCCACGAAGATAGTGGACATGTTGGCCAGCCGCAAAATGGGGCATATTATCAGGTTGAAGGTAATTCCCCCCGATCAGAGGATGTATATGGGAGCAACTCACCACAGTTGAACAAACAATCAGCAGTCTCATAGGGGTAGGAAATGGCCATATCCCCAATTGCGTCCTCAGATGTATATAGCAGTAGTGATAGACCCAGCATAATAATTGTGCTTGGGTAATGGAGATTTTCACTGGTTAATTAATTATGGACATCAGGGGAAGTGGGAGGACAACTATGTTGTTGGATATGGTTGAGACATAGGGAGAGTGATACATGGTCATATATTTTATGACTCATTGATCAATGCACATTCAACACTCGAATGCATGACTGTAAGATGTGACTTTCAACACTTGGAGGTGGAATGTTAGAAACAGACTTAGATTTATTGACACCATCTATAGTGGATTGTAGGAACTTTTTTGAGTTTAGAGGCGATGACACCAAACTCCCATGCACTTCAATTGTTATTGGTGTGAGTTTTGAGGTGTGGGATTCAGAGAGTCAGTGAAGATAGTGAGGATGGCCCACCACTAGTTGTACCTGTATTGTGGCAATAGGGACATGTTCTAAAACTTTTTGTGTGATTACCAATGAAATCAACCATTGGTGGGTCCAATTAAGAATATTTGTTGCTCGCTCCGTAGAGCTGGTAGTTTCTTGAAGTAACTAATTGGTCCATGGAAATGGTTGATCCTCTATGTAGACACCCATAATTACGCCCAAGCAATTTAAATACTTAAATTGTGCTAATTATCATCTTTCTCGCAAATCGATGACATATCATCAAAAGCACTCATATTCCCTCTTATTGTCATTAATTAATTACAATACACTAATTGATTAAGTCACCTATCCAACTAACATCCTAATTAACGACCTTCCATTAATTAATCACCCCTTCTATCTAGACTAATTAATTATTATTAATTAATTAGCCTTCCCTTCCATTTAACTAATAAATCAATATTTAATTGATTTAATCCCCTTCTAATAGCCTAAATCACACTAATATTCCTCTAATTAGCTTCTATAAGCTTACATCTACCTATTAGTTAATCACCTTTGATTAATTAAAACACCCCCCAACTCCCATGACTTGCTAAGCATAAATTAAACCCTTCTAAAGTAAGGTTACCTTTTATAAAGCAACCTTATCCATTCCTAATCATGTTTTACCTTTATCCCACATGCAAAGGGATGAAGTGTTTCCTTTATCCATTGGGCTATATAAGGAGCCCTCCTTCTACCTTTATACCTACACCTAAACTTCTTGAGAGAGCAAATGCAAAGCATATAGCAAAGAGACTAAGAGCTTGCCTTTTGTTTTCTTGAGAGGTCACCATTGTTAAGAGCTAAGCTTCATATTCTTGCATTATTTAAGGATCAAACAAATTTTTTTTGATTGCCATTGGAGCTAAATAGGTCCATTCATTTTGTTGGTAATCTAGGAGAGTAGAGATTTTGAATAACATGCTAGTTTTGATCTTATGTTTCAAAGTTATGATGTTTAGTATAGATCTTGTTTAGCTCTTTATCTTGATGGTGCTTAGGCTTTGTCTTAGCTAGATTGTAGAACTATTTTAGGTGGTAGTTCTTTGCTTCATTCAATTTAGCTTAAGAAAAGTACACATGCACACATTTGGCATGCCCGGTGGGACCCTTAGTCCCATGCATTTTAGTTTAAGTTTCATTGTTTTGGCTAACTTTTGATATGCACATGTAGTAATTAATGTCCATTTTCTTGGAATTTTTACTAATTTGATATGTGTAACTTCTTGTTCATAGCCATCATTTTAATGGGTTGTTGCCATTTTTAAACTAACTTGTCAAAATTTGAGATATTGTGAGTTTTCTTGTGTTTTTTTCCATATTTTGGTTGCAGGTGTGGCGCAGGCACATTTTTAGGAGTGCAGGCACATTTTTTGTGGCACACATGCCTCTCTAGTGGCGCAGGCACACTATATAAACCTAGTTCTCCATTTATCTACCCTAGCACATGCATGCTAACCCCATCGCACACACCCTAACCAGTGTGTAGATGCACTAACTTGGGCGCAGACGTTGTTTCGTATTGTACCTTCACTACATTTTAAAACCTGTCAGATCAGCGTGTACACCTTAACCAGAGTGCGCACATTGTTTTAGTGGCACAGACACATTTTTGGTGGCGCAGACATTCTGTCAGAATCTGGGACTATTTTATAAAGTGGTGGCGCACACACTTTTCCTGGTGGTACACGCTTTTTTGGTAGTGCACACATGCATTTCTGGTTGGCGCAAGTGTTCTGTTTGATTTCCCATCTATTTTTCTCGAAGGTAGTGCATACATCATTTTTGTGGTGCACACATCTCTCTGGTGGCACAGGTGCATGGTAAGCCAAAAACACAGAGTAGCACATACATTGTTTTTGTGGCACACACGCCTCTCGGGTGGTGTAGGTGCACTATAAATCAAAAAAACACAGAGTGGCATATACACCCTAACCCACGCGTAGATGCCAAAATAGGGGCGTAGGTGTCCTTTTGTATTTTTGAAATTAATGTGTTGAGGTTCTAACATTCTTGCAGGTTTTATCTAATCATATACTTGTCTTTGCAGGTTTTTTTTACATGTTTTTACTTGATTAGATAAGATTTACATTTTTACTTATAGGAATAAGATCACGTATGCTCTTCCCTCACATCCCTTGGGGTGATCTTGGGAATCAGAAATGATTCTTAAGTCCTTTTGATGCTTTGAGGTTGTTAGGAATATTTGAGTTGGAATTGGTTAACTTGGCGTAGTTGAATTAAAGTGTTTTTCCATTTGATATCTTTTTGGATTTTGAAGACATCACGTATGCTCTTCTCTTGCATCCTTGGATGATCTGGAGAATCAGAAATGGTGCCTTCTCTTTTGATGGAAAACTACTAAAAATCATCATACATGACCAAAATGCCATCACTTGTCAAAGAACGGAGGAATCAAAACAAAGTCAAAAACTACTAATACAATTGTTATACAGGTTGCCAAATGGTGTTCAAGAAAACCACACCTAATTAAAAAAGATAAAATGAACAACATATTCAAAACACTGTATTGCAGGTTTCGGAAAAGGGTACGTCCCTCTCCACTCAACTAGAACATAACCCCTTTGGCATAACGCCTTAAGCTACAACAATGGGGGTGGTTCCAGGAACCCCAAAGTAGTCCACGCAAGAGGGAACCTTGTGGATGAAATGGGAAGTGCTCCGTACTTCTTTCTTGACTAGTGATTCCTTTGTGAGATAGAGTTACAAGTTGTCCCTATGCGACCCTTTTAAGTACACGATGGATGCATTTACTGCCCACTGTGCTTGAAGGGGGAAAAGTCGAGATACTCCCAAGATAGTCAGGACTATTTGGGTAAATCATCCCACTCGTGGATAATCTTTGTAACACCTAGGATGAGAGAACCACCTAGGAAAATATACTTTGGCTAGGAGCCCACTTTGACCATTCTAAAACAGTGTTGAGTTGTGAACCATTTTTTTATTGCGAAACGTGTGACGCGTTACTTTCGCTTAGTTTTTACTTGCCTTAGGGCGAGGTGAAACTCTGCCGAAGTGAAGCCAACATTTTTCATCCCATTTTTTGATTTTCTTCCTTCACATTCTTTTGACACTTTGTTGATCAAAAGGAGAGTGACTACCTTTGTGTTACCAATCGATTGTTTCTGCCACTTTTTTGTCCGTTTACGCCCATCCATGTTTGCGGCTGGGTAAGTTAAATGTCTAAAGTGTGTGGAGACATATTCATATCATTGGTGGCCATTGTGATCTTGATACCCATGTCAAGATCGTCATTGTAGTTAGGCATGGTTCATCATCTTGAACTTCCTTAGAAGGGTTAACTTGTTTGTATCGTATCACTACAATTTTGATATTTACGTCTTGTTTCTTGTAAACTCGACATAAATATCTATATTGTAAGGTTACGCTACACACATTTTAAACTATTCCTAGCTATACTTTGAGCTCTTTAGTTCGATTCTATTATTACCTCAATTTTGAAGAGTGTTAGGTGTTACCATTTGTGCGTGTTATATCAATAGCACCTTGATATCAATACCTTACTTTCTCGCAAATTTTGGTTGACATATCTTGGTGATATTGTTGTGTCACTCACAAATTGTAATTGGCACTTTTTGAGATATAGGTCTTAATCGAGTTTGAGCTCGCTCCTAGTATATCTTGTTAGGAGGTCACATTGACTTTTTGTATTTACTTACGTTTTGTTCATTCTCGTGAACTTAGCATAAGTAAGAACATCTTGTTAATTATCTTGCGAACACTGAAACTACTTTTTGAGACATAGTCTAGGAGGTACTTCATTTGATAGGTTTAGATACCAAACATTTGTGTCACTGGTGATTTATCACTCTATTACATTGGTATTCTCACATTGTTAATTCATTCATATTCTTGACAATACATCTTGCATTTCACTTAGGTGTGGTCACAAAGTTTTGAACACATTTACAACTTACCCTAGTGAAACTATCACAAAAACATGGCTCCTAAAACATGATTAGGACTCAAGAAATAGACATACGAGGAACAACAAGTGCAAGCTTGGGAAGCCTCTAACAGAAAAGGGTCAAACCCCTTCATTGGACATGATCTAGGACCTCTGTTTTCTACGGAAAAAGAGATAGAAGATATGGTCGATCATAGTGGAAATGAATTAGAATCCCCCCACGTAGAATTTGATTTTGACCCTACTTTATTAGACGAGTTTCTTTTCAGAAATAAGGATAGAGTGCTAGCACGGGTTGTAGGTTAGAATTTCTTTTCAGAAATAAGGATAGAATGCTAGCAAAATTAGGGGCCAAATTTCCCACTATAAATGAGACAATCCCACCTACAAATAATGCTACTAAAAGAAGAATGACCCCTTATCAATATGGAGGATATTTTGACGCATGGACATGCTTCTACCTCTAACACAGGGAATGATAAAGTGGTGGGACATAGAATACCCTTTATCAAAGTGCCACGTAGAAACAAGACAGAACATGAGATGGGTTAAGAATCTCCACAATACGAGGAGGAAGAACCTTTAGAAGAAGAAACCACAATTCAACAACAGATTAGTAACCTAAGCCAACAATTAGCTTTGCTAACCTCCCATGTATAGAAGGAAGCAAACAAAAATGTTCAAAAGTCAAGGCCTAAGGTTAAGATCAATGAACTCCATAGAGAAAACCAAGGAGAAGATGATACAGGGTATCATCACGTATATATCCCCGCTTCTCCCACTAGAGAACAATTGCTCACACAAGAGGTACAGTCTATGAAAGTGACACTCACAAGCCTACAAGAGAGCAATATAGGGAGCATTAGAAAGTATCAATATGAAGAATTATGCCCCTATCCTTTTGACAAGACTATGACCCTTCAACCCTTTCCTAAGAAATTTGATATGCCAAAATTTGACAAATATAAAGGGAAGGGAGATCCACGGGATCATGTCAAATATTTCTATATGGCATGTCAAGAGGTGTCTTATAGTGACAATTATCTCATCAGACTTTTTCCCAAGAGTCTCGGAGGTCAAGCCTTGGAGTGGTTTACATGCTTACCTCGGGATCAATTTTCACTTGGCCAGAATTGGCAGAAAGGTTCATGAATCACTTCTCATACAACATAGAGAGTGATGTCACCATGGAAGATTTATGTGGCACCAAAAAATGCCCTAATGAGACTTTCACCAGCTTCCTCCAATGGTGGAGAGGGATAGCTAGTCGCTTCCCTTGTGCTTTCCCTGAAAAATAGCTGGTTAGTATTTTCATTCCCAACCTAAACCCGGATATAGCTTTCCACCTCCAAATGCATTGTGTTCACACTTTTGAGGAGGTCATCGAAAAAGGGGTTCAAATAGAGAAATATCTCATTGCCAAAGGAACCCTCAAAACCCAATCTAGAGATAATCAAAATGCTAAACCCATGGAAAAGCTGAAGGTTTTTAACAAAAATAAAAATGTGGTGGGAGATGGGATCACTAATTCCAAACGTGTACAAATGGTCCAAACCGGTCAACCTTTTAAACTGACCAAAGGACCAATTCAACCACCACCAAAGTGAAGAACGTTCACCTCTCTTAATGAACCTTTGTCAGTTATACTAAAACAATTGGATGCGGCCCACATGATGACATATCCTATGACGCAACCATTTGACGACAATGCTCCAAAACCTTCATGGTACAAGGAGCATGAATATTGGAAATGCATCGTGTCAAGGGGCATAAGATAGACAAATGTCTGCGACTCCATCATTATATTCAAGACCTCATTGACAATGGGGAGATAGAGGTGGACAACCCAGGAAAAACACAGACACCTAATGAGAAAATGGGGATATATAAAGAGCCATTCCCCAATCATGATAAGTCAGAGAAGTCAAAGCCGGATCAGGGAGAGTCATCCCAAGGTTATAAAGCAGCAAATTACTTGTACACCAAAAAAGACAACAATCATTATGATTCACTTATTGGATGTATTCACTCTCCTACTGACCATGTCAACACCATCCGAATCAAGGGAAAGGACTGTGCCACGGTAACAAGGCATGCCCACCTCGTGATTCTAGAACCTTCTCTATCAACCCCACAAACTGGTAAATATAACCTCTTAGAGCAACTTGAGAAGACATCTGCTAAGATTTTGATCTTAGATCTTCTTAAGATATCCAATGTGCATAAAGACATTCTATACCAAACTCTTCAGGGGTCGGGAGTGCCATTAGAGGTCGATCCTACACACCTTCAAGCTGTAGTGGCAAACATCATACCAAATGAACATATTTCCTTCAACCATAGGGAGATCCCTACTGAGAATCCAACACATAATATTCCTTTATATATTGAGGTAGTTGTTACCCACAGGAAGATCAAACGGGTGCTTGTGGATAACGGATTTGCACACTCAAGTTGGTTAAACAGTTAGGACATACTGAGGTAGATCTTGAGTCCAATATCATCACTATCACCGCATACGACAACATGGAAAGGGAGTCAGTGGGCACAATCATGTTGCCCATGGAGGTGGGTCCCACTTGCCATCAGACAAAGTTTCATGTCCTGGACTTGGAACTTCCATATAATATGCTTCTAGGCCAACCATGGATTCATGCCATGCAGGCCATGCCATCGACATTTCATCAGTGCATTAAATTGAAGCATGAGGGACACACCATTACAATACAAGGAGATTCAGAGCCCTTCGCTCACTGTAGATCTCTCAATAGCTTTGCACGAAAGGGCACATACGCATGTCCCTCCACCGATATAGTTGTCCCTCTCCAATCTGAGGCCATGGAATCTTGGATAGACTCAAATTCTCTTAGTTCTTGTTCCCATGGGGCATCTACATCAACATCTCCTTTTGATTCATGGGAGATAAAAATCCTTGAATATGGCTGCGGAGAATACAATGTACAACAAGTGCTCTTGGTTTCAGACCTCTCATTGTCACCCAAGACTAGAGGTCACCCAACTATCACTTCAGAAGACCTAGAAATGAACACACTATTGGGTCATTCTTACCTGGAGGCTTGTTAGCTGAGGAAAAATTGCTAGATCCACCTACAACTTGGGTCCCAGAGGATACTCAGCCATCCTGTTATCAAACCCCTAGAATACGAGAAATCTAGTAAAATGATGTACTCCATGGGCTACAAGGGCCTAGGATGTGGAAGAAATGAACAAGGACAGAGAGAACCGGTGCCTCTTCCACATTTCAAAATAGAAAGATATGACATTGGGATTCACCCTTATGGAGCACACCCCAATGATCAAGATGCTACTTGTTCTGAACATGAGGATAGCTCTGACTATCTAGACAGTGATACAGATTCCCATTGTAGCCAATATGAGGATCTTGCCTCCACAAACCTATTCATGAACAACATTGTCCTAACCATAACCCCTACAAAACCAACCCTTGACCTTGTTTACCCTTCCCTTGTTGAATGGGACCAACAACGTCACATGTCGCTAGATTTATTCAAGAATGACGAAGCTATCACAGAGTTCATGGGCATTCGGGATACAATTCCCATTGGAGACCACAAGAAGGGTTTCTTTATTGACTTGGATACCTGTGCCTACTTCGGTGAGGAGGCTGAGCTTCATGGTCAGAAAAACTTAAAGAAAAGTGAGGGAAAAAGTTCCAATGTAAAGCCTCGGCAAAAATCAAAGTCCAAGTCACACAGTGAAAACCTCTTTGAGGCACTGGCCGAAAAACAAGTAAAAAAATCAAAGGACAAACAAAGTGACCACGCCAAGGATGAAAATCTCATGGAGACATCCTTGGACGAAGATCTCAACCTTCCTCCTGATCCTACGCGTATGGAGGACTTATCAAAATTACTAGTCGAGGAAACCATTGATGTGAATATTGGTACAGAAGAAGACCCAAAGATAGTAAAATTGGGAGCATCACTCTCGGCTAGAGAACAAAAGACATTCACTATGCTGCTGTGAGAGTTTATAGACGTGTTCGCATGGTCTTACAAAGACATGTCAGGCTTAGATCCAACTTTGGTCATGCACAACCTAGTTGTGCACGCAGACGCTAAGCCTATCAAACAGAAACTCAGAAAGATGCACCCAAGAGTGGCCTTACTGGTTAAAGAAGAGTTGGAAAGATTGCTTGCAATAGGATTCATCCGGCCTATTGATTATTCTGAATGGATATCAAACATTGTTCCTGTCCAGAAAAATCCTGTCAGTATCCGAATCTGCACGGATTTTAGAGACATTAATAAGGCTTTCCCTAAAGATGATTTTCCACTGCCAAATATTGACATGATTGTCAACTCAATAGTAGGGTACGAGATGCTATCTCTCATGGATGGTTTTTCAGGATACAACCAAATCAAGATAGCTGAAGAAGATCAGCACAAAATGGCTTTCACGACTCCTTGGGGTACCTTCTGTTATACAGTGATGCCCTTTGGTCTCAAAAATGTAGGAGCTACTTATCAGTGGGCAATGACAGTGATTTTTCATGATATGATTCATGATATCATGGAGGACTACGTGGATGACATCCTTGGAAAGTCTAAAACAAGAGAGGATCACCCTGTCATTTTGTGGCATATCTTTGAGTGCCTACGAGAGTACAAGGTCAGGCTGAATCCAAAGAAGTGTGTATTCAGTGTGCTATCAGGAAAACTGTTGGGCTTCATTGTATCAAGATGAGGTATTGAGGTAGACCCTGCTAAAGTGTCTGCTATTACTGAAATGCCTCCACCTAAGAATATCAAGCAACTGCGCAACTTACAGGGGAAAATCCAAGCCATTCACCACTTCATCTCCCAGCTTGCAGATAAGTGCCACTCATTCACCCACTTGCTTAAAAAGGATGTCACCTTCATCTGGGGACCTGAGAAACAACAAGCCTTTGCTTTGCTTAAACAATACTTGGCTAATCCACCTGTCCTCATGCCTCCAACTCCTGGAGAACCACTCTTGCTCTATATTTCTACTACGTAATTTTCTATTGGTGCGCTGCTCACCCAATATGACCTTGGTCATAAGGAAAAAGTGGTGTATTATCTCAGTCGCACCCTCATCGCCTATGAGCTCAATTATCCTCAAATTGAAAAAGCTTGCTTGGCTGTTGTTTTTACTTTTCAAAAACTTCACCATTATCTATTGAATACCAAAACCAAGCTAATATCCAAGGTTGACCCACTCAAGTACTTACTGTCTAAACCCACCCTCACAGGTAGAATGGCTAATTGGATCATTCTACTCAGTGAGTTTGACATAGAATTTGTACATCAGAAGTCGGTTAAAGGACAAGTACTTGCTGACCAGCTAGCAGAAGCACCTTTGCAAGGCACTGAACCTTTGAATCTGGATCTGCCAGATGCCTCCTTGCTCTACATTGAAGAATCTATCATGTGGCAGATACATTTTGATGGGTCCTTTACGTTTCATGGTTCAGGTGCAGGGGTAGTCCTTATTACTCCTTCTGGTGATCCTATACCATAGGATTTTCACTTAGGCTTCCCTTGCACAAACAATATTGTAGAGTATGAGGCACTTATTGCAGGGATGAAGCTAGCTATCAAGTGGAACATTCATCATGTCAAGGTTGTGGGTGATTCTCAGTTAATTATCAAATAGGTTAATGATGAATATAAGGTTAAGGATGACAAGCTCATACCTTACAAAAAGTTGGTCGAAACTCTAAAGGAGTACTTTGTGTGCATTAAATTTGAACAAATCCCAAGAGCACAGAACAGATCGGCAGATGCCATGGTGACAGTGGGTTCTATGCTTCGTATTCCACCAGGGAATAATGACATGCCATTATTTGTAGAAAATTTATGCAGCCCGCGTATGACATGCCAGAATCTTGTCTGGCTTGTGATGTTGTTGGTCCCAATTCCCCATGGTACGAACCCATCTTTACCTATCTCAAGGACAACACGTTCCCTCCTGATATCTCCCATTCTGAAAAGCAAATCCTGATTCACCAAATAGCCCATTACACCCTTTTAGGAGGTACACTTTATCATCGTGGCTACGATGGGAATCTGTTACGTTGTCTTGATTTCACAGAGTCAATCCAAGTGATCAAAGAAGTACATGAAGGGGTGTGTGGAGCACATACAAACGGAATGGTCTTAGCTAAGAAATTGTTAAGAGTAGGCTACTATTGGCCTACCATGGAAACCGATTGTTGCAATTATGTCAGGAAATGTGTACTTTGCCAAAAGTATGGAAACTTCATCCATGCTCCATCACAACCATTGCAACCTATCACTACCCCATGGCCATTCTCTAAGTGGGGACTTGACTTGATAGGAAAACTCACTCCTACCTCATCTAATGGTCATACACACATCATCGCAGCTACGAAATACTTTACAAAATGGGTGGAGGCTGTCCCTTTAACCTATGTAACAGGAGCTTAAATTTCTAAATTTATCATGAATCATATCATTTATCGATATGACATTCCCGCAGCCATTGTTATAGATAATGGGAAGTCATTTAAGAACAAAATTGTAAAATGTCTTTTTCAACGGTTCCAAATCATGTTAAAATGGTCCACACCATATTACCCTCAAGGTAATGGACAGGCCAAAGCCACAAACAAGCCTTTGGTGAGAATAATGGAGAAGATGGTCAGCAAAATAGGTCATAATTGGCACTTGCAAATCCACCCAGCCCTTTAGGCTTACATAACCTCCATCCACACTCCTAGGGGTGCGACACCATATTCTCTAGTGTTTGGGACAGAATCTATCATCCCCTTAGAGATCGAACTTCCTTCCCTGAGAATTTCTCTTAGGGACTATCTGGATAAGGATGAGGATTACCGGGTAGCAAGACTGGCTGAATTGGAGCTCCTAGATGAGAGGTGCATTCATGCTCTTAATCACCTAAAAGTGTATCAAAATAGAGTCTCCAGAAACTACAACAAGAGAATCATCCCTCGTCAGTTTGAGGTTGGTGATTTAGTCATGAAGGAGAACCAGTTCAACACCAGAGCAGAACGAGAAAAGAAAGGGAAGTTCGAACCACATTGGTTGGGACCCTATGTTATAGTCACCAAATATGGCACAGGGGCATACAAACTTGCTCACCCCAATGGTGATGAGCTCTGTGAGCCCATGAATGCCATGCATCTTAAGCGGTTCTATGCTTAAACATGGCGCTGAAAGTCAAAAAAGCAAAAAACTCAAAAACATGGTAAAATGATCAAAAATACAAAAAAATCAAAAAGAGAAAAAGAAAAAGAGAAAACAGGTCATCCACAAGTGAAAACCATGCAATTGTGGCACTTTGGATAAGTCCTTGGGTGAAAACTAGTTTCCGGCACCTTGGGAGGATTCATTGTTCACAAGCATCTTGCATCTGGAGGGTAGTTTTCCTTGGCCTAGCCCTAGTTCTGCCTTCGAGATTCCCTGTGAGCCCCATCATGTCAAGCCTTGATCTGGCTTTGTCTTCTTTTATTCATTTGTGAGGAGTATGGTCTTTTACTATTTCCCATCTTACGCTGGGGAAATTCAATGACTTCACCTTCTTGTTCATAAGCGTGTGGCTTCTGCCCTTGTATATTCCCCATCTAACGCTGGGGGCATCCACACTTTCTTGGTTACCTGTGCATAACTCTAGAAAACCATTAGAAAACAACACAAAAACAATAGAAAATTGTTTCACAAAAACCTAAACAATAGAAAATTGTTTCACAAAAACCTAAACAGTAGAAAATTGTTTCACAAAAACCTAAACAATAGAAAATTGTTTCACAAGGACCTAAACAATAGAAAATTGTTTCAAAAAACCTAAACAATAGAAAATTGTTTCAAAACACCAAAAACAATAGAAAATTGTTGCATGAAAACAAATCTTACAAAAACATTTACTTACATTTACTTGCATTGTCTTGTTTCTTGCTTTGCTTGTTGCTTGTATAGTTGTTTTATGTTTTTGCTTTTGGGTTGTTTGTTGCTTGGGCATACTTTGTTAGGATTCATCTTTTCTTGCTTAGATTAGATTTATTCTTGCTTGTGCATATTGAGGTGTGTTTTTGCATGCTAGTGAATCATGGTGTTATTATGTTAATTCATTGTGTTCTTTGTTAGCATTTGATTGTGTTTATTGCATGTGCATTGTTTTGTTATCATAACATCACATTACCATCATTATCATCACATCTAACATCATCTATACATCATATATCAAGAAAAAGCTAAGTATACATCATACATGAATGCTAAGCTAATCATCACATATCGTATCATCAAATGGGGGCAAGAGGGATCACAAATATCAAAATATATCCCCCCCACACCCTTATCATCATATCATCCCATCCACTAAGTATGGCACATCTCATAAACAAAACACATTTGATATATTCTACAAGATCACATCATCTAGAAATAAAAACACATGTGATACATCAACAAGATCATGATACATATACATGTCAAATCAAATCAGAATACATCATAAACACATCTATCTATCCATGAGAAATAATAAACAAGTGTCCATCTCATATATACATATGTCATGTCACAAATGTCCAAATCATACATGTATGGTATATCTGTGTCAAAAATGGATATACATCATGACAGTGCATCATAAAATCCTTCATCTGAGGCATACAAAATAATGATAGATATAACGGAATAAAATCCTTCATCACAGGCATGTATCAAAACTACTCTATATCAAAAATGCCTTCAAATGAGGCATACAAAGATGATACATCAAAATGTCCATATATATATACAAGTATAAATTGTCCAGATCGGTACTCAAAATAATACATCATTGATACAATGTGCCATCAAAAAGGGTCATTCATCAGAAAGAGTCAGGCCTTCATCACGAGGCATCATCAAAATAATGGTATACAAAGCTATACATCAAAATCAGCCTTCATAAGAGGCATGTATACAAAATATCTGTACAAAAAAAAGAATGTAGAGCTCAACCATAGCTCTCGCCCTCACCGGGACTCCCAGGTCTGTCACCTGGTCGATGGAACAATGGTGGCTGAGAAGGACCTGCACTAGGTGGGCCACCAAACTGACTAGATGGCCCCTGTCTAGCCGGCTGATCTGGCATAGGCTGCCTAACTGATCTCATCGAGTGGCCTGATCTCCGTGACCTGGAACCTGTCATGCTCATCTCTGACTGTCGAGGCAGTACCACTCACTGCTCTGGGGGAACTACCCTGAAGTAGGCAGTCCTATAAAATAAAGCCTCACCACCGAGCCTCGTAGCATCACGTATCAAGTCAGCATCTCCAGAGGTGAGGGCTGCCTGAAGGGAAACATCACACTCACCTGTCACTCTGCCTAAATCGGCCTCAGCCTGTCTCAAGGAGGTAGCCTCTCGATCTCTCTCTGCAGTAACAGTCTACACCTCAGCTCATGCCTGATCCCTCTGTGCAAGAAGGCCCTGTGACCGTGTGTATACATGATCCCTCTGAGCAATGACCATCCACACCTGAGTCTGGGACTGGTGTAGGAGGCTCAATATCTGAGCCCCCTGTGTGGCCATCTCTCACATCTGACTCTGCCATGCCACTCTGTCACCTCCTGGGCCAGCCTGGGCCTGAGCCTGATCTCACTCTGAAAGTAATGTGACAATATGGGTCTGGGCCTCATCACGCTCTGCTGTAGTGGTCACACACCAGCATCAAGCCTCATCCCTCTTTTCTCTAGTTGTATCTCTCTCAACTAAATCCTATTGTAGCTGCTTGTATACTATGGCTATCTATGCCACTGGCTGTGTGGCTATGTATGTGCCACCAGGACTGGTCCCTGGGGTGCTCTGGATGACTGGCCCTGCTCTAGGACCCTCACTCTGGGAGGCTGAACTGGTGCCTGTACTGGGCCCTGTGGCCTTGGTCCCTGTGCCTGTGAGGCACCCTGCCCATCATGTGGAATGCCATCAAAAGGATCCTCTGGGTCAGGACCCACTGCTCTCTCTCTCCACTCTGAACCATGCCAGATCTCTATAGGTGGATGAGCACCTACTGCCCAGGCCTCCTCTGGGATAGTGAGACACCGGGGTAACACAGTGGCATACCAAGCTGCATAATCTACTGTGGTCCCTGGATCTCGCACCTGTCATGCTGGGTCCCATGCCTATGGGACCACCTGTGTAAAACTCACCCTAGCTCGGGCCACCGGTATGCGAGGCCCCATGGTATGCCTCTCTGAATCTCTACGTGCATACCAAATATCTGGTTGTGGGACCCCCTGTACTCTACCAAGCTGCCACTGGCACCTGTCAACTCGATACAACTCTATAATGTAGCTGTGACTGCCAATGATATAGTGCTCTACTGAGCACACACTGAGCTCTGTGGCATCCTCTGGCCACTGGAAATGTCTGTAAGGCCACCAGATAATATCTATCACTGGCAGCTCATCAAACTCTCACCTATATCTGAATAGGCTACCGAGGTGGCCACGTACATCACCACCTGCTGCTACCCATGCCATGTAAGATGGCTCCTCTGGGTCTCAGACACGTAAAGTGCCCACAGGGCATCCGATGGTAATGTGGTCCCATGACCATATCTGTAGTAAAGAAGCTAGACCCACGGTCTTCTGACCATGGTATGTAATCAAATGCAAATCCCAGTATAAGTGGGCCAGTATGCACTATCCCCAACAGTATCTCTCACCACTGAAGATGTCATGTACCAAAAGTAATAGTCCTCTCAGGAATGATTTCCCTATCTTATTAGTAAGTAAAAACCCACTGATAAGAGACATAATGTAGAGAGGCCCCCAATGCAGTGTAGGGTCAGATATGCACTCATACAGAGCTATGGTCATACCATCATGCGGTATGTCATCTACATCAAAAATATCACTGCATGCGACTCTAATCAGCCTAACATCGGAGTTGTACTCAATCAAGGTGCCTATGATCGGCACGTGAAGGATCCACCATACATCCTCAAGGGTCACTGTCATCTCCCCTATGGGTAATCTGAAACACTGACTCTCACTATGCCATCACTCGGCTAGCGTAGTCAGTAGGCCATGGTCCAATGTAATAGAGGGCATCCGAGACACAGGGCCTAGCCCCACCACCTCGAGAAGTATAGCCATGGCACGCCGGTCTCACCGGCGCATACTCCCCTCTAGCTCTGCTATCTGGGAGTGGCACTCCCGCATCTGTAAAACTGGCAACCGTCTCTACAAAATATCAAATCACTCGTCAGTTACTAACATTTCTTCTAAAAATCTATCTATCATTTTAGGGTTAACCCAAAAATCCTAAAATTTCTTCTAAGTGTCATCTTTTTGACATTTTTCTATCTATCCTCCACCAGCCTGGGACACCTGCGCACCCTTTTGGGTGTGCACCCCCTTTTGGCATGTGTGCACACCTCCTTTTTGGCATGTGCACGTGCACATTTGTCTTCTGGTTGCACCCTCATTCAGGGCACCTGCATGCCCTTTTTGGCATGTGTGCCACATTTGGCACTTGCGCCATCATTTCTATACCTGCACTTGCGTGCGTGTACCCCCAAGTGTGTGCGCCCTCCCTTTCATGTGTGTGCCCCACTTTTCACGTGTGCACCCCCTTTCATAGGTATGTGCATGTGCGCACATGTGTTGTGTGTGCGCGTGCACGTGGGTGTGTGCAACTCATGCCTGCACATGCGCACATGTGTGTTTGGCACGTGCACCCCCAAAGGGATGCCTGCGCCCCCAACCCGACACCTGCGCCTACGCGCATACAAGCCGACATGACTTCCTAGCACTAAAAGATAAATTTGGGGCATTAATGATCACAATTAATGAGCAAGGGTTCGATACTCACGAAGGGGCCATCGTCTGCATGTCACTGGTACCCTCGGACTGCATCTGCACATCTCACTCGGTCTCGTGTGATCACCATTGTCCTCGTCATTATCAGAGCCTCACAGTAAAAAATTCTATAGGGCTCGGTTAAAATGAATTGGTCGCGATGATTTTACCCCCCCAGGTGGGGTATATTAACCCATTTTTCACCGCCGGGAGGGCCTGGAGGCCCGTTTCGATCGCCGTTTTCTCCTCTGTTCACCGTGGAATAATTATTTTTATTAAATAATTATTTTTCTCTTATTTTTCACCGTATTAGGGCATTTTTTGCTGTCTGATACCCCTTTCTTCTCCCTCAGACAATTTTATTGCTCCTAGGTGATTTTTCTTCTTATCCACACTCTCGTAAATAATTATTTTTAAAAAATAATTATTTTTTATTAATTTTTCCACTAAACAAGGACATTTTTGTCACTTGTTTCTTCTTTCTTCCACCTAGGGTACTTTTTGTTGCCCCTAGGCCCTTCATTCTATTTCTTCTATTTTCTTCTACTGTCCACCACATTTTGGAAAACAGAAAATAAAAACAATATATATGTCAAAAATCCAAAAACAGGGCAATTTTTTTCACAAAATCCTAAAAAGTAAAAAACCTACAAAAATGGTAACTTGCTTATTACGGCTGAAACTTGTGTCTTGCACATGGTATTTTCTCCATATCCTACTGGTTTGTCTCACATCTTCCCCGATTAATACAACTCGTGGATCACCGGATTCACAACCATTCACAAAGCTAGCTACTTGCTTCGTCTGTACTCTGGGGCACGTTTGTTGCCTGGTGTTGTTTCATTGCACACAACACTTTTCTTGGACCCCATGTCCATTATCATTTCCCCTTGCATGTATCCTTTCTCGGGGCATCATTTTTAACCCTTGTCATCAATCATGAACTTGTGGATCTCTTCAGCACTGATAACAAAACATTTGTACAACTGTCTTGACCATTGTTGGGTTAGGTATGTGCATTCGTACTTGTTTTCCCTGTTAAATGAGCTTGTTTCCTTCTTGTATTGCATTGCATTGTTGTATGTTGCATGGAGTTGGTATTTTCAGCAATGGACAATTGTTCATAGTATGGCTTTTCATGTCATTCTACCTTTGTCGTATGCTTATATTTTTCATAAGGACCGATGACATAGCTCTTATGGTAATATGATGACATCAAAATTGTTCCAATACACAGTGGCTAGAGGCTAAGCTCTTCTCTCCCCTCCTCCATATTTCTTCTACATCACTTTCTTCTCACCCCTAATCTTCTGTCTCACCGGGGCATCCTACCCCTTCCCATTCTTCTATCTATCTCTCACCTTTTTCGATCGTCGATCGTCTTCTTTCATCACCCCATCGACACTCGAGGGGGCATCTCTCCCTCCTACTAATTTTTCTTCTATCCCTTCAAAATTTTCTTCCATCTACTATCTTTGAAGTGGCGTCACTTACACCACCCCAAAGAGGGGCAAATGTAGACACCCATAATTACGCCCAAGCAATTTAAATACTTAAATTGCGCTAATTATCCCTTTCTCACAAATCGATGACATATCGTCAAAAGCACTCATATTCCCTCTTATTGTCATTAATTAATTACAATACGCTAATTGATTAAGTTGCCTATCTAGCTAACAACCTAATTAACAACCTACCATTAATTAATTTACCCCTTCTATCTAGACTAATTAATTATTATTAATTAATTAGCTTTCCCTTCCATTTAACCAATAAATCAATATTTAATTGATTTAATCCCCTTCTAATAGCCTAAATCATACTAATATTCCTCTAATTAGCTTCTATAAGCTTACATCTACCTATTAGTTAATCACCTTTGATTAATTAAAACACCCCCCAACTCCCATGACTTGCTAAGCATAAATTAAACCCTTCTAAAGTAAGGTTACCTTTTATAAAGCAACCTTATCCATTCCTAATCATGTTTTACCTTTATCCCACATGCAAAGGGATGAAGTGTTTCCTTTATCCATTGGGCTATATAAGGAGCCCTCCTTCTACCTTTATACCTACACCTAAACTTCTTGAGAGAGCAAATGCAAAGCATATAGCAAAGAGACTAAGAGCTTGCATTTTGTTTTCTTGAGAGGTCACCATTGTTAAGAGCTAAGCTTCCTATTCTTGCATTCTTTAAGGATCAAACAAGCAATTTTTGATTGCCATTGGAGCTAAATAGGTCCATTCATTTTGTTGGTAATCTAGGAGAGTAGAGATTTTGAATAGCATGCTAGTTTTGATCTTATGTTTTCAAAGTTATGATGTTTAGTATAGATCTTGTTTAGCTCTTTATCTTGATGGTGCTTATGCTTTGTCTTAGCTAGATTGTAGAACTATTTTAGGTGGTAGTTCTTGCTGTCAACTTGTAGTAGTCCCTTTCACATACCATTATCTCCTCTTTATCCAAATATCTTGCAAATGTGGAATGTGGACACCATTTAGTTCAAGTCCACAGACCATGCACCAATAATCAAAGCTAAATCTTGGGTGATAGGTTTTTAATCTCATTTTCTACATCTCACACTCAACATTCTTAGCTTTATATGATGATGCACAAACATATTGAGCCTAATTCATTGCAAACTAAACCCTTGCCTTGTGTCTGCTTTGCTAAATCTTGTGGAGGTGAAGTAATTTCTTAACCCATTCCATTAACTCCCACTTGTCTATGGGAAACCTTGGTAAATTGTGGGAAGAACCTGAAAATATTCCCACTCTAAGATACATAAAAGTTGGGAATTGTAGGAATATGCATCCGTAAATCTTGACCATGTTCTAAGTGCTATATGATATTCTTTGATTGTAGAGTTATTTATCAAAGACACATATGAGAGTGAAGAAGAAGGCATTATTTACTCTCTTGAAGTGACTTGACCCTTTCTTCATTTTTAGTTGGGGATAGAAATTGTAAATATGCACTACATTCTTTACCCTGACGGATGTCAATCCTAGATAATTCCTCATTCCCGCAGCGGCATACACCAAATAAGATGTCATATAGAAGTTTATTGTAGTTTAAAATTCTAGTAGCTGAGTGTGTATGACATTATTGCTATGTTTTTCCTATCGAATTAGGTCAGAATTTTTGTAAATGGTGGAAATATATAAATACACCCATTATTGAAAATCCTTCGAGGAAGGAAGTCCTATCACTCTTATTAACAATGTGATTATATCATTTACTTCATGTATGCAATCCAAGTGAGGAAAGATATTTGGAAATATAGATATTGAGGGCCAAGGATTCACTAGATATCTCTTATTAAGGACCTTAACGTGAGTGTCAGAGTTTTCTTTCCATTGTTCAAGAGTAGAATTAGGAGAGATTGAGGCACATCCCTCAACATCAGTAATAAGCAAATATTTAAAGTAGTCGGTATATAACTTGATCACAATTGTCCCATCTTCATCTTTCACTAATTGGAACTTTGCATTGTGATGTGCCATGGTTGTGAGTACAAATTCAGAACATTGCATCGAAGCCGGAAAATAAACAATGATGGAAATTCCACTCTCATAAATACTCTTGATCCAAGCAGTCTTGGATGGGGCCCTAACTCTGTACCAATTTTTTGGCAATTCAATGTGGCCAAGGTCGGTGTCCCTAATATTGTCAAGGTAAGACATGACACTTAAAGGGGGAGACACCCCTTGGAAGCTATAATTCATTTTCCCCTTTCCCTTTGATGAAGACTAAGACATTTTCTTTAGGAAGAATATTTGAAAACTCTATGAAGGCCTTTAAAACTAAGGGTGGAAGTAGGACCTTGAAAAATAACTATTAACCTCCGAAAAGTATAGGTGGAAGTTGGGGCTTGATTTGCAGCTTCAAATTTCCAATTCAGTCTTCGATGAAAGTTGTCCCTTGCTTTACAAGCCTCGACTTCTGATCAGAAGTGAATACCTACTTTTCAACTTCCAATACTCTAAATGGTTTGGGTGGAGGTTTGAGCTTATTTTGCAAGGTGAACTTCCGATTTGGTTTTTTGTCAGGGGTTATAGCTTGCTTTACAACTCGGAATTCCCAATTTGATGGCTGATGATTGAAAACTCCTCAATTTTTCAAGTAAATTAGGATTTTGAATTCTAAGCTTCACCAAATTCACAAGTGAAGAAAAAATAAAAATGAGAACATCAAACCAAAAAGACTTGGAAAAAACCGTAAAAATAAACCAAAAACAAAATTATCAAGAACACCCATCATGCTAGATAAAAGATGGGTAAAATACCCAAAATGACAAAAAAAACCTTGCAAAAACAATTAAAACATTAGATCTTACCAAAATATTAAGTGGGTGGAAAATAAAATGCAAACATTACTCAAAAAACATGCAAGGATATGATTAGAGGTTGGAAGAGTCTCAGCAGGTCAGCGTACGATGATGTTAGATGAAAATGACGTGTAAAAATTGACCTTAAATAGAAAGGGGTGAATTAATTACCACGTAGGTGACACATGTGGGTAGGTGGGAATTAATGCACTGACTAGGCATTGCAACTCGACTCCCCTTTTGTAATGATGTCAGGTTTCAGGTTTCAAAATTCAATGTACATGTTAGTTGTAATCTGCAATTAAAAACCCAAAACTTGAAATGGTCTGGTTTCCTTTATATGTCAGATTTCAGAAGTCGACTTGCAATTTGCATACAAATTACAAATCAGGTTCTGAAACCCAAAATACACTTGTGTGGTCGGAGGTCTAGTTTTGGGAGCTGATTGCAACTTTACATGTAAATTTGTAATTGGGTTCCAAAACTCAAAATGCATATGGATTTTGGGTTTCAGAACTTAACTTGCAATTTGCATGCAATTTACAATCCGATCCCTGATTCCTGAAATACACTAATTCCTTTGTATTTCAGGGTTTGAGGAGAAATTTGCATGTTATTTACGAATTGAAATCCGAAACTTGAAATCTGAAATATGAAGAAAGTTTTGAAACCTAGGTAATTTTCTCAAATAATTTTGCAAAAAAAATACTTTGGTAAAAAGGAAATTTTTTTGCAAGGAAGTATTTTTGAAAAGATGGAAAATTGGCAAGGGGACTTGAAAATTCAACATTTTTGGTGACCTTCAGGGAATGCTTGCCTTCTAAGAATTAATTGAATATCCTGAAGAAATCCATTGGGCAGAAGATCCATCTACACCTCAATATAAACAAAACTTAGAAAAACCACCAAAAAAACAAAAAAAACCAAAACAAGAGAAGGGAACAAAAAAAGAAAGGCAATGTGAAAAATCACTTAGATGAAGGGAAACTAGACTACTACTGTACAACATGAAAATACCTCAATATCAAGCTTTGAGGTGTATCTAATTAACTGGGATAAGTAATGCTTCTCCGTTAAGTCTATATACACAAAATAAGTTTGCCTCTTTGTAGCTAGTGATTAAGTAAGGCCCACTCCAAAGGGCATCAAACTTTGTATGAATTCCCAAATTAGCCCTATTCGTATCCCATTTAAGAATCATATCTCCATCCTAGAAATATCTATCAACTGATTTATTTTCAAAAGTTTTCTTTATTTGATCTTGATGCAACTCAAGAGTTTTCATTGTTTGGTTTTGTGTTTCTTTCATTTCCATAAGTTCAGCAAACCACACTATCATGGGGTCACTTTCTATCACTTCCAACTACTGTGCTAGTTCTAGAGATGGTAATTTTAAAGATAAAGAAATATTTTATTCCATCCCATACACTAGCATACACTAGCATGAATGGATAATTTCTAATGGCTCTTTTTGGAGTAATCTTATCTTCTTAAAGAGTAGTCTTGAGTTGAGTGTTCTAGGTTCACTGGTTACTTGCCACTATTCACTTAATGATTCATATCAGATTCTTATTGCTAAAGTTGGCCAAACCATTACCTTATGGGTAATATTTTGTTAATTTTTTTAGATAAACACCTTTTTTACAAACCATTCACTAATCGTCATGCCTACGAATGCCTTGGTATTGTCTGAAATGACAGTGAAGGGCACACCAAATCTTGTCACAATACCTTCGAGAAATTCCAAAATGGAATTCTCATTAGATTACTTTAATACAACCACTTCCATCTATCGTGTGAAATAATCAATTGCAGTTAACACCCATCTATGACTAACACTGGACGAAGGATTTATCATATTGATAAAATCTAGGCCCCACTGTATGAAAGGTTGGTCTGTTTGGATTAGATGAAGCTGAAGGGTGACCAATTTTTGCTTTCTTGTTAACAATTATCATTATTTACATTGTCTTACCCATTTATGGGCATCCTTAAATAGGTCAAGCCAATAATAATTGTCCCTCATGATTTTTGTAGCAGTTGTTCTTACCGAGTAATGGCCTCTCGATATCCCATTATGAAATTCTTCCAATAGTTTGTCGATTTGGCATGGGTCAATACATCTTAGAAGAACCACATTTAGGTATTTTTAGAAAAGCAAATTATTGAACATAACATAAGGAATTTCTTGAAGTCTGATACTCCTTTTTTGTGTTCTATCTAGATGTGGCAGATAATCACCTAATTATAAAAATGTCTTCATATGGTACATCCAATTGAAAGGAGTATGAGCCTCATCCGTATGATGAGTGTGTAACATATGATCATCTTCTTCTTTTGCTTCTAAGTAAGAGGTGATATTTTGACACAAACCTTTCCCTTTAACCAACTTGGCGACCTTAGTATGAATGTCACATTCCATGACCCACGTAATCCATCCATCTCTTTTTTCATTTATGTCTTTGTTCAACAAAAAATATTTCACTCTTGGATGTGATACCATCAACTAAATTCTGTTGTTAGATATCATATGCTTGAATTTCTTTAATGCCCTTATAATAACAAAAAATTGCTTCTCTATAAAGGAGTAGTTGAGTTTACAATCCTTGAGGGACTAGCTGAAGAAAGCATTCAGTTGTTCCATCTGATCATTATTCTGTTCAGTTAGAATATTAGAGATGCTTTCTAATCCTATGAAGGCATAAAAGATGAAGTAATTTTCATAATCAAGATTTACCAATGCGGGGGCCTGGGAAATGGTCTTTTTCATAGCCTCGAAGATACTCTTGCCTTATTTAGTCCAGCTAAATGGTATGATCTTTTTTCAGCATAACTGTGAGTGGCTTAGCCAAAGTGGAAAACTAAGGTATAAACCTCATTACAAAGTTGATAGTCCCCAAGAAACTTTGGAGCCCCTTATTATGACTTGGAAGAGAAAGTGCGAAGATAACACATATTCTTTCTATGTGAATTGAAATTCCTTCCACCGAATTGATGTGTCATAAAAAATTTCCTTCGTGGATAACAAAAATGCATTTTTTTCCAGTTCAAGGAAACCTTGAATTCTCTACATATATTAATTTTTTAGATGATCCATATGGTCCTATGCGTGCTTGAAATATACAGTTATATCATTTAAGTAGATGAGGATCATATAATTTATAAGCCTTTTGAAGGCCATTTTCATAACTTGTTAGAAGGTGACACCATCATTAGACATTCCGAATGACATATTATTATATGCCAACATGCCCCATTTGGTAGTTGTAGACACCAAATCACACACATATTACTATTTTACTATACCGCCAAGTATGTTTCTATATACATGGATCTCAAGTAAGAAAAGTATTCACTGGTGACACATTCCCTAGTCTATCTATTTTCTTTGGTTGTTTCTATTGTCTTTCTCTCTCACATCTGCCACTTCTATACCCGGTTCTAGTTAGGGCATAGGGATCCCTATTTGTCAGTCTCCTCACATTTTTTTCCAATTATCTTGGGACACCAATGCCTAGTTTGAACAATAGTGCCCATGCACTTCTGTCCATCTTGGGAGCTCATGTCCTCTTTGTTCTTGTTCACATTTTTGACATTTATGGTTAGCCTTTTCAGTTTTTCTTACTCTATCCCGAGGTCCTAGTCGACATGTCGTGTCATTAATGTCGAAATTCAAGAAGATATCCCTATATATACACAACATACATATCATTATAGGGTGAGAAATTATTAAGAGTTATCTTATTTACATACTATCAAAGGGATTGTATTTTTGGGGCTGCTTATTCTTCATACACTACATAGGAAAGGGAAGTTTCAAATTCTATCCACAAATTTACATTCTATCTAGCTATAACACAGTATCTTGGTGTCATTGGTGTGAGGGAAACCTAAGGACACTTACATATGCAAACACATAAAACTACATGGATTTTGAGATGTAGTGTAAGGCTCAGTTACAAGTTCATACTTCAGATGACATCTGAGGTCAGTATGAATTCACATATTGCATTATTTATTCCAATTTGATGTGTTTGTGAGTTTGTGCATATATATAGGGTTTGTGTTGCAGGTTACAGGTACCCTTATTCCAGTAAATCTGGACTCTAGTATTACAAGTATTGGAAGAAATCCATCTCCATTTTTGCATATATTGGATTCCATTTTTGTCTATATTGGATTCCATTATTACTATTATTGGATTCCATTAGTAGCAATATTGGATTCCAATATTGTCATTATTGGACTTATTCTAGTTCTAATTTCACTATTATTGGATTCCAATTTCACTATTATTGGATTCCAATATCACTATTATTGGATTCTAATTTTGCTAATATTGGATTCCAATAACACTATTATTGGATTCCAATTTCACCGCCACTATTGGAATCCAATTTCTAAATTCTATTTTTGGATTTCAATTTCACTATTTTAGGATTATTATTTTGTTATTTTTTGATTCCCCAATATAAGCCTAACGGAAGCTAACTTACATAAGCATATAGGTTGTTAACTTACATAAGCCTAGTGGTCGCTAACTTACACAAGAGTAGATTCCTCTAGGTGAAATAATCCTAGTGGCTGCAAAGTTACACCAACCTACCGGTAGGAGGTTACATAAGCCTACCCACCACTAAGCTACATAATCCTAGTGACCACTAAGTTACATAAGCCTAGCCACCACAAAGTTACATCAGCCCAGGGGTTAAATTTTCAAGCCACCTATGCATGATGGTATGATGTGGCTATAAGTTACACCTATGCCTGTCAAAAGCAATTTTTAGATGACATAATTTTACAATATTTGACCCTTTAAAAAATACAAAATAGTAGTTATTTAAATACTTCAAATTTATATTTATTTAATATTTTATGTATATTATATATGATATAATTTTTATATAAATCTATATAAAAAATGATGATGATATTGTAAATATGCAAGTTACGTGTGATAAAGTCAACTACTTTTATGATTTTCCATTCTGTAAATCATAAAGAACAACAAAGAGTTAAGAATTATGTTAAACAAGTTGTTTTGAAGAAATGGATTTGAAAATGTATTTCCATAGGCAATCAATTCCTTCGGGAAAATTACATAAGAATTGATCCCTTGCAAGGGTATTAATTATTGTTCTTGAATTTGTGCAAGGTATGCCTGGATAGCTTCATGTCCCCAATTCGGTATTTTAATTTGATCTCCTTTCCATATTTTTCTTGGACTCCATGCCCAGATGACACTGTCTATATCAATATCTGATGTGTCCCTTGATTTTTTCCACCATTTCTTTTTCTTTAAGCATTCCTGGTACCTTTCTTTTTCTGTATTTTCTTTTCCTGTGGGTTCCCACCAGCGTACCCTTATCTTTTGAGCCTTTGTGTGAACATCTTGTATTAGAATTCATTCTTCCTTTCCCATCCATATAGGTATGTTATCATCAGCTGGTCTTACTAGTATCATCTGCTCAACATTCACATCCACTACTGGGTTGAATTCCTCTCGAGGTCTATCACAAATAGGCCCAACATATATATCCTTATTTGAAAGGAAATTTTGACTATAGTAGTTATCCATGTCAAGACATGGTGCACCCACTATCTGATCATACATTATGCTATCCTGAATTGTTTTTGGCCAAAAAAATCTCTCCTCATCATGCTACAATTGACAAAGGGATTCTCTAGGGCACGTAGAACATTTTTCCAATATGTAATCTTCAGAACCCAGAATTATTCTCCACCATCTGTTGAACTCTTTTCCCAGTGTGTGATGTATGCCTGAATGCCTCTCTGCAGGTCTACCATCTCTTTTAGTTCTTTGAAGGGTGCCAATGGAGGATCCCCTTCAGGAAAGAAAGCTTTCCCATCCACTATTTTCCAGATCTCAATTGGTTGTGACCATAAGGCATCCATGATTGATGCTTTGTACTCCATGATGGGAATGTTGTTGATGACATGGAATTTAAACATCTTTGGTTTGTTGATACCCATGATCTTGTGGTTTCCATCTAGCAGGTGTGGTTCCACAAAGGCCTTAAAGTCATAGACTTCCTCGATAAGGTACAAAGTGAATGTGTTGGACTCCTCTTGGCATGTTTTGTAAGTGTCCATTATTTGTGGTAAAGAGAATCTTTCCAATTTACACAAGGTTGTTGATAATCAACCGAATGTCCCATCTATGTCTTCATGCATGTGACCCACTGGAAGGAAACTCACAAACATTGTGTTGAAAACCCTTCTAGCTGTCAGCATGGATGCAAACACAAACAATGTGTGATTTTTTTTTTGTCACTTGCAGCATTATCTAGTTGTAAGTAGAGAATTGGTGGTTGTTTTCTAAATGAACTTGAACATCTGCTTACAGTATTAGTTGTATGAGCACACTCATTTTTCTTCTTGTATTCCTTGCACTTTTCATACACATCATTTTGCAATAGTGCATCATGTAATGGGTGTTTTGACATCCCACTACTATATAAAAAATCACCATACTGATCTGTAAGTGGTTCTTCTAGCTTCTAGATACACAGTGCCAATGATGTTATTGTGAAGTTTTCTCCTCACTCAACAAAAGGGAGACCATAGTGCCCAAAACCCCCATTTTGTTTGCCCATGTGTCAGCATACCAATCAAGGTGATGGGGAGATTAATAGCATTTCTTATTGATTTTTTTTCTACCCATCCTTGGTATGCCAATTTTCATCTTGTCCATTTTTTCATGCACAATGCTCAAATAGCTATTAGGATTTTGTTGTGATTGTGCTCTATGTGCATAGTAATTTGAACAACAACTTTGAATGTAATCATTGTGCCATTTCTAGCATTGATCTATTTGTGCCAGTGTTTCTAGACATGAGGTGGCTGCACATTTGTTCTTAAGCTCTGTGCACTCATCACATTTGGTGAAGAAGTTGTTCTTGGTGATTGAAACATGGGAGAAATTTTCTTTCCATATTTCTATGAGATTTGACTGTGACGTTGGAGGAAGGTCCAACAGTGAAAGGCCCTCATTACACTTTTGTAGGATGTAAGAAAAACTATAACATGCAGGAAACAATCTCATTGTTACTTTAGTACCATCTTGTCCCACTGAACGAGACATGTGTGGTGATATATCAGAATTCCTCTCCGCCATTTTGGATATCAATGCAATAGTTGTGACACTATTTGGAATTTGTTTTTATTTTCCTGTATTTCCATTTACTTCCCTCCTCTCACCATTAATCCAAGATTGTCTGTATCCATAATAGGTGCTTTTTGGGATTCCATGACATCTGTACCATGCATTCTGACATACATCCCTTCCACATAACTTCAATTTATCTATAGTATGCTCAAAAGTTTGACCTTGATCACAACTGCTAGCATTTGCGGTGAATGTATTAAGTACAAAGTTTTTGATGGTAGGTTCATTCATCCCTAGAGTTAAATTCCAACTGTGATTGAAAGCACTGAGAGATAGATTAGAGAGACATCCTTCCTTGCAGCAAGGTTTTTTCTCAACTTCAGACAAAAATTGTTCTCTTGTTTTTTCATCATTTTCCCTTGCCTTTGGTGTACTAGATGGAGTAGTATTTACCTTTTGGCATTTGTAGGCATTGTAAGGTATTTTTATCAAGTTTTCATTACTACTACATATGGAGGATTCATATGAATTTGGGTATACCAGTTGAGGAAATGGATCTTCAAATGCACTCCACATTTTTACCAAAAACTCTTCTGGAATTTCTTTTAGCCTTACTTCCATAACAAAACCATCTGGATGGGCCAACTGGCTGGCAGGCCATTGGATGAGAGATCCTTCTGATATGGAGCAACCCTTGCAAAAAGGCCTGATTAATTTATCAATATGCACCCCAAATGTATTTCCATCCAATTTTTTAAAGTGCACCATGTCTCCTTCACAGACATTTGTAATTGTTGCTTCTGCAACAAATTTGTGTTCTTTTGAACAAAAATGTATCAACTTCACAGTAACCCCCTTGAACTTCAAATTGAAGTCAGTGTTTGATGTGGTGGTTGTTTCTTGGAGTTCAAAATTTCCATTCACATGAAGTGCAAGTTCTTGTTTCTAGATAAACTAGGTTTTTGATTGGCCAGGAAACTTCATTGTTGCATTGTAGACTTGGATAACAATCATTGCATGTAGTTATAATATTCTCCACAAAAACACCAAACTGTGTGGGTCCCAACACTACTCCCAAAATCACATGTTGTTCTTGTACCAGGGATATAAACCCTTCAGCTATGTCACCTTCTTTCCAAGCACACTTATGTTTTAGCACCACGTAGGTTGTAGAAAATTCATCCCTGTCTTTAGGAGTTGTGAAACAATGGCTATCACTGTTAGAATTCAAACCCTCATCCTCATCAAATGTATCCTCTGAGTCACTGCTCATGATGTTTTGAATGCCATCACCCCCCACATGTGAAACTTTTGAAATCACATGCTTAATCATTTGCTTCCTTTCCCATGGGATAAAGTATCCCTTGTTTTCAATTTCTTCCAGGGTTTCACAATCATCAATTGTGTATGGAAGTCTCACTCTGCCATTGAATACAATACTTATTGTGACAACGAATAAGCTAGACCCCATGTCTCTACAATGGAGTGTAGCTTTGGATGGATAAACTAGTCGTTCCACAACTTTCACACCTTTAGATAGTAAATCCACATGTGCTCCATCTTCAAAAATAGAGTTCATTTTCAACTGTATCCACAAATAAAAAGAGAAAATTAGTACCGAGGACACTTAAATATTTAACCTTAGTATGGAGAATTGAAATCACAATGAGAAAATAAAAATATACATCTTATATGAACATCTTTGAAACCTCATTTAATCCAAATATTTGAACATATGGAGAATTTGGCTCCTATTTGACCATATTAGTGCTCCTATTTGACCATATAACACATTGTATTAGACTCTTAGATCCCGCTACTGTGTGTATATTTTTATCCATAAAACACATAGTGTATGGATTTCAAAAGTTGTATAGCCTAGCGGTTGTTGGGACTTAAATTTTTCTTGTACATGCAAAAATTCAAATATTGACTAGAATGGACAGGTCAAATGTTAGTGATCACACTTCAATGTGCGAGTGAGCACAATTCCAAGTGTGAAAACTCGCACATAGATGTGTGATTGATCGCTCATCATAGTGCGAGTGAGTCGTGGACTCACACATCTCTAAGTGATCACTCACACATGAAGTATAATCCCTCACATGACAAAGTGTGAGCATTCGCACTTGGAATAGCGATCACTCACATATCAAAGGGCCATCACTAACATTTTCACTTGCCATTTTAGTCAAAATTTTTCTAGTCTAGCAGTCTCTTGGACTTAAATTTTTCTCGTACACACAATAATATTGAAGACAACTATTTATAAAATTATTACTCGCAATAAGGAAAAGTTCAATCTCCTCCAATTTGAAGACAACTATTTATAAAATTATTACTCGCACTAAGGAATAGTTCAATGTCCTCCAATTTAAGTTTAGTATATATTTAGGGCCATTAATATTGTGTCAAAGTAAATCGTTACTGTATTTTATTCTCTAATTGTATAGCTATGTTTATTTGATGGTATAGAGTTCAAGTTTAGTCTTTATTTGATTAACGGTGGTGCTATATACTTTGATTCAATTATGTGTATTAATTGTTTCTTAGGTTTTTATATCTTACATAATATTTTAACAATATAAGTTTATTATTAATAATTGTCTATAATATTGAGTAGAAGTAACCCATGCTACGTAGTTTATTATTAATAATTGTCAATATTAAAGACTTAATTTCAATTAAATTTATGTATGTCAAATTTAAGTTTCAAACAATGTCGAAATTTAGTTTTCATACATTAAAAATTATGTTATAAAAATCTTACCTTAATTCTTTACAATAACAATTACACTTTTTTGTAAGGTCAAATGCTACCTAATTAATATTGCGGTTCCCTAAACATTAATTGGCCATTAAACCGAATAATGTAAAATCCGCCACTTGAAAGTATTTTTTTTATTTTGTCGTACTGTATTTAATGTTAAGTGGTACAATATTAAATTTTAATCCACGCAAGCTCTTTCAACGTCTTGATTTTAATGCAATAAAATGGAAAATTGTATACTCATTTCGAAGGCGACAACACCAAAACAGGGAGCACATATACAAATGGGGGAAGAACAAAGTTACAAAAAATTAAAAGAGGTAAAGCATTGTTATTCTATTTTGAAGAATTTCATTTTGTACACCCATTTCACAGTGATTGTAAATATTACATTTGTTATTAGGTACTTAACCAATTTTCAATGTTTCTCCACAAGTTTTGATTCTGTGAAATTACAGAGCGCAACACCCGTTGTATATATATTATTAAAAAATGAAAAATGAAATGAAGTTTAGATAAAAGATGTAGTAAGAAAATTGTTTCATTTGTGAATGTTTATAGTAACTAATAAATTTGCAGGACATGAAAAAATCACCATTTTTCTTGTTTTCACATATTGAATCCCAAGGTCTCAAATCAACTCCAAGAAACTATGAAGACAATATGGATTTTTCAACACAGCTAAGTAACTGTCATGAAAAGGACTTCTGCGTGCAAAACTTTGATGGAAATAGTGTCTCAAATTTGCAAGAAAATACAAGGGGCACACATAAATTGGGTCATTACATTCCACATTCACAAATAGATCTAAATACTCCATATATTGTTGATGATGTTGATGATTCAAAACTGGAAGAAACATTTTCAATAACCCATGCATATGATAGAGATAGGAATAATGAGGAGCTGATGAAAGAATACAAAGAAGAGATTTGGCCAAAATCTGTTGTGAAAACATTTATTTCAAAATATGAAGAGGTGTATGAAGATTTAAACCATGGAAAACTTGGCAAGAAACATTGGGATAATATAGCAGATGCTTTGAATCAAGTTTATGGAAAAACATTCACTGGGATGCAATGCAAATACAAGATGAACAGGTTGAAGAAAACCCTCAAGAAGGAGAAACAATTGGAAATACATTCAACATGGAGTTTCTATGAAGATATGGATCACATTACATGGAAAACACACAAGGTTATTGGTTTTAATGGAAAATAAAGGGTTAATATAAGCACTTCTACTTCTGAAAAAGACATGAGAGGGAAATTAGAAATCCCTTCTATCAACATTGAAAATTTGGAAGGAGAAAACCAAGAAACCCCTTTGAATAAAAATGGAATTCAATGCAAACGTGTAAAGAGAAAAAGAAACTCTTATGGATATTTGAAAGAGGTAATTGAAAATAACATGCATCTATTCAGTCAGACAATGAAAGAAATTGAGCAGGGAAGACTTCAACTTGAGCGTGAAAGAATGGAACAAGAGAGAAAGCTAATGGAGAAAATATTAGATGTACAACTTCAAGTTGCAAGTATTTTTACCCAGGTAAATTACAATTTTTTAACCATAGTAATATAGTATTGCATCATACATTCCATTATAAAAGATGGTATACATTATGTAAGAAAAAATATCATGCATTGGAGTTAGCTAATACTTCTCTATTTTGCATTCTTCTTTTTATTTCAGAACAATTCCAATGATCAACATCATGGGTGCCACCAAGAGCATTGACACACACATCCCAAGATATTGTTTGTGCAACAAAACACTTTAAAAATGATGTCGGTAAACATGTATATTTTTGTTGAGGACAATATGATAATTTAATATGTGAGACATCAATTGAACCACATATCATTGGTAGTATAGTCAAAGTATGGAATACTTATATACTCACTATGTAATTTATAGATGATAATATTGACAATGAGCATGGTGTTCTTTTGATGATAATGTTGATAATATTGATAATATTTGTGTGTGGAATATATGGTTAATATTTTGGTTCCCCCAACATTAATTGGCCATTAAACCAAACAATGTAAAGTTCACGTGATATTCAAAATATGTACACCATTAATTAGCCATTAAATATAAGGAAATTTAATGGCATACACGTGTCTTTTGTAATTCGTGCACCAAAGAAAGTGTCAGTTCCATGTAACTATAGATTGTCATTTTTAGTATATTTTTTGGACACTTAAATTTTTAAAGCTTTTGGCGAGAACATTGGCATAAGGGAAAAAATCCATAAGCATAATCATCCATTGGAAAATATGATCATGGTTTGATTTCAAAAATTCTGAGCATAGTTTGTTTTTGTGAAGGCATCAAAAATTGGTATGCGTTCTCACCTTTGTTCCTTCCAAAATTTTGAAATTCTGTAAATGTAGAATTTTTCGTAGCCTTTTCAATGAAACCCTATTTTGTGTGTTTCTAGTAGTAAAATCTATCTATTCTTTAACACTCTTTGATAATCACTTCTCAACCAATAGGGTTTGACATCATTTTTTCATTCTATCTACTCATCCCTCAATGATTTTTGAAATATGTGTGTACCGTGCTTGTGAGTAATGCAAAACATGTTATGGGAATTTTTTTCACAAGAGGATTGATAAATGTTTCATAAATACTTGACATGGACATAAATGATTACTGGAAGTGAAAAAAAATGGGTGTTGCTGAAAAGATTGAGGAAAATAGATTTCATTTAGTTAGGGTTGTTATTCATTTAGGGCTTTTGGCCCGCTATAGGCCAGTTTCTATAGACATTTCTTTATAAATTAAAATAAAGTAATGAAATAGTGATAGTAACTTCCAGTAGATGAAATAGTAATTGTAACACAAATAATTGTTTGATTGTTTACAATAATTATTTTCTTATATAAGGAAATTGTGGGAAATACAATTTTATAAAAAACATATATGTGACTGCCAAAGGAAAAATACAAAGATTCCATCTGTGTAGGTTCCTCCTTGAAAAATAGTGAATCGAATCGAGGAACTATAAAACACTTACTTGATAATTTGAGAAGTCAGGCTAAACAATGATTTTGAATAATGTTTCACTTACTTGATAGTTGTGAGAAAGACATATGCATCTTATAAGATTAAAATTATAGGACCTGGTTGTTTTAGTTAAATAAGCTAATGATATATCGACACTAAAAATTATAAGATGTCAGGGATTTTCTTTCTTAATGGACAATAAACATATGGAAATAGGGAGACACGCTATCTTGGGAAATTGTGATATTTAATGACAAGGGAGATTATACATAGGGTTTGGAGTCTGTATGTTCATACTAACACTACAAAGAGTGTGCTCATTATATTTATATTCATTATACCATGGCCTTTGAGACTTCATTTACTGACTAATTATAGACCACCATGGCTTTTGAGATTTCATTTATCATTAAAATGTGTAATTTATATATTCCTTTCAATACATTATAGTAAATAGTATGAGAACTACATAAGGCTTGATCCCTCTCGAGGGTATGTAGTGCAACACTTGGCTCCACCAGGGATAGTCCAGCCAATATAGTACAATTATAAATAAGTAAAGAGAGGTATACACATTTATGCAACAAACTAATCATAGCTAAGAAAAGGTTGACCCCTCAAGAAAACATGTATTGCAACTCTTTTCTCAGTTAAATAATAGATGTCCAGTGAATGATGCCTAGAACACTAAGTTCAAAATAACACTAAGTTCAAAATATTTTGTCGATGCTGATCATAGTGACCACTAAGCTTGTAAATATTTTGTTGTGGATGACCTTAGAGACCATTAGAAACACAAATTTGTATGCCTTGACCCCTCTATAGTGCATGTTTTTCCTCTCTTTTCTCATTGCATTGATATTTTTCTTGGTAATGATGCCTAGCACCCGCTAAGCTCAAAATATTTTGTTGTGGTTGACCCTAGCTACCGCTAGGATCAGAACAACGTATGTCTTGACCCCTCAAGACTGCATGTATTTTTAGATTTTTCTCATTGCATTAATAGTTTTACTGTTAATGATGCCTAGCGACCACTAAGATATAAATATTTCATTGTAGCTCATCTTAGCGACCACTAGGAACAAAAGTACATATGTTGTGACCCCTCGATAGTGCATCTATTGCCGCACAGAGCTCATTGCATTAATAGTTTTCATGTTAATGTTGATTAGCGACTACCAAGCTCTAAATATTTCTTTGGGAAAAACTATGCAAAAAAAATCCATTTTTATCACTTCCCAATTATTGATATTCTGTAAAAGTAGAATTTTCCGTAGCCTTTTCAACAAAATCCATTTTTTTCCCTTTCCACAGTCAATTCTGTCCATGGTACCATATTCTTTCATGCATTTTAACAAAAAATTCTCAATTCAAATGTTTTGGCATCATTTTTTCATTCAATCTGATGATCCTTAAATGATTGTGAAATATGTGTATACCATGCTTGCAAGAAATGCACAAACATGTTATGGGAATTTTTTTCACAAGAGGACCGAGAACTGTTTCCTAAAATACTTGACATGGACAACAATGATTTCTTGAAGCTAACAAAATGGTTGTTCTTGAAAAGGTGAAGGAAAATAGATTTTGTTTTCAGAAAGGGCTATTATTCATTCAGTGCTTTTGTAGAAAATTGAACTAAAGTTAATTTTAGGACCACTATCAGAAGGTTTCTCTAGACATTTCATTATAAATTGATTATTGAAATTACTTTGGTGGGTGGAAGCATATGGAAATTGTGATATTTAATGACCAGGGAGATTATACATAGAGTTCGGTGTCTGTATCTTCATACTAACACTAGAAAGAGTGTGGTCATTATATTTAAACTCATTATACCATGTATTATATGGATAAATTGATGCAAATAGTAACATGGTCATAGAGGTTTTCTTTTCTTTACAATTTCTCTAGTTTTAAAATTGTAATGGTCACATAGGAGTTATAATTCAAGATCACCTACAATACCAAGAAAAAGTTGGTCCCTTAAGAAAACATGTATTAGATGTATGTATACAAAGTAAATCCCTTCTAAATAAAATGTGTGATTTATAGATTTCTGTCAATAACTTGTAATATATATTATGAGAACTACATAAGGCTTGATCCCTCTCGAGGGTATGTAGTGCAACACTTGGCTCCGCTAGGGATAGTCCAACCAATATAGTACAATTATAAATAATTAAAGAGAGGTATACACATCCCTGCAACAAACTAATCATACCTAAGTAAAGGTTGATCCCTTAAGAAAACATGTATTACAACTATTTTCTCAGTTCAATAATAGATGTCCATTGAATGGTGTTTAGCTAACACTAAGTTCAAAATATTTTGTCGAGGTAGATCTTATTGACCACTAAGATTTATATATTTTGTTGTGGCTTACCTTAGCAAACTCTAGGAACAAAATTACGTATTCCTTGACACCTCAATAATGGATGTATTATTCCAAACTTTTCTTGTTAATGCATTAATAGTTTTCCTGTTAATGATGCCTAGCGACCGCTAAGCTATAGATATATCATTGTGGATGATCGTAGTAACAACTAGGATAAGAAGTACATATTTATTTGTTAATGATTCCTATCCACCGCTAAGCTCTAAAAAATATGTTGCGGCTGACCCTAGTGACCGCTAGGATCAAAACTACTTATGTCTATACCCCTCAATAGTGCAAGGATTGGTGTTATTTTACTCATTGCAATAATAGTTGTTTTAAAATAAGCCTAGATATGATGAAGCTCTAAATAATTCATTGTGGCTGAACTTAGTGACCACTAGGATCAACACTACATATATATTGACCCCCCACCAGTGCAAATATTGGAGAAAATTTTTCTCATTCTAATAATAGTTTTCCTGTGAATAATGCCTAGATATGACCAATATCTAAATATTTTGTTGTGGCTGAACTTAGTGACCACTAGGATCAGAACTACGTAAGTCTTGAAGCCTCAAGAGTGCATGTATTGACATAATTTTCTCATTGCATTAATATTTTTACTGTGAGTGATGCCTAATGAACGCTATGATTAAAACTACGTATATCTTGACCCCTCAGTGGTGCATGTACTACCACGCTTTGATCATTGCATTAATAGTAAGTCTGTAAATGATGCCTAACAACCGCTAAGCTCTAAATATTTAGTTATGGCTGACCCTAGCAACCACTAGGATCAACACTTATTTCATTTATTTGGAAATGATTTTCTAATCTAACCAAATATTCAGAATAAGGACATATGAATGTTTTTTGTAAATTCAAGTACGTCATTTGTCTCAGTAATTATTTATGTTGATGATGTATGCAACGTTCATGGACCTGTAATTTTCAACATGGTGGGAGACCTGGTAATGTCAAGCATAGATGCTTATTTATATTCCTATGAGGACACCAAGAGTAATTAGAGATACCATGTTCGATCCAGCTGCCTTACATCATGAATTTCAACATTACTCAGCTATTTTTTCCATAGTACAGGATGAAAGTGTTGATGTTGATGTCGTAGATGAAAAGGGTATACCAGAAGATCAAGCACTAAGGTCCGAGACATAAGGGAAATAAAAAGAGTTGGTCTCCATTTAATTTCCACTAAACCAGAGGTGCTTCCATTTCCACAAATGATCCCTTCCTATCTAATTCTTTCAAGTACAAGGAGAGGACCTTATTTTCTAAATCTTGGAAAAACAGAATAGGTTTTTTTTCTGGGCATGCATACAAAAGTTATTATAAACTTCCAGAGCCAGACACATAGTACAATGTAGATACAATCATGTCTTGGATGGCCCAAAGGAGAATAAGAGTTCTTTTACAGAGTTGGGCCATTGACCCATTAGATAATATGGATGATTCTCATATGAGAAATATCCTTATTAAAAGGTTTAGACCAGGAGTCTGTATTGGCATGGCCCTCATGAACAGGCTATATGGAAATTATTCTATCTCTAAGGTCGATGTTTCCTGGATCCCTTTACTTTATTTTATTATTGATCAAGGAAAGATTCCCTCCTTAGGGAAAGTGCTCAGTTTCAATTTAATGAGACAAAGAAATAATTTCATCGACAATCGGAAATCATTTTACATGGCTTCCTATCTTCTCGATGTTGTCTGTGGTGTTCTCAACTGTTCATATTTCTATCAAAAATGGCATCCTTTGAGCCCTTTGAAGCTAAATAAACAATATTCAGACTTGTATGCCCATCGGTTCAGATCTCATATTCAAGATATATGCACTTATTATGATGATATACTGTTTGACATGGACATATTATAGATGTTGATTTGGACATGTGACATTGGATATTTTGAGTAGACCTAATATGAAAGATTATTGATGATGATATAGTTGATTAATTAATTGAAAATGATAATGTTGAATTCTTGATGTTGTTGTGGTTCATGTGTTTAGATGATATTGAGATGTTTATATCATTTTGAATGTTCTGATATGGCCACGAGGCTGAAGGAGGTATTTACATTTTGTATGCTAAAATATCACAACAATGTCGGGGGATTGGAGACTAACCATATTGAAATTATGGGTGAATTCAACAAGGTCACCATGGAAACTGTTGTGTGTGTGTGTGTGGTATGTTGTTAGGGATTTCCATGGGGAATTTCCATTATATGTGACCATGGGTTTGTGTAATTTATTAATGTGTTTCCTTTATTAATGTTGCATGTGTTTATTTGTGATGTGTTACCCTCTTCTTTAGTTATTATGTGTTGTGTAATGTTGTGGTTAATCATGTGTAACAATAAATAAATCAATATGTCATAAGAATGTAGTAAATGAAGTTGTTGATTTTAGATGTTAATGTTGTTAGAGTTTGTAATAAATGTGTAAGAAGGTGTAAGGGATATGTAAGAGTATGTAAGATAGATTTTAGAATGTTAAACACTTCATCCTCTTAGGAATTCGAATTTGTCCTTGGAGGCTAAATTTGGAGGCTTGTGGGACAAGTTGAGCTTGTCCCACACCTCTTAAAATGATTCACCAACCATACCTATGGTTTTGAGGTTAAATTTAGGCATTTTAAATGCATTTTGAAATGAATAATTTTAAGTTTTAATTGTACTTCTCTTACATGGTTTTAATTCAGTCCTTTTGGAGTATGGGTTATTTTGGAGTGTGGAAGGAAATTTGTCATTTTATTTATTGTGTTTAGGTGCATGATGTTGACTTTCCTCTTGGGGTTGAGGAAGAATGATGTGGTATCCTACATGGATCCACATCATCCTCTTCTCTTCCCTCTCCTTTAAATTCAAAACTCTTTGTTTGTTTGTGGTTGTTGAAAATTTGTTCATTCCTCTTGGGGGTGCATTTTTACTTGCTGTTTTGGGAGCTTGTTGTGGAAGGAGTTGGAGTATTTTTGCATGCTTGAACATGCTGGTTTTAGACTAAACTTTGACATTTGGAAAGCTTGTGGATCTTAAAACAAAATCCATTATGGAGAGGTAGGAACTTGAGCCTTTTTATAATGTTTTCTTTCTCTTGCATGCATGTATGAAATGGTGAATGTGTTATGTGTTCTTGGCTAGTTGGGTAGATTGCTTAAGACATGGTGTAAGAGAAGGCTATGGGGATTTCATATGGGGGGCATAAGGGAATGCCAATGGCATCTGTTTTATTGTGGAGGGAGCTTTGGTTTGGGATCCACATAGAAAAGAAATAGCTTTCATTTCTTACTCTTGGGGGGGCATAAGGGAGAAAATTTGGGGGGGGGGGAATAAGGAGGGTTTGGGAGGCATAAGGTTTATGGGTTTGATATGTGATATTGGCGGTATGACTATAGGTGGATGCCCAATTCCAAATAGGGAGGCATAAGTAGTTCCCCATAGTTCCTTGCTCTTGTTGGCTTGCTTGATCAAGCCTAAGTTTTGTGTGAATGGTTTCAAAGGTAGTTGTGACAGCTGTTTTTGCTTAGACTGTGTTTTCTTATTGTTTATGCATGTGAAAGAATGCTGCTTGTTTTACTATGGAAGCCTTTGTTGCCATGTGTTGATTATCATATCCTATTTCCATATGGTTGGGGCTCAGGGGTCAATGAGGAAGGATGGATTCTCCCTTTTCATTGGATGTCTTGGTTGGGTAGAGAGCGTTGCCTTTCCCCCTTCCTTGTTGTGATCAAATGAAAAGATGAAGAAATGAAGTATGTTGCTGTTTTGGAGCCAAAGAAATGTACAATTTGACAGTCCCTTTTGTTAGCAAGTTTATTGTGTTATTTCTCACTTTGAAGTGGATTATTTGTATAATTATTGTAGTTGGAAGTTGCTTGTATTGATAAGGAAAGATTGAAAGTGTAATGTGAAATGTAAAGAGTTATATTACCTTCTCTATTTTGAAAAGGAATGTGAAGCATATATATGTATTGCATATTGTATTTTAAAGTTAAAAGGAGTTAAGTTGTAAAGATGTACTCTGTTTAAATTCAATAAAGGAATTGCAAGCTCATTTTATTCACATGGTTGTAATTGAAGTGGAATACCCAATGATGATTTGAAGCTCTGTATATTTGTAAAAGAAAGAAATGCATAGGAAGGAAGTATGTTGTTTGCATCGTTGGAAGTATACTAAAATTAAAATCAGGACTGCAATTTAACTTAGAAATGAATGGTTGAATTACTCAAGCAAATTTATAGGACTAGTTAGGAACTATATACACTTTTGAATGATAAAATTGATATACCGATTTAAAGGAAATAGTTCATTGTTATAAACTTTATCCTAGAAATTCATTTTCATAAAAATGTACAGTTCAGACCTGTACTTAGTAACAGGGTTCATTTTAAGAGACCCCTATAAAATTGAAGGTGGAAAATACCTGGCGAATATCCCCGTAACCAGTTTCGGTGAAAGGTGAATTTGACAGTATTGAAAAAAAAAAATTTCGCCTGGTTTTTCAAGGTTCCATCAACGACGCGCGACAACACTAGTCCGTAACGATGCACATCACTGGCGTGACAATAGTTAGTACTGACGCGCGACACTGGCGTGACACTAGAAGTAATGATGCGTGACATTTTATGACTGTAGTCTACCGCGCGTCACAGGTGACAATTGACGCGTGACATTGTTATATCTTGACACGCGACATCGTTTCTTTTTGATGCGCGACACTGTAATTAAATGACGCGCGACACTGTAATTAAATGACGCGCGATGTTGTCCTCTATTGACGCGCGACATCGTCCTGTATTGACGCGCGACATCGCCCTCTATTGACGCGTGACATCGTTCTCTATTGACACGCGACACTGTAATTAAATGATGCGCGACACTACGTTCAATTGACGCGCGACACTACATTCAATTGACGCGTGACTCTACATTCAATTGACGCGCGACACTACATTCAATTGACGCGCAACACTACATTCAATTGACGCGCGACACTACATTCAATTGACGTGCGACACTACATTCAATTGACGCGCGACACTACATTCAATTGACACGCGACAAAGGAAGTAGATGACGCGCGACAACCGAACAAGATGACGCGCGTCAATTGAAGCTAGTGACACGCGTCAGTATAAGCAAATGACGCACGTCAATAGAGGACATTGACGCCCTATTTAGGTTATAAATAGCCATGTGCCGCTCATTTTCTCGTTTCCGTTTTCCTGTTCTTGAATTTTTGCAGGTCTAAATCTTTGACAAAGACGCTATTTCAGGAATTAAATCCATAATGTCGACTTCACATGCTTCCCAATTGCAAGTTCAGGAAGAAAATCAGGACAATCCAACTCAATCGATTGCGAAGATCACCTACAGGAATCCCTTATGCCCTCACATCCATACGGCTTTAAAGATGTCTTCAGAATATTCAGCTATAATGGAAGCGTGTGAATTTACAGGGCTCGTTAATATGCCCCATTTCGAAACAGATCCTGATATTTTGAATTACCTTCTGTCATGCTACAATTCAGAGGACGGTATATTTTATGTTACTCTGAAACGATGGCCAAATGTTCCAGTTCACTATTGAACCAAATGACATACATCGGTTTACGGGCCTTCCTATAAGAAATTTACCAACTGTGACAACCAAGGCAACACTCACGGAAGATGACAAGAAATTTCTCGAATCAACGTACGGTTTCCATTTTGATTGTAAGTATAATTCATTTTAATTCATATTTTTTAATATGTTTTTTACTCTGATACAATTCTGTTATAAATTTATAGTAATTTTCACTGTTTCGCATTTGCAGCCCATGTCAATAAATCCAGGCGTGGTGTAGATACACAATCAATTGCACATCACTTTCTTGCTGCACTTATTTCGTTTTTTCAAGCCAGAATTGTTTTGCAGGGTCGCCAAACAGATATACCAAATTGGGCCATTGCATACATTTGTGCCACTATCACAAAAGGAAAATTCGATTGGTGCACATTTCTATCGAAAAAAATAAGAACTGACATAGCCAATGCAAAAGTCTCAGATAAACCTTTCATATATTCAACAAACTATCTCCTGGGATTCTACTATGAGGCACTTTTAAATTTAAAACATAATGAAATTCCTACTTGCTCTGATGAGGCTTTGAAGAAATTATCAGTTCCATTTGAAGAACAGCAGGTATAAACTATTTAGTTTGTAATTGTATTACAATTTTCTTCATTACAGTGCACATTTAATAAATCTTAAATTTTAATGTTTTGCAGAGAAGATATCTTGAAGCCATTCCCCGAAAAAAAAAGATGTCGAGAGGAAGAGGCCAACTACACGCAGAGGCTTCGGGGGACTCCCAATCTGAAATGGAAGCTCACTCCTCTCCAAACCCTCAACAGTTTGAACTCGTTAAACGCCAGAGAAGTAATCCATTCTCATATATTATTTACAAATTCCAAAGTTGCAGATTTATTTTTCAATTTATATTTTAACCAAATGAATTAACATTTAATATTGATGAATTGCAGGGATTTTGGAACCTTCTTCCCCAACTCACTCCATACATTCGCCTGCATTGATATCTTCTGAACAGCCACTGAGTACAACTCCTACAAGGCCACCAGTAGCACTGAGAAAAACAACCCCTCGACAACAAGGTACAACTTTTCTATAGTACGTTTAATTTCGTAGTTTTGACTTTTGAATTGTTCTAATATTTTTCTTTTTTTCTTGTACTTTACAGCGCATGTCATTCATGATCAAACCACGGCAGCGACACCAACTCAACCATTAATTTTTAAAATGCCAACCAGAGGAACAGTGAAAAAGACCATTGGTAAACGCATGACTTTTGCTCCGGCCCCCAGTGGGACACTAAACCTTGACTCCTCGTTTCGTATTCCAACTCTCTCACTTGGTGGCTTGCCCAGTGCAACGGGCATATCTGTTTTGAACAATATAAATTTAGATGAAGATTATTTGGGCATTGATAGCAATGACCCAACTGGTTTTTTCGATACCCGCGAGATGATTCAAGGCCAGCAGGTATACTTCAAATTTCAATTTTAATATGCTTTACAATTTTTAATTACATTCTGATTTAAATTTATTTATCTAAATCTTGATTTATTTTTTCGAAAACAGGATCAGCCCACCCAAAGACAGAAAATAGCAGTTGATCTTGGTGAAAGCCCCCACACTTCTCCAGCAAGATCGTCTGCATCAGAATCAGATAGTGAAGAGTTTCCACCTTATCCTTTGGAGAACTTACTTGGTAATGATTGTCAATCCCATGTCAGTGAGTTTATTGTTCCTCAAATCCAACAGCTAATAGAATGGGAGAGAAGGGCCAAAGTTCTTATCAATGAGATTATTAGTCGTTATGAAAATTATTGGCAACGGGACAGTTTATACGCTGCAGTCCAGAATCAACCTGCGAAGATGGATTCCTTACTTACCCAAGCAAAATGTGGGACTGTCACTTTTAACAACGACTATAAAGATGGCATTTTAGATAAGGCACTAAACAGATTGGAAAATATTAGTGCCGAGGCCCAGGCATATTTTAACAAATGGTCAAAGGACAAGGATTTGGTATCAATCGCAAATGCTGAAAGAGATAGAGCGGTTGTAAGTACTATTACATTCAAACAATCGTTTTTGTTAATTTGAAATTTTGAATTTACATTAATATTTTGAATTGACATTACTCTTTTTGTGCAGTTGAAATATGAAAATTTGAAGAGTCAGGCGAAGGTTTTGCAAGTTCACTTGGAAACAGCAAAGAACAGCTTATCCGCTGCAAAAAATATGAAGCAAAATATTGTTTTGGTTAACAAACAAAACAATACACTAAAGCGGATAATTAAAGAGCATGGTCTTGACCCTGACATTTTGTTCAAAGAAAAAGCAGCTGCTGATCCAAATTTGCTGTTGCATGGAGATGCAACAAATCAAGAGGAAAGAATTTTAAAAAATCTGGACAGTGCTGCAGAAGATCTCATAAGTTCAGGGGTTATTTCTGGTGTTGGGGAAAGAACTGCAGCCAGAGTGGAAGAAGCCGTTGCGGAAGAGAGTAGAGTAGAAGTTTCTAAAGAAAAAGAGGGTTTGCAAAATTAGAAACTTTTATTATTGACTAAACTTTAAATATTGAATTTCAAAACTTCTACTATTGAGTATGTAATATGTTATTTGAATTTAATTATATGGTGATTAGATGGTGATTATCATGAATTATATGTATGTTTCTTGTTTACTTGCATTGTCATGAATTATATGTGGACGTAGATGATGAATGATGATAATGATAGATGATGATGAAAGATGATGAATGATGAGAATTGATAATCAATGATAGATGTTGATGAAATATGATGATCAATTTAATTTCTTTAATTATCTTGAAAATTATGTCTTTGGGAAAAAATAGCAACTAAGTTTTGAAACAGATCTTTACTATTTAGGATTTCTCCTTAATAGACTTATGGTGTAGGAAAATTCTATTGTAAAGAGATTCACCTCTATATTAGTGCATAATCTTTCACTAGAGATGTTGTTTGACATCCAAAATAGTCAAGACCATTTATCAGAAAATAACGTTTTGCTGGAAACAATCATTGATGTAGAGGCTAGATTAGCCAATTATGAAATAGTTAAATTCCAGGCCACAAGAATTAGAGCTTGGGAAATAATCAAGACAATGGTTTAAAAGATATGGTTTTGTTATCATGCATATTGTTTTGTGTAGAGTAGATTATGGAGGCTATGGAGGGTGGATTAACCAAAGATGGAATAACCATGTGATTAAAAGATAGGTCAAGCTCGATACAGAACTTTGAAGTTTAATGTAAAACATATAAGGTTTTTATCATGAAGATTAGTCTGTATTGTGGATTAGAACTGGGAGTCTATAAGTTGGAATAATTTTGAGTGTATATATATTCTACCTAATGGGACGATAAATTTCTTATATATGTTGTTCCATTATATTGAATGTCAATGTTTTTCTATTTCTAAAAAAAAATACATTATAATTTAGATAGAGGTTTTTTTAATGAATGATTTGTGAAATGCAATCAATCTATTTGAATCTCTATACTTCTAGCTACAATATTTTTTATCCTCTGAATAATCCCATTACGTGGACCCCATTTGAGATGAAGTATGCATCTATAATTCACTCAACTTAATAGTTTAATATATAATAAATTAAATATAATTCTAAGAAATCAAGAAAGAATCATCACTGGAAAGAAATTAAACATAATTGCAAATATGATAGGATTTAACTTACCTCTTGCGTATTAGATTGCAGTGAAATCATCAAAGGTAACGTGCTAGATCTTTGTTTTACCTGACATTGTAGACAGAGGGGTGAGTTATCTGACATTGTCAGTCCTGAGAAGTCCCAGTAACATCTTTAAATATATAGACCAACAATATCTTTAAATAAATGATAACAATAGTTGAAAAAATGTAAAGTAATAAACAATAAGATGATGTTGTAGAAGATACCTATTTAAAATTGAAATCATCACCGGTAATGTGCCAGATCTTTGTCTTAATAAAATTCAACACAAAAATGGATTAGTAGATAGATGTGTGAGTTGCTTGACATTGTCAGTCCCGAGAAATAACAGCTTCCTCGGACGGATGTCAACCCACGTTTTCAAAAAATAATATATTGTATTTAACCAATTGTAACAAACAATAAAATTAAAGGGAAAAAGATACCTCCGTCCTCCTTAAAGTTGAAATCATCACTGCCACTAGTAATGAGCTATATCTGTGTTTCAAAAAAAACCAACACGAGAAATGGATTAAATTTTAGATGGGTGAATTGCCATGGTTAACCTTGCCAAATTTAATAAGATTTAACAACCTCTGTTTAGCATCCAAGAAAAAATACAGTGCCTTCTCCAGATAAATCATAGAAGTTAAATTTGTATAGGATTCTCTTCGGGACTGCTTCTTGGAGTGGTTGAATTAAAATGTCTTTTTTTTCAAATTTTTAAGTTGGTGCATATGATCATAGCTCAATAAGGTTGTTTACATATCGTATTAGTTACAAGAATGAACTTGAAATATTTGATCCTTTAGTAGATTCCTGCTACAACCATGTTGATGAGAAAGATGGAGATGCTTCCTCATATCAATCAACTTATAGAATGGGACAGAAGGGCTAAGGTTCTTATCAATGAGATTATTAGTCGTTATGAAAATTATTGGCAACGGGATAGTTTATACGCTGTAGCTGATCCAAATTTGCTGTCGCATGGAGATTTCTGGTGTTGGGGAAAGAGGTACAGCCACAGTGGAAGAAGTTGTTGGGAAATAGTGCAGAGTAGAATTGGATAAAGAAAAAGAGGGTTTTGAAAACTAGAAACTTTTATTATTGAGGAAACTTTAAATATTGAATTTGAAAACTTCTACTATTGAATATGTACTATGGTATTTGAATTTAATTATATGGATTTACATACAATCTTTAATTTTAATTGCATTAGATTGTGATTATCATGAATTATATCTATGTTTCTTGTTTATTTGCATTGTCATGAATTGTATGTGGACGTAGATGATGAATGATGATAATTGATAATTAATGATAGATGATGATAATGAGGATATGATAATGATATGGTGATGATATGATATATATGGATGATGAGAAATTTTATGTGGACTTATATTTAAAATCGTATAATGTATTGTTTATCCCGAATTTTATGTGAATTTTATGTAAGAAATCAAGAAAGAATCATCACTGGTAAGAAATTAAATATAATTGCAAATATGCTAGGGTTTACCTTACCTCTTGCGTATTAGAATGCTGTGAAATCATCAAGGGTAACGTGCTAGATCTTTGTTTCACATGACATTGTAGATGGAGGGGTGAGTTGCCTGACATTGTCAATCCTGAGAAGTGCCAGCAACATCTTTAAATATATAGACCAACAATATCTTTAAATAAATGTTAATATAAAAAATTAGACTTGTAACGTCTTTAACGATAACAAGAGCTGAAAAAATATAAGGTAACAAACAATAAGATTATGTTGAAGAAGATACCTATTTAAAATTGAAATCATCACCTGTAATGTGCTAGATCTTTGTCTTAAAAAATTCAACACAAAAAAAATTGATTAGTAGATAGATGGGTGAGTTGCCTGACATTGTCAGTCCCGAGAAGTAACAGCTTCCTCGGACGGATGTCAACCCACGTTTTCAAAAAATAAAAAGATTGTATTTATCTAAATGTAAATACATACACCTATAACATCTTTAATTATAACCAGAGCTGAAAAAATGAATAGTAACAAACAATAAGATTAAGGGGAAAAGGATACCTGCTTAAAGTTGAAATCATCACTGCCACTGGTAATGAGATAGATCTTTGTTTTAAAAAAATCCAACACGGGAAATGGATTAGTAGATAGATGGGTGAATTGCCTGACATTTTTAGTATATAGACCTGTAAACATCTTTAATGAAGATAAAGATAAAGATAAAAGATAGATAAAGAAGATACCTACTTAAAGTTGAAACAGTCCATTATCAATAGCTTCATCAAAGTCGATGTTGTCTTCTGTAGAATGTGACGAAGAGACAATTACACTCTCAAGGTTGGGAATATTTGTACCTGTAGCTGTATTATTTACACCTCTTTTTTCGCAAAGGGAATTCCAGTGAGCAATTGCTCTGTCAAAAATTGAATAGTAATAAACAAATTAACAATAAGATTAAGGGGAAAAAGATACCTACTTAAAGTTGAAATCATCACTGCCACTGGTAATGAGCTAGATCTGTGTTTTAAAAAAATCCAACGTGAGAAATGGATTAGTAGATAGATGGGTGAATTGCCTGACATTTTTAGTATATAGACCTGTAACATCTTTAATGATAAAGATAAAAGATAGATAAAGAAGATACCTACTTAAAGTTGAAAAAGTCCATTATCAATAGCTTCATCAAAGTCGATGTTGTCTTCTGTAGAATGTGACGAAGAGCCAATTACACTCTCAAGGTTCGGAATATTTGTACTTGTAGCTGTATTATTTACACCTCTTCTTTCGCAAAGGGAATTCCAGTGCGCAATTGCTCTGTCAAACGGAAAGGTTTCGAGGGAGTATCGAGAAACATAATACCTCATGCAACTTTCCAGATTTTTGTCCAACCTGTTTCTCAGTTTTGATTTTATAAATGACAATGCACTGAAAACCCTTTCATCCTCCACAGACCCCAAAATCATTGTCTGGCATAACTCATATAGTCTGAAATACTCACTGATATCTTCTTGTAAGATAGAACTTTGAAAGATTCCTCGCCACAGCCTTGTAATAGCACCACTTTCAGAAGGTTGATCTAAATTCTTATATTGGTTCCTCATTGTTGTTGCAAAATTGGTTGACTGAAACTTCAATAAATCGGCATTCAGTATACCTTTGATTTCCGTACCCTTGAGCTCTGAAGTCTTTGTAAATTGTTCCATTATTGTACCCATTGATTTATGGAAATGCTTACTGACAAAGTCTGCACGGCCACCTTCTGTATTCCAAAAATTCGGATTCATCACACCCATTGCTTCCAGAATTTTATCTTTACAGAAACGTTCCCTAATTTCTGATGACAAGGTTTCTGAAAATTTTTTAAGCTTTATTCTTGTCTCAACTATCACAGACTCAAACAAATTACGTGTCACAGGAACATCTTCTCGTTCCGATCCTGTAATATCTTGACGTCTTTGCAAGATGTGCATTGGTATTTCCCTCCCATTAACAGAGATGCATAGGTGATCGTGGATATTAAATCTCAAAAAGGTGTTAGGATTTTTAAGATCTAATAAATCTCTCCAATTTTCAAAAACAGGTGCATCAAAACTATCCTGGGAACAGTACAATATATCAAGACTTTGACATACCATTTTCCTCATCCGTATAAAATCCACGATATAGATCAATCTGCCCTGTGCATGCTTCATCAGTGTATTGATCTCCTTTAACATTGGAAGAATACCAACCAATGTAAGCAAAGTCTCCAAATCAGTTAAGCGGAACAACAGGTCCCTTGCCCTATCAACTTCATGACGGTATTTGTGCATGAAACCAACCAATGAAGGATACTCCTCACGAACTCTGCATGCTGGTTCATACAAAGAGATCCATCTAGTCTCCACATCCTTCAGAAGTTTTTTGCCGTCTGTAATTCCAATTGCAAATTTTTGGAACTCCAGAAAACGCTTTGGGCTGCTTGACATATAGGCATGGAGTTCTCTTATTAGGTCTTCTAATTTAGCAACATTTTCATGGTTGCTTACCATTTTATATGCTAAATTCATTCTGTGAGCCATGCAGTGAATTGGTAGCATATATGGGGCCACTGTTGTTTGTAATCTAACACAGAGCCCTGTTCGGTGACCCTGCATGACAGATGCACCATCTGCTCCAACGCATACTAACTTCGTAGCAATTTCATAATCAGTCATACCAGCAACATCTTTCAAATGAGAAACAACTATTTTGTATAGGTTTTCAGCATTGCAGTTTTCAACCATTTTCATAACACCCAACAGATGAGGTGTCCTTATATGATTTTCTAATGTATAGATGTGGATACATACCCATGCGGTGTTGTCGACTGCTGTCACTTCATCAATTGAAAGAGAGATAAAGTTTGCTTTTTTTACATTCTCTTTCAAATCTTCCTTCTCTATCATCGAGAGGCATTTTGCCATTTCCCATCCACTACTCTTAGACCAATGAGACTGAGGTACATTCAGCATTCCATTAAATTGATACAAAACTTTGAAATCAAGGAAATCTAACATCGCCCTTCCTTTTTTAAGTATTTGAAAAAGAGTAGAGAACTGTATGAATTTTACATGTAGATTTGTTTCTTTCATCTTACCAATATGCGATGTGATTGTTCCTCCCTTTTCCAACAGATGTCTGTGTTTTTTCTGCTCTACCTCATATTCCGCTGCGTATCTGACATGCATGCACTCCTTTTCAGTTTTCCACCTGTGTGTTTTGATTTTCTGGCCATCCGCCCCTGTTACAGTTAAATATTGTTTTCCACAATGTTTTTCTATTGTGTCCAGCTTCAGTTGCATTTTTTGTTGCTTTCCCAATTTCCACGTACATATTGTACATGTACATTCACATGGGATTTCTTCAGAATTAGATGATTGTACAGGTTCAATAAATGGAAATTTAGCTGCCCAATCAAACTTGTATGTCCTGCCAATGGTCCACATATTCTTGTTTGTTTTCAATGCTTTACTTTTTTGAGTAGAATTTTGAGGAATATCGCAATCACCTGGTTTCCTCTTTCTTGGACCAGAGTTTGATATTGATTTCTGTCTTCCATTTTGCTGAGTGTTTGTATCTGTGATATCTAGCTGCACTTCTGGTTGCACCCCAACAGGAACAATATCTTCAAGATCTGGCATATTATCGTAGGTTTCATTTGTTTGACTGTGATACTGTGCAGAATGCATGTCCACCTCAATAATGCCTTCCACACAGTCAATATTCTGATTCTTTTTGGTGGCATCTATATGATTGGTATTTACATTATCTGTATCCGTAGAGTTTCCAAAATACTTGAAGAGTGATTTCTGAGATTTCTTACTTACTTTTAGGTTATTCGTATTCTTTGAGCTGGCACCTTCCATTATTCTGAAAAGAGTCCTGCGTCAGCAAAAGAACCAAGAAGCGACTCTGTCCAGTCTCTGAGGTCTTGTCGCGCGTGAACTGTCTGAGGTCACGCGTCAACCCTTCCTCAGTCGCGCGTCCACCCTTCCTCTGTCGCGCGTCAATTCGTAGCCCAAGTCGCGCGTCAGAATAGCTCTTGTCGCGCGTCAGTACAGCTTTGGTCGCGCGTCAGTATAGCTTTTGTCGCGCGTCAGTTCAGCTCTTGTCGCGTGTCAGTACACCTCTTGTCGTGCGTCAGTACAGATCTTGTCGCGCATCAATATTGCCCTTGTCGCGCGTCAACACTGCATTTGTCGCGCGTCAACAGTAATATGAATATTTGGTGCTCAAGGGTATGCGAGTTCAAATTTCACAGTATTGGTAATTTGGTAAGCTACTTGAGGTATACTACCCGGCGAATCACATAGGTTTTTATAGGAGATGTTTTCAAATGAAGGCAAAGCCGACCCCCCAAAAAAAATATACTATATATTTTAGGCGAACAGGACACCGACCCACTCCGAAAAATTCACCTTTTCAAATTTTCCTAAAATGAAATTTTCGCCATATTACGAATATTCGCCGCTAAAATTATCCCTGCTTAGTAATCAACCTAAAAATGTTATAAGTTAACATGCTAAGACATTAAATAACCCAAATTGACCGTAACATTCAAGAAAGAACTTTCAAACTTTATAAAAAAATCCATTTTGGAACTTGCACAGTCATTTTTCTGTCTATTGTCGGAAAAATATAATCTTGATTAAATTGAACAAATATACTTCCCTAAAGCACTCTAAACCCTCTCTAGATTAATACTCCATGTCTGTTTAACATGTTGAGTGAAGGAAGAAATTGAATTTGATCAAATTGAAAAGTTGAAAATTGCCAGTTTACAAATTAAAACCATGCAGATTTGTTTCTCAAAATTGATCAATTAAAATTCACTGAATTTTAAAATTGATAACTCTTATGCAAAGAAGGCATCGAGAGCTTTCTGAAAAGTCTTTGTTTGACCAAATCTGAGCTTCCTATAAAAAGTTATGGCCATTTGAAGTTTTACTTCAAATTGGCACTCAAAAAATAAAACAAATAAATCTAATTGTTAGAAAAATTCAAATTTTAACTTTGTAAAAATTTCCCTAAAAATTCCATGGCCCCCACCATCCCTCAACCAATTGGGATATGCCACATGGCACCTCAGAGGGGCGACTAAAGTTTTTAACTTATCCTTTTTGAAATTTTTCCTTGGAAAAATTTTCCTATTTTTCCCCGTAACTCTGCCGGCCCACAATCAATCACATGTTGCCACGTGGCACGGTGGAAGGGTGGACCCTTTCTGAACTTTAACTTATCTTTTTAAATTTTTTGACTTGGGAATTTTTTTTTTCTTCACCGGCCCGCAGCCTATCAGAGGCCGCCGTGTGTCCGCTAGGGGGCTACGACGTGAGCGCGGTTCTTTTTTTTAACTTAACTTTTTTGAAATTTTGGGGAAAAATTACCATTTTGGCCCTGCGGCCCATGGTCAATGAGAAGTTTCCATGTGGCACTTTGGGGGGGGGGTGGTAGTGGGTAGGGCAAATCCCCTTGTTATTTTGATTTTCAGACTTTGGAAAATTTCTTAAATTCTCCCTGGGGTCCGCAACTCCGCGACCTTTCTTTCCTTTTTCCTCCCCCTTGGGCACAAGGTGCTAATTTCTTCCACCACCCTGTTTTCCCTTTTCTCAATTGGCATGTGACATGTGGCAACCTCATGGCATTGGTGGGTGTGTGGACCCATTTGGTCCCTTGTGAATTTTGGCAAAGAGACTTAAAGTCTCAACCCGCTGCGTCGACTTGTCACTTCTTCCAACCAATTGGGAAGTGACACGTGTTCCCTAGAGGACCCGCGAAGGCAGAAGATAATTTGATACTTTGAGCCCGTGAAATGAGAAAAATTCCCTAAGCCAACCCGTGACCCGCCAACCTGTTCAAGGTGCTTTCCCCTCCTCTTGACACGTGTTTCCCTAAGGGAAAATTTGACCCTAGAACTCCGCCTGGCCATACCTAGAGATCTACAAGGAGTTAGGAGGAATTATTTATATCACCGAAAAGGTGAGAAAATTTACTATCCATTGGGATTGGTTTATAGAATTTTTGGAAGTGTTAAGTAGGAGAAAAATCTAGTTAAATCTCTGAGCCTGTTAGAGAGCAGGCATGGGGATAAATCACTCCCTGAAGCTAACTAAAACATCTAACCCTAAAATTTGAACCTTGTGAACTTGATATTAGTTAATAAAGGAAAACACATGTTGTAGGAAGTTGGTCTTTTTCTGGAACCTATTAGTGAAAAATGATGTCTTGCAACCTGGTTGTAGACACTTTAAATAAAAAATAGTATCCCTTAATTTTTCTACTTAACCCTAGGTTGTTTCTTGGGTCTCAAGTGGTTTTTTAAATTGGCATTACAATTCTTCTATCCATAATATATGTTTATTATGATCGATGAGATCATTACACCTCCTTTTCAGTTTCCATATTATGTGCTAGAAAAATTGACCAAAACAAGAGGTGGCATAACATATTTGCAACTATATTTCTAGAAAGTGCAAAGAGAAGAAGCTTAAAACACATCCCCCCTCCTAGTCATTTATTAATGTGAAATCAATCAATTACAATAGTGTAGGCTACAATATTTATACATATTGGATAGCCTGGATACAAACAAATATGGAGTTGCAACTATGCAACAACAAACTAAAATACAGTAGCTTCCAAAATACATCCGGGAAGCACAAATGAATAATGACATAATTGTTATAACAACATAACAATTATACCCATGAATATAATAAGACAAATATGGTTAATAAAACCATATAACATTATACAACTAATTAATATAATGTAATAATGTTATAAAACTATATAACAATAATTAATTAATAATAATAGTTAAATAATTAATTATACAATGCATAATTAATTATCCTAACATTCCCCCCCTTAATTTTGCATTGTCTCAAGGGATGAGGAGAGGAACTCTCTGAACAACTCAAACTTGTCACGTGCAAGTGACTTCGTGAAGATATCTGCTCTTTGTTCAGCTGTTGGAAAAAACTGAAGTTGTATATTGTGCTTCAACACATGCTCGCGTATGAAATGAACCTGTACCTCAATGTGTTTTGTTCTTTCATGAAAAACTAGATTGCGAACAAGTTTGAGAACACCTTCATTGTCAACATACATGGTGGTCAGTTTGTCCTGTGGTATTCCAAGTCCTTCGAGTATGTGACATAGCCAAATCACTTCACAGACAACTTCTCCTGCAGAACGATACTCAACTTCTGTGGAAGAATGAGAAACAAAGTGTTGTTTCTTACTTCCCCATGATATTGGTCTAGATCCCATAAAGAATACAAATCCTGAAGTGGATTTTTTGTCATCAATATTTCCTGCATGATCTGAATCTGAATATCCTGACAAGAAGAAGTTGTCATTCTTCTTGTATTCTAGACCAAGATCCACTGATCCTTTGAGATATCTCAAGATGCACCTTGCTGCTTTCCAATGACAAACTTTGGGTTCCTGCATGAACCTGGATAGATAGCTTACTGCAAAGCTGATATCTGGTCTAGTGTAGGTCAGGTAAATGAGACTCCCAATCAACTACCGATAGAGAGTGGCATTTACCTCAGGAGATGGATCTGAATGAGATAACTGTAATCTGTTCTCCATAGGTGTAGCAATCGGTGTGCAATCCATCATCCTAAATTTCTCAAGCATTGTCTTGGTATATTTCATCTGAGAAACAAATATGTGATTCTCTTTCTGCCATACTTCCAATCCAAGACAATAGTGCATTAGCCCGAGATCTGTCATGTCGAACGATCGATTAAGATCTTTCTTCGTTGCATCGATCATCCTCACTGAACTGCCAGTGATGACTAGATCATCGACATAGACAACGACAATCACAATCTCCCCCCTTTCTTTTTGAGGTAAAGATTGGGATCATATGGATTTATAACAAATCCATGTTGTACGAGATGCTCATCAATTTTGATGTACCATGCCTGGGGTGCCTGTTTGAGGCCATACAAAGATTTCCTGAGTCTGCATACCTTTGCTTCTTGACCAGGTACTACATATCCCTCAGGTTGAGTCATATAGACTTCTTCTTGTAAATATCCATTCAGGAAGGCACTTTTTACGTCCATCTGATGGAATTTCCAACCAAACTGTGTAGCTAGAGAAAAGATCATCCTGATCATTTTGATCTTAGCTGTGGGAGAAAATGTCTCCTCGTAGTCAATGCCTTCTTTTTGTGCATACCCCTTTGCTACTAGTCTCGCTTTATACTTGTCCACTGTCCCATCTACTTTGTACTTCATTTTGAATATCCATCTGCATCCAATGGGTTTCTTCCCTGGTGGAAGATCGACAAGCTACCAAGTGTTATTTTTCATTACTGACTGATATTCAGAGTCCATGGCATCTTTCCAAGCTTTTGACTGTAGGGCTTTCTGGACTGTAGAGGGCTCATCAGACTCAATAACTCTACTCATCAAAGAAAAGTTAACTTCTTCTCTTGCTTTACTGTGAGTCCATGGTCTAGGGGTGGATGTATCTGGTGGAGCATCCATTCTTGCATCTCGTAACATGCTAGTACACCACTTGGGCATACATTGAACTGTTCCCATGGGTCATGGTTCTATCAGATCAACACCATCATCCCCATCATCACTTTCATCATCTGTGGGAACATCAACTTCAGTTTTTACAACTGGTGAAGAATCTACATCAGGTGAGTCTGGAGGAGGAGACTCTACTTCCTTCTTCTCAAAAAACTCAACATCTCTACTGGTGTATACTTTTCTGGTCTTTGGATCCATCAATCTATACCCAAGAGTCTCTTCACTGTACCCAATGAAGATGAGTTTCTTTGACTTCATGTCCAATTTATTTCTGTTCTTCTTGGGTATGTGCATACTTGCTTTGCACCCAAATACTCTAAGGTGTGCAATAGATGGTTTCCACTTTGACCATGCTTCTTGTGGTGTTACTCCATCAAGAGCAACTGTGGGCACTCTGTTCAAAAAATACACTGTTGTCTTTGTTGCTTCTACCCAGAATGTCTTTGCAAGTCCAGAGTCATTGATCATGCATCACACCATTTCCATGATAGTATGATTTCTTCTCTCAACAACACCATTATGTTGCAGTGTGTGTGGAGGAGGCATTTGTCGATGAATCCTGTGAGTTTGTAGGTAGTCTTTGAACTCATTACTGGTGAATTCCCCCCCTCGATCTGAGTGGAGAGTTCTGATGTGATGACCAGTTTCATTCTCAACAACTACTTTGAACTTCTTGAAGGTTTCAAAAGCTTCACTTTTCTTGTGAAGACAAAAAATCCACATTTTTCTTGAATAGTCATCAACACAAAGCATGAAGTACTGAAATCCAGAATGACTTGGTTGCATCAGACCACAAAGATCGGTATGAACCAGATCAAGCTTACCATGAGCTCAATATGTACTCTTCTAGAATGAAGCTCTGTGTTGTTTTCCTGCTAGGTAGTGAGGACACTTGTCTGTATCCTTCTGAAGAGATGGTAACCCATGTACCATATTACGCCAATGAAGTGTCTCGAGATACTTGAAACTAACATGACCAAGTCTCTGATGCCACAACTGTGTTGAGGTAGAGTTCTTAGCCACAAGTGCCTGATCATCTCTGTGGAAAAAATCAAGTTGGAACATGCATCCCACATTGGAGGCTTTTGCAACTATTTTTGAGCCTCATGATTTGTCTCGAATTAAACACATTTTCTTGCTGGAATGACTATCAAAGTCAATTTTTAAGTTGTGATCTAGGAGTTGACTGACTGAAAGTAGATTTTTAGTCAACCCAGGGACATATAAGACATCTGATAGTCTACAGTTGCATGAACCAAGGGGTAGAGAAATGTTCCCAATCCCCTGAACTGTATATGAAGAATCATCACCCAACGAAACATGGTTTTTCAAAGGTGTGTCCCTCATTGAAGTAAACCAGTCTCTGTGGCTAGTCATGTGTCGAGTGGCTCCCAAATCAACATACCAGACATCACTAGATGACGTGGAAGGTTCACTTGATCGAGCAGTGTACAAGAAGTCTTCATTATCTGAATGTTCTTCTTGCTCAACAATATTTCCTTGCTGATGGGGTCTTCTTTTCCAGTTCCCCTTTTTCTACCCTTGATTGTAGTTTGTATGTCCCTTGTGAGATTGTTGGTGTTGAGGTCCAGAGTTACTTGATGAACCTTTCTTGTAAGTATTATACCAACAATCTTTCAACTCATGTCCTCTTTTACAGATTGGACATTGCTTCTTCTGTTGTTTGTCCCCTTGATGTTGATACTGATTCTGATGTTGGGAATTTTGATAGGAATTAGGTTTTCCTTTACCTTTTCCTTTCCATTTTTGATGAGAAGAAAGTTCCTGCTCCTCTTCATCATCCTTATTATGCATGGCTTCCTCTTGTTGTAGTAGGTTTACCAGCTTGTCAAAACTAACTGTCGTATCTGACACATTTAGTGTTGTTACAAAAATGTGGTAAGAAGAAGGGAGTGCTCTCAGAACAATGGGAATGAGAGCATCATCTGTGACCACTTCTCCCAGGGCTAGAAGTGAAGCCCTCAACTCTGTAACTCTTCTTAAGAAAGCTTCAATTTTCTCATTCTGCTTGAACTTCAGTGTGTGTAACTGACTCTACAAATTTAGTATGACATTCTTGTTTTTGGCCTCATATACTGTGCTCAACTTATCCCATGCTTCTTTGGCTGTTTTGGCATCTCGAATGTGGGGTTGCACATCATCAGACACTCCAAACAAGATGATGAGTTTGGCCTTCTGATCTGCTTTATCAAACTGTCATTGTTGTGTTGTATCAGTTGTTGATCTGGTCAGAGTACCAGTCACAACAGGCCAGATCTCTTCAAACTCAAGTTGTGTCTTGATTTTTGTCTTCCATGCAGCATAGTTGTTTCCTCTGAGTAGTTGTGAATCTGGAAGAAAAAATTTGGGGGCATTGGTGCCCATTTTGCAGAAATCACTGATAGGGTTAGGCTCTTATCACTCCAGGTATAAGGTCTCCCAATCTATATACCGTCAGTCTGATATACTGAACCTTTCTATATACGCACCCTTCTGATATACCTGGCGGTACGTGGAAGAAGCTCACCCTTTCTATATACCTGATGGTACATGAAAGAGGCATTAACGTACGTGAAAGAATTCAATACATGGTACCAAGACAGTACTGAAAGGGGTCTATGTGATTATTGACACCGGCTCAAAGAAATATCCTCATACGCGCACGTAACTTCACTATATACTTGGATAATTTCTCAGTCTGGATTTATGTCATGCAATCATTCACAGACAGATGGGATGGCTCATAGTGTGTGCACTGTGACCTTATTACTCCCCATCGATTTAAAGGGTCGATGCCAGATGATGTTGTTGCAGCTATATTAGGCATTAAGTGCAGTAGTAGTCATGATGGCTTTACCCATAAGCACTTCCCAGAGGCACTGTATATACCGAACGCTGCGAATGAGATCTAGGATCTCGTGAGTGTTTTTGAACCAAATTTTATTATTTTTTAGTACAATATTCTACTAGTTTCTGAGAAGTTACAAAGTTTGTGGTTGACTATGAAAACCTGCAAATTAGTACAATATACTGAAGCATACAATTACATTCAAAAATTTGGAAAAAATTGAATGGTAGGCAAATTTTTTTTGCTTTTCGGGCCCTGGTGGCCTCCGGAGCCCAAAATGACCCTCTATGCAAAAATTGCAAAAAAATAGCTGAAAATGCAATTTTTTGGTGTACCCCCTTTAGCAAATGTTGCTCAAAATGAAAAAATAGGCCTAATAGGAGAAGAAATGTTTTTTTACCCTAAATTAGGGTTTTTCTCACTAAAACATTTAGAGGCCTTTTTAGTTATAACTAATGCTTTTAGTGGGATTTTTCCACTAAATTCTCCTCCAAAATTGTTGGTTTTCTCCAAATTTTCCACTAAATTCAAAATGGTTTAAAATTTTTTTGTTTTGGTGGGGGTTGAACCCCAAACCTCCCACCCAAGTCCTTTCACTAACCAACTAAGCTCTTGTGCTTATGATAAAAAATGAAGCAAATTATATTTAAATAAATGAAAAAATTTGACTAACCTTTTGAAAAATGAATGACCTGGCTAGTGATGAGATCCACGTGGCCTGTGCTTGAGGATGGGAGTGGATTAGGGTTTCATTTGCTCAAAAAATGGATGTGAAAATTTTATTTATCTCCTTTGCATTTTATTAGATTCCTCCATTTTTATTTTATCCTTTTTTTTGATTTTTGTTTTTTGTTTGTTACAGGTCCTTTGGCCACATATTGTGAGGTTTGAGATGATTGCTTTTATTATTTGACTTCCCTTTGTAATTGCAAGTTTTTGGAGTGGATGATTTTGATTTCAGCTCTTATTGTTCTGCTTTCCATTTTTATTGATGCTTGACTTTTTTGTGCCATTTTTTGCAAGCTCGATTATTATGCAGTTGTGTTGTGAGGTCATGGTGGGATGGAGGAAGGTTCTTCAGATTTTGGCATTGAGAGGAGATAGAGGTTATTCAGTTTTGGAGTGAAAACTCCACTATTTTCTAATGATTTCGGCTCAAAATCCAATGGTTTGCTTGATGGTGAATACTTGATGCAGGGGCCAGCTTGAACAAACAATATGGTCGTGGCACCTGCACTGGGTATCAAACTTTGATTGAGAAATTTGCTGGAGAACAACTTGAATTCAATGCTCCAAATTCTAATCTCGGTTGTGTAATGAAACTTGGCTCGGTGGAGTCCCCAATTCTCAGTTAGAAACTCATCTAATATGATTAAAGAATGCAATGCTACAATCCAACAATAACTCATCTTGGTTTGAGCTCATATCAATTCCTCTGCAAAATAGCACAGACCTCCTCCAATTGTAGCAGTTGCTAATAAAAGACCAAATGCACCTCTAATATTAGAGGTAAAACCCCTTATGGGGATAAATATATTTTTTTTTTAAATAATTCATCTAGGGAGAAAAATTTTCCTGGTGCAGGAGGCACCAAGGCAAAAAAAATTTTTTCATTTACAAACACCTGGAGAATGAAGGAGGTTGTGGGATGCAGGGCATTCTGGGAAGTTGCTGGAGGCAACACAGGCTCTCCTAGAGTGTAGAATCTCCTCCAAAACCTTTATCTCTTCTTCCTCTCTCCAACCTTCTCTACTTCACAAGTCTAGATTCTCACTCTGGTACCAAATGTAGTTTCACAAATAGGGACGGAAGCCTGTATAATTTATTAATGTGAAATCAATCCCTTACAATAGTGCAGGCTACAATATTTATACATATTGGATAGCCTGGATACAAACAAATATGGAGTTGCAACTATGCAACAACAAACTAAAATACAGTAGCTTCCAAAATACATCCGGGAAGCACAAATGAATAATGACATAATTGTTATAACAACATAACAATTATACCCGTGAATATAATAAGACAAATATGGTTAATAAAACCATATAACATTATACAACTAATTAATATAATGTAATAATGTTATAATATAAAATAATAACAATAGTTAAATAATTAATTATACCAACCCTTTCAATCTTCTCCCTTGATTTCACATGAAGCTAGACAAGATTGGGTAGAGTGATCTGTAGTTACCCAGAAAGAACATCTAGATTGGGAGGCACAAGAAGATCCCTTAGTAAACATTGAATTCAATCCAAGGATGGGAACCTTGAAAAGGGTAACCAAAAAGAAGATGTCAACATAGCAAGCCATTGTTTGGCATGAAACTTCAGAAGACCTCTTCACTCTTACAAAGAAACAAAAATCCAAAGGCTCCCAAGTGGTGCAATATGAGGAAGATCCAGAATCCTTGATAAGGGATTCAACAGAAGTAGCCATAGAACTAGTGAGAGGCATACATGCTAGAAATAAAGAGCTTGAAACTCAATTAAAGGCCATAGTTCCTTCTGGTACAGTTTCTGATGTAGAAGAGGCATTGCATGGCATGTACAATAATATAAAGAAATGCATCGATGCAAAGGAGGAGGAAGAAGCATTCTTGAAAAAGAATGAAAAAATCATTACAGTAATGACATCATTGCAGAAAACATTAATACATATGGGGTAGGTCATTGAAGAAGGCATTTGTAAAGACCCTTCAATTATGACCATGGATGATATTGGTATATGCCAAACATATGCTAATTATACAAAGGAAAGACTAAGGGAATGGAATGAACAAGTAAGAAGAATATCTCTTTAGTTTGATGAAATTATTTCAAGAGGAAATCATTTTTCACAGAAGCTTCAGTCATGGAAGTATTTAATGGAAACCATGAATTGGTTTCTAATGAAGAGTTCACGACATCGCTTAAGAAATTCTTGGTTAATTTTCAAAGGAGAATAACAGAGGAAAATGAAGGAGAAAATTCACATGTCATTGAGATTGTTTCCAAAACATGGGAAAAAAATACAGAAAATAGAGACTCTGAAGGAAATTAAAAAAAAAGCAATTGTTAGTCAAAAGGTTTTACTTGACAAGTCTAATGTGCTATATAGAAACCCAATTGTGGACATAGGAAAGATAACTAGAGATTCTAAGATTTTCAAAAAATATTTTGAGGAGCACGACATAAAGATGATAAAAGAGGTCTTGAACAAGAGAAAAAACCCAGGAAGCAACTTTCCTACAAGACTCAGATCAACAACAACCCATAATTAAGGAAGAACCACAGTGAATCATAAATTGTAGTATTTGAGATAGATGGGAAAGCACTGTAATATGTATGACATGTAAATAGATGAATATTTATAATTGATTGAATGTTCATGTATATATTCCAAATGCTATACTTATCTAAACATGCATTTTTTTGTTTTGATATGCTAAGCTCCAAATATGTTGTTGTGGCATAAACTAGCACACACTATGCTCAAATATCTGTAAATGACTAGCGATCACTAAGCTCAAATATGTTATTATGGCATAACCTAATGGCCAATAAGCTCACAATATCTTACTTGTTTTTGCTAAATCCTAGCAATAACTAATCTTCAAATAATATGTTGCAACATAAGCTAGCAGACGCTAAGCTAAAAATATCATTCTTTGACTTGTTAAATGCTAGCAACATCTAAGCTCGAAATATTATATTGTGGAAGCACCTACATGCCAAGTAGCTCAAAATTTGTTAATTTGATTTGTTAAAGCATATTGTTGATAACCTCCAAATATTATGATTATGCATATCCTAGTGGATTGCTAGGCTCCTAGAATCTTAATTTAATGTGTTAAATCCTGATGACCGATATGCTCCAAATATTATGCATTAAATCCTAACGAACACTAAGCTTAAATTATTACATCATTGTAAAGACTAGTGGCCGAGAAGCTCAAATTAATTTCATTTAAATTGTTAAATCCTGTTGAAATATTTGATCTAAATATTATGTTGTGGCAGTACGTAGTGGCTGCTAATTTCATACTACCTTAATTAAATTTGTGAAATCCTAGCGACTGCTAAGCTCCAAATAATATGTTGTGGTAATACCTAGCGGATACTAGTCTTGAAATATCTTACTTTATTTTGTTAAATCTTAGCAACCACTATGTTCCAACTATTATGTTGTGGTAGTGTCTTAGTGGCGTAAAAGTTCAAAATATCCATAAATGACTAGTGATCGCTAAGCTCAGAATATGTTATTGTGGCATAACCTAGTGGACGCTAAGCTCGCAATATCTTACTTGTTTTTGGTTAAATCCTAGTGATAAAAATCTTCAAATAATATGTTGCAACATAAGCTAGCAGATGCTAAGCTAAAAATATCATTCTTTGACTTGTTAAATGCTAGTGACATCTAAGCTCAAAATATTATATTGTGGAAGCACCTAGATGTCGAGTAGCTCAAAATATTTAATTTTATCTGTTAAAGCATACCACCTGATAACTTATAAATATTATGATTATGCATATCCTAGCAGACATGTAGGCTCCTAGAATCTTAATTTAATGTGTTAAATCCTAATGACTGACTATGCTCCAAATATTATGTGTTAAATCCTAATGAACGCTAAGCTTAAATTATTACATCATGTTGTAAAGACTAACGACCACAAAGCTCAAATTAATTTCATTTAAATTGTTAAATCATGTCGAAATATTTTCTCTAAATATTATGTTGTGGCAGTACGTAGCGGCCGCTAATTTCATACTACCTTAATTAAATTTGTGAAATCCTAGAGACCGCTAAGCTCCAAATAATATGTTGCGGAAATACCTAGCGGACACTAGTCTTGAAATATCTTACTTTATTTTGTTAAATCTTAGCAACTGCTATGTTCCAACTATTATGTTGTGGTAGTGTCTTAGTGGCATAAAATTTCCAAATATCCATAAATGACTAGCGATCGCTAATATTAGAATATGTTATTGTGGCATAACCTAGTGGTCATTAAGCTTGCAATATCTTACTTGTTTTTTGTTAAATCCTAGTGACAAAAATCTTCAAATAATATGTTGCAACATAAGCTAGCGGATGCTAAGCTAAAAATATCATTCTTTGACTTGTTAAATGCTAGCGACATCTAAGCTCAAAATATTATATTGTGGAAGCACCTAGATGCCAAGTAGCTCAAAATATGGCTTTTTGATTTGTTAAAGCATACCATCAATAACTTCCAAATATTATTATTAAGCATATCCTAGTGGGTGCTAGGCTCCTAGAATCTTAATTTAATGTGTTAAATCCTGACGACCGATATGCTCCAAATATTATGCATTAAATCCTAATGAACACTAAACTTAAATTATTATATCATTGTAAAGACTAGTGGCTATGAAAGCTCAAATTAATTTCATTTAAATTGTTAAATCCTGTCGAAAGATTTGTTCTAAATATTATGTTGTGGCAGTACGTAGTGGCTGCTAATTTCATACTACCTTAATTTAATTTGTGAAATCCTAGCGACCGCTAAGCTCCAAATAATATGTTGCGGTAATACCTAGATGATGCTAGTCTTGAAATATCTTACTTTATTTTGTTAAATCTTAGCGACCACTATGTTCCAAATATTATATTGTGGTAGTGTCTTAGTGGCCTAAAATTTCAAAATATTCATTAAATGACTAGCGATCGCTAAGCTCAGAAAATGTTATTGTGGCATAACCTAGTGTCCATAAGCTCACAATATCTTACTTGTTTTTTGTTAAATCCTAGACAACTAATCTTCAAATAATATGTTACAACATAAGCTAGCAGATGATAAGCTAAAAATATCATTCTTTGACTTGTTAAATGCTAGCGACATCTAAGCTCAAAATATTATATTGTGGAAGCACCTAGATGCCAAGTAGCTCAAAATATGTTAATTTTATTTGTTAAAGCATACCGTCGATAACCTCCAAATATTATGATTAAGCATATCCTAGTGGCCACTAGGTTCCTAGAATCTTAATTTAATGTGTTAAATCCCTGATGACTGATATGCTCCAAATATTATGTGTTAAATCATAATGAACGATAAGCTTAAATTATTATATCGTTGTAAAGACTAGCGGTCACGAAGCTCAAATTAATTTCATTTAAATTGTTAAATCATGTCGAAAGATTTTCTCTAAATATTATGTTGTGGTAGTACATAGTGGCCGCTAATTTCATACTACCTTAATTTAATTTGTGAAATCCTAGTGACCGCTAAGCTCCAAATAATATGTTGTGGTAATACCTAGCGGATGCTAGTCTCAAATATCTTACTTTATTATTTTGTTAAATCTTAGTGACTGCAATATGTTCCAAATATTATGTTGTGGTAGTGTCTTAGAGGCCTAAAAGTTCAAAATATCCGTAACTACCTAGCGATCACTAAGCTACAAATATGGTATTGTGATATACCCTAGTGGTCACTAAGCTCGCAATATCTTTCTTATTTTTGTTAAATCCTAGTGACAACTAATATCCAAATAATATGTTGCAGCATAACCTAGTGGACACTAAGCTAAGAATATAATTCTTTAATGTGTTAAATGCTAGCAACCCTAATGTTCAAGATATTATTTTTTGGCCGTACATAGCGACTGTAAGCTCCAAATAATATGTTGTGGCATATATGAGTCGACGATAAGATCATAATAATTTAATCTATTTTTTAAAATCATAACCACCGCATGGCTCCAAATATTATTTGATGTCTTTACCTAGCGGCCACTAAGCTCCAAATATTATTTGTTGGCATAGCCTAACGGCTGCCAACCTAAAAAAATTTAATTCATATTCTTAAATTGAAAGTGTAAACTCAAGTAATGTATATGATTGTGGTTTTCATAATAAATAATTCATCTAGTCTTATTTTCTTGAGGAAATAATTAGCGACCGCTAAGTTCTAAACATAAACCTTTTATGTGTTATACAATTATACATAGATTTTTATTATCACTGAGATTCAAACAACTTTTCTTAAAAAGAGAATTATAGTGTCTAGCGGCCAAAAGCTACATAATTTTTTCTTGATTGATTGTATTCCGATAGGGGAAATCAAATTGAGAAGCTATAAACGATAACAAATAAATATGGAGTTTCCATTTGGATACATAGAAATACGTGTAGAATCATGAATTAATATATATGAAAACACTCTATCTTTCACCAATAATACGTGGCCTATTAATAATATTGTTTAAAAATAATTATATCATCGTCACTACAAAGCTATGTGATTTTTTGTCATGGCTTAGTGGGTAGAAAACTAAATATAAATTTAAATACATAGTGATTAAAATTTGTATTTGATAAAATTTACGCGTATATATAATATTTTTACCTTCCATTAAACAAAAAATTATCATACAATTCAAAACTTAATATGATTCTATAATTTTAAAGAATTTTTTAACCTCGAATATCTTCTCATAAAGTCAACGCAGTAACCATATAAACATTGTACAATGAAATATTTACCTTGGGTTATTTCTATCATCATATTAAAAAGAAGAAAAGGTAGTCGTAAGGAATATCTAAACAATACTTTGAGTCTTACAAACCATTACAATTTTAAAAACTAGTGACTATGTGACATGCCATCATTATCAGGATAAATAAATCTAGAGGGAGACATATAACGACGCATATCCAAAGAGCCAAAAAAAATTCTAGAGGGAGACATAGAATGACCGATACGTGAAAGTGTTCAAATGAAATACAAACTAGAGATGAAAAGGGATTAAATTTTCTTTCGTTAGGGCACAAAAAAATCCTTGTTTTCTTGAAGAACAAGGTAGTTTGAAAAGATGATCAAAAGGAACTGGTAAAAGAGTGGGCCGCTCAAGTCCTGCAAATTTTTAGTAGGGAAAATTCACAAATGGATCTACTGATGTGAAAAAGGCAGGAACTATTCAAAGACATAATAACTGAACAAGCCCACAATAAAAAAGGTCACATTTACTATAATATACATTTTTGATAAATACCCAATTTAAATATGAGATTATTTCAAATGCTTGGTGATGTCATTTACAAACCTGTGAAATGCATAAAATGAAACTAAAAGTATCTGCACTTTTTTATTTTCACAACCCCTTTTCTTCCCCCATTTGTATATGTGCTCTCAAGTTATTTTACAACTTTCATCTTCATTCTGACTCTGAAGCCTAATATTATTAGGTTGTGCACACTCTAGTGACCTTCCCTTGGTACATTTTTCTTGTTTTAAGGTTATTTTTATAACATCACCCTTCTATGTTTTACCTCCTCATATTCTTCCTTTATCCCCTAACTTATATTTTATCACTGACTCTAATGTTCCTTCTGTATTCTTCTATCTCCTTTCAAACATTCCCTTCCTTTGCACGTTCACTTTCATTCTTCCATGTGCCCTCGCATGCCCATCTTGCACTTGCTTCCAATGTGCTTCCATAATGTCCTTCCTTCTTCCCAGCTTGTTTGCTGTGTGAAAATTTCCTTCCTTATGTTTTACCATTTTAATTTCCCTTTTTCACTTTTCTTCTTATGCACCCACTTGCATACTTATTTTACCAATCCTTTAGCGCATGCATCTTAACTTACTTCCATTTGGCTAAGTCCCTTGCATGCTTCACATCTTCTGCTTATTCTGTCCTTCCTCTTCCTTTCTATGCACGTTCCTTTCTTTCACCTTTTCTTCTGTGAGTCACACCTGTGCCACTTGTGGCAACCTGTCATACTTGAGTGTGTTACACATGCAACCTATCAAAGTGTGCCAAATAGGTGCTGAATCCTTGTAAATGAACCAATGTGTGACACATGGTAGAAATGAAAAATAAATGTGCAATTGTTGAATCCTTCACTCAATTAGTGTGCACCATGTGTCATTGTGTGTTCAGTTTACACTGTAGATCTTCAGATAGCCATAAATTTTGCTAGTGGGATCTGATTCCCACATGTGCACCTAGGCTTGTTTGAAATCTGTTGAACATGGGCTACATGTTGGACTTTTCAAATTAAGATTTTGTGGGATTTGGTAGGTGGAAAATAGGGAAATGTCTTTCTGATCATTAATGCAGACATCTAATCAACTCAACCACCATAATTTCTTCAGATTTGGCCTCCTTCCTTCTTCTACATGCCAAACAGACATGGGGAGGTGCATCTGACAACATTGCAGGTGATTTTGCAGGCAGTTATTGCTGGTTGTTGGTGGTTGAAGATTTGAATTTGAGTTTCCCTCCTCTTTCTCCTCCTCTTCTCTCCTTTTTCTATAAATTGTAGAGCTCTGCTCATTAAAATGGATCCCTCTTTGTTGTAATGACACCATGCCAAAATGGTGGCCGACTTCCCATGAGTTTTAGACCTTGGAATTGGTCTCTGCAATGTATTCTCACCTCCTACCATGAATGTAAATGACTGTGCATCTTTAAGCAATAAAATTGGTTTTGTGGCACTTTTCTTCCCTTTCTCATTTTTGATTGTGTCTTGCCTCTCTGTTCACATTTTTTGGCATGTTGTGCATATTTCCACTTGCAGGTTCCATTTTCTATGTTGTTCAATGCACATGGAAAGCTGAGTCTACATGGTTGTTATCTGTGGCACGCCTGTGTCCACCCTCTCTCCCACATGTTTTCTTCCTTTCCTTCCCCTCATGGAGAGCAATCAACCATCTTTCTGGTGCTATTGCATTCTCTTAGCTTAGGATTTCCTTCATACATCTCCTTCTCACCTTGGTCCTTTGAAATCATAGAGTAGTGATAGATAGCTTCATTTCCAACATTAGGAGTAGTGTTAGCAGTAGAAATAGGTAGAGGAACTAGCCTTATCCAGAGGTCTATCTCAAGCATGCAAGGTCCCACAACTTGGAGACGGACCCATTGTTGCCTCAGAATTCTTAATCCATTCAACCTCACATCTGAGGACAGGGTGCAATTTTGAGCTCCAACAGTTTTTGGCACACCTCGGTGGGACCAGTTTGAAGAGCTATACATCTTCATCTCAACAAATTTGATGTGTTATTATTGTTGATCCAGCCTTTGGAGGAATCCTTTCAAGCACATCTGGTGACTCCACTGATTCAAATGTACCCATTAACTTATTCGTAAACCAGTCTCCTCCTTCCTTTCATCAATTTTCATCTCCCATCATTCCATTTTCCTCTTTTGAAGTTGTGCAATCATGACTTCTTTCCCTTCCTGGAATTCTCATTTGCAGCAGCAGAACTATTCCCCTCCATCCCCACAGTTTCAAAATCCTCCTCCAAATCAGTTTTTTGAGCCCCATCAAGAATATGCATATAACCCACCCCCCACTGACCCATATGGTTATTTTTCTAACCAAAATGTTTATGAAGAACAAGTTTATGCAGATGATGGTGGAAACTTCATGAAGGATACTGATTTTCAGAGGTAGGTTCAAGAAATGGAGATGAACATGATGCAGCTAAAAATTAAATGCTCCATAAAGGTTGCTAGAGTTGGCTTCAAGGTCCCTTGTCTATGGATCAGCCCTATGCCAGGCTGGTTCAATACCCAGTAGAAGCTACACTTTATTGTTGAGATGCTGCCCAAAATTATAGAATGGGCTGAAGAAATGGAAGATTATGAACCTAGTGCTAGGCAACCCTTTCAATGGGGAAACCCTGCACTATCATCCTATAGCCCAACCATTCCTCCTCCCCAAATTACACCATCTCATCCTGATGTCTATGTTCCTAGCTTTCTGCGCACTGCCCCCACTGAGAATTCCATTCCTTCACCCTCTCCCCTTCCATCTCACCTTCATATATCTTCCATCATTCCCTCCATGTGCACTTCCATTCCTTCCATGTGCACATTCCTTCCATCTTTCCACCCCATCCCCATCTTCTTTGAGTCCCCTCTATCTAACTGTGACAAAAAATAAACAGTCCCCTTCACCTGTGCATCATCACCAACCAATGTCATCATGTTTGATGACTGTAGAACTATTGAAGAATGGTATGAATCTGATTGGGAAGATGAGATTATGATAGAGTGAGAAAAAGAGGGTGCCTGTTTTAGAAGAAGATCAGTTAGTTTTAGAGAGCACATTTTTGAAGGAGACTAATTTTCTTGTAGAGGTAGAACCGCATGCGACCTAGCCTGCAAGCAGTCACCTTCAGGAGGAGAGTTCTGCATGAGATCCCATATGTGGGATTGAACCTCAAAGAAATGGGAAAACCATAAGGATCAAGTCCATGCCCAATCAGATATTTGTCTATTCTAGAGCCAAAGACAGAGTTACCACTAGTCAGGCTCATTTTAGAGCATGAGGTAGAGCTTCAGTGTGCCAAAGGTCAGCAACAATGCCTCCCGAATCCAAATGTAGAAAACTAAAGGAGGTATATATTTTTTTGTTGTTGATACTTTGAGGAGGGTAAAAGACCATCTACAATGTCATTTTTTCATTCTTATCATAGACCATGTTCAACACCAAATCAGTTACATGGTCACAATTTGTGAGGAAAGGAAGCTACTTCTCCCTACCTGTTGCAGGTTTTACTTGAGCTCCTTTGCCTCTGGTTAGTATAGGTTAGTTTAGGTTTGTTTTCAGTAAAACAAGTGCTCACGTACACTCTGCATGTTTCCCCTTGGAACATGTATGATTTTCATATTTTGTACATAGTTGTTGTGCTTCTTGTTGTTCGGTGCGCTCCTTCTTGCATTGTGTTCTTTCCTTCTTGTTGCATTTTTGTGTGCACCCTTTTGTTGCTTCCTAGGATGGCAGTTCAGTTTTCAGAAGAGAGGTAGTTCCAACAGTTCCACATAATTTCCACTCTCATAATTCAAGTTAGAATATCTTCACATGAGAGTAGTAATAGTTCAGTTCAGAGTTCAGACAGTGCTTCAAGTGACTTTAGGGGTGTTATTCAAATTTTAGATCAATTCTTCAAGTTTCTAGGAAGACTCCATGCCCAATGGATGCTTCTAAGGCTACTGGTCTCTTCATCTAGCAGGAAGATGGCCCCAAAAGTCACCAAACTATTGTCCCAAATAACTCCCCTAGTTATTTGGACAACTTATATTTTATTATGACTCTGATGTTTCACATTTCAGGTTACGCACACTCTGGCAGTTCCTTGGCACAATTTGTTTTGGTTGTAGTTCTTCCACCTTGCACCCTCATGCACCCTTCCCTTTTTCCCTCCTTTACATTTTTTCCGCCTTCCTTTGCATCCCTTTTCTTACAATACCCATTTCACATGCTCACCCCATTCCCTCTGATTCTTCTATCTCCTTCCATTTCCCTTTGCCCTTCCTTGTGCACCCACTTTCATTCCCTCTTCACACACTCCTTGCATGCACATCTGCTGACTTGCCTTAATTTGGCTAAGTCCTTGCATGTCTTCGTGCATTGCACTTGTGCTTCACTTCCTTCCTAGCTTGGTCCACACTCTTCCTTCATCTGTCACCACATTCCTTCAATAAATGTCCATGTGCCCACTTGCATACTTGTCTCCTTTCATAGTTATGCATCACCCTTTCTTCTTTTGCATGTGTTACCTTTACATGCACTCCATCTTGTCTTCTTTCCTCTTCCACCTCTTCCTTTCACCTTGCATTTTTTGCTTTCTTCTTCTTGTGCCAGTCACTATGCCATGTGGCAACCTGTCAAACTTGAGTGTGCTAACACGTAACCTATCAAAGCACGCCAATAGGGCACCAAATCCTTGTGACAAACCAGTGTGACACATGGCAGAAACAAAAAATAAATGAACAGTTGGTGAATCCTTCAGTCAATCAACACGCACCACATGTCATTGCATGTTCAGTTTTACACTGTAGATCTTCAGATCACCATAAATTTTTGTGCAAGGGCTCTGATTCACACTCTTAGGCTTGTTTGAAAGATGCTGACGTGGGCTACACGTTGGACTTTTCAAAATCAGATTTTGGTGGGATTTGGTAGGTGAAAATAGGGAAACATCTTTCTAATCATTAATGCACACATCTAATCCACTCAACCACCATATTTTCTTCATATTTGACCTTCTTCCTTCTTCTACATGCCAAACAGACATGGGGAGGTGCATCTGACAGCCTTGTAGGTGGATTTGTAGGCATTCATTGCTTGTTATTGGTGGTTGAAGATTTGAATCTGAGTTTCCCTCTCTTTCTCCTCCTCTTCTCTCCTTCTTCTTCTATAAATTGTAGAGCTCTACTCATTGAAATGGATCCCTCTTTGTTGTAACGACACCATGCCAAAATGGTGGCTGACTTCCCATGAGTTTCAGACCTTGGACTTGGTCTTTGCAATGTATTCTCACCTCCTTCCATGAATGTAAATGACTGTGCATCCTTCAAGCAATAAAATCAGGTTTTTGTGGCACTTCTCTTCCTTTTCTCATTTTATTGTTCTTGCCTCTCTGTTTGCATTTTTTGGCATGTTGTGCATTTCCCTTACTTGCAGGTTCCATTTTCATGTGTTGTCAATGCAATGGAAGTTGAGTCTGCATGGTTCTTATCTATGGCACATCTGTCTGCCCTCTCTCCCACATTTTCTCCCTTTCCTTCCCCTTGTGGAGAGTGATCAACCCTCTTTCTGGTGTTATCACCTTCCCTTAGCTTAGGATTTCCCTTATGCATCTCCTTCTCACCCTGGTCCCTTGGAATCATAGAGTAGTATAGATAGCTTCATTTCCAGCATTAGGAGTAGTGTTAGTGGTAGAAATAGGTAGAGGAACCGACCTTCTCCAGAGGTTTTCAAATACTCTCAAATTTGGGGAATTCACAATTCAAAATTTGAATTTACCACTCATTAAGAAAAGGTGTGGGATATCGAAAAAATAAATAATATTGAAAACAACGCCTTTTGTTATTGGTATATAGCTTAAAATAGTAAAAATGTAAATAAAACATATAATATTATAATAAAATAGAAGAAATAAATTGTATAAATGTATAGGCACATTTATTTTTATTTTTTATCAAAATCAACCTAGACAATATTAGATGTAGTGCAATAATGAAATATAATTCTCCAATTAATTAGTGCCACGTGGCAAGTTTGAACCTGATAGTTAGAAAACATTATAATTGACACATTTATTATGAAATTTATATATAAAGAAATGATTATAAAATATTTTAAACCTATATGAATCCATGATATTATAATATAAATAGTACCCACTAAAATGATGACACGTGGCATGAAAATTCTTGAAATCTCAAAAGGTGTTTTTTGCATTTAAACAATGAAAAAATAGTAGCACTTCAAAGTTGTAAAGATAGTGTTTACAATGAAAATAGGTATTAGTATGAGCCTAGCGGCCGCTAAGCTATATCATGATTTTTTATTCTATCATATTTCCAAATTAAGAAATTGTTGAGCCTAGCGGTTACTATGTCATTTCTTTTAATAAATAAAGCAGCTTAGCGGTCACTAAGCATTTTATTTGATAAGAACCAATGTGAATTATATGTTACAATGATATATCTTATAAAAATACAAAAAAATCACTTACTCTCAGGGGTATATAGTGCATCACTAGGCTCTAACAGGGCTAGTCTAGACAATATGATACAATTATAATCAATGAAATATAGTACCGATCAAAAGTTGTAAAGATAGTGTTTACAATAAAAAGAGGTATTGGTATGAGCCTAGTAACCGCTAAGCTATATCATGATTTTTTATTCTATCACTATTTCCAAATCAAGAAACTATTGATCCTAGCATCCACTATGTCATTCCTTTCAATTAGTAATGGAGCTTAGCGGTCACTAAGCATTTTCTTTGATACAAATGGATGTGAATTATAATTTACAAAGATATATCTTAGGAGAAATAAATAAGTCTTGATCCCTTTCGATGGAATGTAGTGCAACAATTGGGTCTGCCAGGTAAAGTCCAGCCAATACAATACCATTACAATCAATGAAAAAAAATATCGATCCAAATCTCAAAAGATAGTGATTACAATGATAAGTGGTAATGATAGGAGCCTAGTGACCACTAAGCTAGACCATTGTTTGTTATTATATAGCTATTTTCAAATTAAGAAATGGTTGAGCCTAGTGGTCCACTATGGTATTCCTTTCAACTAGTAATGGAGCTTAGCGGTTAAGCATTTTCTTTGATACAAACAAAAAAGTCTTGATCCCTCTTGATGGAAAGTAGTGCAACAATTGGCTCCACAAGGTAACATGTCCAACCAATTTGATACAATTATAATCATTGAAAATTACAATCAATCTAAAGTTGTACAGATAGTGATTACTATGACAAGAGGTAATGATAGGATCCTAGCAGCCGCTAAGCTAGACCATGATTTGTTATTCTATAGCTATTTTGAAATTAAGAAACTGTTGAGCCTAGCGGTCACTAGGATTTTTATTTGATACAAATGAATATGGATTATAATTTACAAAGATATATCTTAGGAGAAATAAATAAGTCTTGATCCCTCTCGATGGAATGTAGTGCAAATTGGGTCCACCATGTAAAGTCCAGCCAATACGATACAATTACAATCAATGAAAAATAATATCGATCCAAAGATGAACAAATAGTGATTACAATGACAAGCAGTAATGATAGGAGCCTAGTGGCCACTAAGCTAGACCATTGTTTGTTATTATATAGCTATTTTCAAATTAAGAAACTATTGAGCCTAGCGGCTGTTACGTTATTCCTTTCAACTAGTAATGGAGCTTAGCAGTCACTAAGCATTTTCTTTGATACGAATGGAAATTCTTGATCCCTCTCGATGGAAAGTAGTGCAATAATTGGCTCCACCAGGTAACGTCCAACCAATTTGATACAATTATAATCATTGAAAATTACAATCGATCTAAAGTTGTACAGATAGTGATTACTATGACAAGAGGTAATGATAGGATCCTAGTGGGTGCTAAGCTAGACCATGATTTGTTAAATTGTTGAGCCTAGCGGTCGCTAGGATTTTTCTTTGATACAAATGAATATGGATTATAATTTACAAAGATATATCTTAGGAGAAATAAATAAGTCTTGATCCCTCTCGATGGAATGTAGTGCAACAATTGGGTCTGCCATGTAAAGTCCAACCAATATGATACAATTACAATCAATGAAAAATAGTATCGATCCAAATTTGAACAGATAGTGATTACAATGACAAGTGGTAATGATAGGAGCCTAGCGGCTACTAAGCTAGACCATTGTTTGTTATTATATAGCTATTTTCAAATTAAGAAAATGTTGAGCCTAGCTGCTACTTTATTCCTTTCAACTAGTAATGGAGCTTAGGTCACTATTTTCAAATTAAGAAACTATTGAGCCTAGCCACCGCTATGTCATTCCTTACAATTAGTAATGCAACTTAGCGGTATCTAAGAATTTTATAATATAAGAACCTAACTGAATTATACGTCATAAAGAATATATCTTATGAGAACTACATAAGGCTTCATCCCTCTCAAGGGTATGTAGTGCAACACTTGGCTCCGTCAAGGATAGTCAAGCCAATATGATACACTTATAATCATTGAAAAACAATATCGATTCAAAACTGTAGAGATAGTGTTTACAACCACAAGAGGTAATGGTGGGAACCTTGCGGTTGCTAAGCTAGAAATGATTTGTTATTCTATCACTATTTTTAAATCAAGAAACTGAAAGAGCCTAGTGGCCTCTATGTCATTCCTTTCAATTAGTAATGGAGCTATGTGGTCGCTAAGCATTTTCTTTGATATGAATGGATGTGAATTATGTGTTATGCAAAATATATTCCAATGCCCGATTTCAAATAAAACTCCTTAGGTTTAGTGGCCACTAAGTTATTCCTTGCAATATGTGTTAAGGAACAACTAAACATTTTTATGTTTAACAAATACTGCTTAGCAACCACTGACTCCATTATTGTGATTTGTTTCTCACACACTCTACTCAAAATATGAAAAATTAAATCTTAATGGCCTCTACGCTAGTCCATTCAATTGGTGTAAATTAACAACAAGTAATGTTAAAAATTATCCATTTATATGTCGACTTAAATCCTATCTTTCACAAACATCTATATTTTCAAACGTTCTTATCATGCTATCTATGCAATGTGGATGGTTATCAGACAAAGGATAATCCTTCCAAATATGTTGCATGTTAATTGTCAAGAACAATTTTGCATAGTTTCTATTATTATTGATGTGATCCACAAAATTTTAATTACAATAACCAGTTGAAGGTTAGATATCATGTCTGGTCGAAGCCTAGCGGTCGCTAACCATTACGTTGATTACTCTCCAATGATAAAAAGTAATGTACTCTAGAGATTGGTGATCTCAAAGGCTAATACTTATATTCATTATCATACAATGTGAAAAAAAAATTTTTACTCCATATGTGAAGTAATTATTAATATATTCTACTCCAATTGCAGGTAAAATGTCTTCCATTGTTCACACTCCATTCTCAACAATTCCATTCATTGAAGGCACTGAGTGCTGGAAGAAAAGAGATGAGGAATGATTTCTTGAAATCCATAACCCTGACAACTACTACGTCGACTTGTGGTTGTTTTTGTTATAGATGATGAACATGAGGAAGTCATTATGGTTATATCCTCAACAGTTATTGATTCGAGTACACTGTGTGTTCAGGTTGAACACATTGACTATGAAAATAATAAGTGTCTTATTCTGGATATGGAGTTGGATGTTTCTTTATTCAGGAAATGAGAAATGAAAGCCTCAATAAACAAAGAACCATATTCCTATTCACTATATGGTTGGAATTTAGGGTTGTTAGTAGATAATGAAAAAACTGGCTATTCAAATGTAGAAGACATTCAGAGTGGCATGCTTGCAGTACTCAGAAAATTGTATAGAACTGATAAAACCTCTTATGTTTGTCATTTTTTGAATAGAACAGGTTCTCTTTCACCTCCTAAACATGCCAAGTTGTTTACTATGTTGAGGTGAACATATTTGGCTAAATTGGAGATCGATCCATCCAAATCAAAGTTGCAGGGGTTGAAAAAGAATACTAAATCAACTGCATTGTTGAAGAAAGCAACCACTATATTCATGAAAAGTAGAACCTTCAACTATTCAGCAGTTTGATTACTTTTTGTTCAATGGTGAAGTATTTTCAATTGATGTTTCAAGGTGCCATGTAGCACCTCCAGAATATCAGTATCATCCTATAGATGATGAGAATGTTGACCTTCTTGTGCACTCCATGTTGATAAATGTTATTCCTACACATAGAGGGACACAATTCTTCTTCCCTTCTTGTAGTCTACGAATAACATTGTGGAACTCCAAGATCCGAAAGACTTGGAAAGGGATGATGTTAAATTTTATATACTTGATGGCCAACATACAATATGTGCACAAAAAAATATTTTGGGCTCAGATACTTACAAGTCTTTACATCCAAGGCTACAGTTTCAAAGGGCTCACATTCTTTCTACAAATGCAACTAACGAAGCCATTACTAATATTTGCAAACAACAGAATGAAGTGAACAAAACTTGGATAGACACCAAGTTTATTGATTTGTTGTACAAAGCTAGATCAGTTTGGAAATCACTAGGATGTCCTCAACGTCCCAGATTGACAAAAACAAAAATAGAAGAGTGGAAGGTAATGTATTTTAATTTTATTGCATTGGTTATTAACATTTACTTTCGTTATATAAAAATATAAAACATATGATTGTCCTTTGAATGCAAAACTTTGAGAATCAATGCCTTTTGATTTTCAAAGTGGAAAAAACCAAAAGTCTATACTAAAAATGGACTTTTCTATTGTTTCCAGATGATATATGGACTAAATGGACAAAAAATTCAATTTTTTAGATCAGGTGGCCTTGTTTGTTCACCTATTAAAGATAATCAGGTTAACTTTCAGCCAAATTCATTGGAAAGATTCACAACCAATTCATTCAGGGATGCTAGAGGAATGAATGACGAAGAACTATCAGTACTAGTAGATAAAGTACAATCAGGGGATGTTTGGTTAACTAGCTCTGTTTAGGTAGGCGTAATAGTAGAGACATTTGATTCTTACTGCCGAAGAATAAAATGAGACAAAAAAATGAGAGTAAAAGTCTACATTATTTTAAAGAAAAACATCCAGATAATATTCTATTTCCATCCTGCAGTGAATCCAATGTAATTGAAAAATTTAAATTGCATGAATCACACTACCACCAGTTGTCTATACTATTGGGTGAAGAGAGAAAAGGAAAGAGAAAATATGATTCCCAAATAGGGGAAAAAAAGTGAAACGAAAAAAGGACCATGTGGCAGAAGAATTTCTTCCCGTCGAGGCTCAGACAATATTAGACAACTATGTGATGTCAATGGAAGAAAATATACCAAAAGGATGGAGGACACAAAATATTTTACTTGTCAATGTGCATACCCATTCCATCTTCCGTCAACTTTATCAGCTATTCCTGCCACCAATCCTTTCAATGTTGAATGTGTTATCACTGATTTTTGCAATTTGTCTAGTGATATTTCTTCTGAAGTAATAATGGAGCTGCTAACAGTTATTGGAACCAATGTGTTGGATTGTATTATTATTGTTCTCATACCAATTGAATATTCAAAAATGTTAAGAGAAACAGTAAAAAAATACATGGAAAAGGTTAAAGACAATGGAGAATCAATTCTGGATGGATGCTACAGACTCTATGATAGCAAGGGAAATTTAAAATTTTGTGTCTTATGTACACAATAACTGGTGTGCACAACTGTGATGATAACAATGATGAAAGAGAAGAAGTCAATAGGGGATTGGATGGAAAAACTGCCACAACAATTGATAACTACAAGATAAATTTGGCCTAAAAGGAAACAAACATCCTTTTCCTTGCGAACGATCATATGAGTTCTGGGCTGAGATGTTCACTCGATGTTGTTCCCAAAATTCTTTAGTATTAGTGCTTTACGGCGATAGTGTCACACTGCGTGCATTAGTTGAATCCAATCTATCTATTATTTTTATTGTTGAGACACATAGTTAGGAAATGTTTTTGAAACATTACTATTCTCATATGAAGAAAGGTTCATACCAGAATACAACTTGAACAAGTGATTTTGTTTAATGGATTTTAACCAAAAAAAGTTACGTACGCATTTCTTATTTACCCAAACAACCAAAGAAAAATAGGAGTTGATGTACAAACCTCTCAACATGATGCTACACAACCAATTCAACATGGTGATTGACCTTCAATCATTTTTCAAATATGTTTAATGCGCTATATTTTCAATTTCCATGGTTTTGATTTTTTGACAATACTCCATGTTCACCAGCTTTGATGATAGATGAGGAGAACTTGGCCACATCTGGCACAAATATGCAATCAAATCCTGGTATGTTAGTCATGTGCATTTATAAATAAAAACCGCTACTAAGCCCCACAAATTTATAAGACAATTAATGGTTTATGTAGACAACCAACAACTGGAGAAAGTAACAGTGGAGTGCATGGTGGTAACCAACATGAATATGTAGTCAGAACCTGGTATGTTAGCCATGCATATTTTTAAACAAAACCATTTATAAGGATCACAAAGTTATAGAAAATGATATCAGCTAACTCTAGAAGAGGAACCATTTTCAAAGAAGGAATAACCAAATAACCTATTTCAAAATTTCATGGTGGCATCCAATGCTCCATAGTTTGTAGTTACCGTTTCATAACTAACAAACATTAGTATCGATGCTTAGTCTAGCTAATGATGGCATAGCCTAGCGGTCGCTAATCCACATCAATATCTCAAAACTGTTGTCCACCAATGGGTGGTTCAATGAATATAAATGAACCCTAGTGGCCACTAAAATTCATTCAGAAGACATAGAACAATTTATTTTGTACTTACCATATTACCACATAGAGCAATATGCTTTTTAATTATGCTTTCATTTTCCATAGCATGAAATTGATTATGAATTGATTAATGTTGTTTGCAATACATCTTGCATAAAAAAACTAGCAGCGGGTAAGGTCGATGCAAGCCAAGCCAGAAGCTCAGTCAGTAAGTGGTAGCCTCCTAAAGTGTTGATATTGAATTTACCATTTTACCACATAGATCACTATGTTTTTTCAAATATGCTTTCATTTTCCATAACAATAGCTAGATTATGAATAGATTAATGTTTGTTTGAAATAGATCTTGCATCAAAGGATCCAACTGCGGGTAAAGAAGATGCAATCCTACACGCAAGCCCCGTCAATAAGCAGTAGCCGTAAGATAAAATGTTTATTATTTCCATTGGTTAGAATTGATATGAGACCAATTAAAAAAATTATTTACTTCCTGCAATTAGCCATAAGAATTACTTGGCTTATTTTAGATTTGGAGGGCTTTTTGTATGAGAAAAACCAATCATCCTCTAATGAGATGTCATTCAAGTTTAGCAAGGAGACTATCAACCAACAAGGTGGCCTAAAAGAGTTTATAAAGTCATTGTCAACAAAATTTGAAATGGGATTTTTCTCTGACAAAATCACTTTTGCTGATGTTGAAAAGCTGACAAAGGCCTTCACTAAAAAATTATCCACTGAATTGAATCCAATACCCACCCGGGGAAAAGAACATTGCAATATAGTTGATGGAATTACAATAAAATATCTAGAAAAGGTTTGGAGTAGAAATGATGTTCCCTACAGTTCTAAAGACACATTGTGTATTACATTAGGTGTAAAGGGAAACCCTCTAAAATTTTTTATGGTTGGGATGAAAAACAAAGGAGAAAATTGTTCAAAAGATATGTGGTTGATGATCTATTTGTACAAAGACTTATCACTAATAGTGTCTAATGGATTGAATGTGGTAGAGGGAATCAAATATTTGGAGTGAGAAAATGCTAAATAAATACTTATCATTTCAAAATGTTATTATGATGATATTGCTTAACATTGTAAATAAAATACATTCATATGTTTTTATGATGGTTCTACTTAACTATTTTGTATGCTGAGATTGTACGAATATAAGTTGGGAGTATTTATATTTTCCCTTCACATTATAAGTTGAACCCAGTGTCGAGTGTATAAGTTGTGAATGTGAATTAATAGAGCTCAACATGTTTTGTAACTTACCATTTTTGAGAAATTTTTTTTAATTAATCCCAAACATGAAATCAATTATGTATTGATTAATTTTGTTTCAATACATCTTGCATAAAAAAAACTAGCAGCGGGTAAGGTCGATGCAAGCCAAGCCAAAAGCTTAGTCGGTAAGTGATAGCCTCCTAAAATGCTGATATTGAATTTACCATTTTACCATGTAGATCACTATGTTTTTTCAAATACGCTTTTAATTGCCATCAAAATAGCTAGATTATGAATATATTAATGTTTGTTTGAAATATATCATACATCAAAAGATCCAACTGTGGGTAAAGAAGATGCAATCCTACACACAAGCCCCATCGGTAAGTGGTAGCCACAAGCTAAAATGTTGATTATTTCCATTGGTTAGAATTGATATGAGACCGATTTAAAATAATTATTTACTTCCCTATAGTTAAACACAATAATTACTTGGATTATTTTAGATTTGGAGGGGATTTTGTATGAGAAAAACCAATCGTCCACTAGGGAGATGTCATTCAAGTTCAACAAGGAGACTATCAACTTGCTAGGTGGCCTGAAAGAGTTTATAAAGTCATTGTCAACAAAATTTGAAATGGGATTCTTCTCTGAAAAAATATTTTTTTTCTGATTTTGAAAATATGACAAATTCCTTCACTAAAAAATTATCCACTGAATTGAATCCAATATCTCACATGAGGGAAAATAACATTGCAATATAGCCGATGTAATTGCAATAAAAGATCTAGAAAAGGTTTGGAGTAGAAACAATGTTCCCTACATTTCTAAAAACACATTTTGTATTACATTAGGTTCAAAGGGAAATCTTCATGCAAATTTTATGGTTAGGATGAAAAGAAGAGGGGAAAATTGTTCAAAAGATATGTGGTTGATGACCGATTTACAAAGACTTATAACTAATAGTGTCTAAAGGATTGAATGTGGTAGAGGGAATCAAATATTTGGAGTGAGAAAAATCATCTCTATTACACAGTCCTTCAAAATCATACAAACTATAAAGAAAAAATCCTCTAGCTTATAGAGAAAATATGATTTAATTATAATCCACCAAATACATACAATTAAGGAGGATTTAAGACTCCTAAGAACTTATGATCTTCAAAACTAGTTTTATTGTTAAGATAATAACAGTCATAAAACACAAATTTCATGCATTTCCTACTAGCATACCACCTCTTTCATGCTCAGTGTTCACTTTTCCATCTTCTCTCATGGGAGTTTGACCCTCTTTCTCTTAAATAGCTTGAATTTTTTTTCTCCTTATCTTTCTCTTACTCCCATATTTTGTGGGATATTCCCTCCTATGCTTGAGAATAGGAATTGATTTTCCTATTTTGACCTCTTAACACACTAACGGCCTGATCTAAGAAGTTTTTGACTTCCACCTACATAGACAAGACAACTCATGTCCACCTAAGACTAAAAAATTCTCTTTTCACACCATGGTAAAAACCATTACAATTACAATATTCAAATTTGATTTTGGAGGGAAATATAATACATGTTTTTATACATATAGAAGTTTGAATTCAACTTATTCATGTCCTCCATGCTCTATAAATATACTACTACATCATACTCTCCCAGTAGAAAACATTTTAACTCTATTTAAATGAAATGTATTCTTCATTCTTCAGTCATTACTATATGCCTAGATCCCAAGGTCTTGTTTCCAATGCCAGTGCTTGTATTTCTTTGAAATGGTATTTTACTTTCATGTTCTTTATTTTCTTTATCTTCTTGTACTTTCTTATTCTTATTTCCTTTTCAGCTATAAGACTCGATATTTTTGCTTCATCTCTATACATGTCTTCAAGATCTACTTGTTCCCTTTGTTTCAAGAGCTCTCCCATGGAATGATTGACTTGGTACATCTCTTCATCTTCTTGTCCTGCATACAAAGCACTAAAAGTAACTTTAGATACAAAATTTTCAGACCATAAGTCTTCTTGTTGGTCTTCATGATGTTCTTCATTTTTATTTTTTTCATTTTTCATTGACCAAGTTCCCTTTGGTCTTCACATATCTATTTTTTCCCTGTATTAGCTCAATTTCAGTTTGATTCTAAATGTTTTCAATCTCATCTAATCCTTCACACAATTCCTTGGAAGGATTCCACAATTCTCCTTACATGATTTTCACTTCTTGATACTCATTTGTCTCATTACACTCACCATTTTCCTTCATCTCTGTTTTAGGACAATCATTGAATTCTTCATTATAGATAACATGTTCTATTACATTCATCTCATCTTGCAATTATTCCATACTTTCATTAAAAAATTCATTTTCCTTATTTTGAAAATGTGACATCTCTTGAAGTAATTTTATATCATCAATATTAGCATGATAATAAACTAAACCCACACAAATTGCATGCAAAATCTCATGCTGAAGAATAATTTTATATCATCATGAAGAATATTAGCTTCATCAACTTGAGGCTACCCCTTACTATTCTTCCATGTTCCCATTGCATCTTCACCCATGATATTTCACACTCGAGTAATCTAAAAAATATGATCCATCCTCTTCTTGAGTATACACAGTTCTGTCATCATCATACTTGAATGCTTTCAAGTGCATTATTTTTTGTCATTCTATCATGGGTTATTAATTTGAACAATTCTCCATAAATTTCATAGCCTTGTTCTTGGAAAATATTTCCTTTGTACCTATAAAATTATAATGAAACAAAACATTAGCATTCATATATGTCCTTTGAATGGAATTCACTTCATTATTCTTTCTTTTCATTTTCTTTCTCTTGTTTTTTTCACTGAGAACCTTCTTCACTTCTCTTTGAGGTTATTACTCTTCCTCATTCTAGAGGTCTTCATCTTCACTAGGGAAATCATCATCACCATCTATGAGGTCTTCACAATTAACCTCATCATCTAATATTTCCTGCCAAGATTCCTCTTATGCTTCACTCGTGAAGCTTAATTCATTCTGCTTACTCATTATCTCATTATTTATGCACTCAACTTCTTCATATCCTTTATCAACTAGCACTTCATCTACTACTGTTATCTCCTTCTCAAGGAGTTCAATTTGTCTCCTTATGTCAGTTGTCTCTCTTGCTTTCTTCATTTCCTTCTTGCTCCTTTTCTCTACCACTCTCATCTCTCTCACTGCTTACACCAAGGAAATCACCTGTGTCCATAGTACCATCTATTCTCCCATGGTCTCTATCTCTCTTATCCAAGTCTCTTTAACCTTATATTATATTCTCTTTCTTCCTCTTATCCAAACTTCTTCTTGGATATCTCATACTAGATCTTCCTCTTCTCTAAACTTCTTTACTTTTCAAGCTTGGTGACATTTAAGCCAACTCGTCTGGCTCACTCTTATTCTACTAGCTAGATTTATTGGGCTTCATCTCAACCACAATTTACTTCTTATATGTTGACTAGTTGTATTATTTCTTCACATTCACCTAGAATTCTAGCTTCACATCATCATTCAACCCAATATATAGTCATAAAATAGTCAACTAATCAAGTATATCAACATTAATTCAAATAATAACACAAGAATTTAATTGAGGTATCAAATGATTTGAGACAAAAAAATGATGCACCATAAAGCTCAAGCTATCCTTCATATGATCATTCATGTTCATACCCATCCTTTGGATCCACATGCCTTCATTCAATGATGCATGCTCTTGAATTCACTCATGAAAGATTTTATCCTTTCACTAGAGTTTACATGAATTAGTTATCTTTTTGTTATCATATCTGGAATGATATCTTCCCAAGTCTAATTACCTCAGAATGTGTACCATCAACCATTAAATTCAAATGATCTATCTACCCCTACATATTAGTTCTCATACCCAAGTATGGTATCATCAAGAACTTTTCCTTCTTAGCTTTATTGAGTTATATTTTGAAGGAGAACGAGAGAGGTTATATTGAAACCAATCATATATTGGAAAATACATCCAAGACACCTTTATAATCCTTTTCCACATGCATATAACTAAGGACCATGATTTAATGGCCATAGAAACCATTACCTGCCCTGTCTCTAGTAACTCTTCTTCTTGAGACAATTTACATCAAATTTATCTCTTTCTCAAGGTACTTCCTTATGACTATGATCATAGGGTGATGGTTACCATTTAAATAATTATTTTTAGGGACTTTAGACTTGTATCACCTTTTCAAGAGTCCTTTAACAATATCTTGGAGAAACAAGGTCGGACAATCATCTTATAGGTCTGATTTGAGACCATGATATAATAGTTATCTAAGAAGCATGTTTATACCATAGAAGATATCATAAGACACATTGGGTATGGTATAAATAATATCTAATACTATTATCAAGGTTAGAAGCATGCTAAGTTACTAGATTTTACACCAATTCTCATTCCATATAACTCCTCTCCAGTTATTTCTTCTTGCAAGACTATCAAAACTCTCCCTCATCAAGAATGTGAGGTAATAGTTAGCCAAGAAGCCATCATTTATTAATTTGAAACATCATGAAAAGTATTTGAATCTATTAAATCATTGCTAAGAACATTATTTCAGTTTGTAACATGATAAATTATCAAAAATTTACACAATTACCTCTCATTTCTTTGCTTGCATTTTCTTCCCAATGCCCAAAATTTCTGCAATCAATTTATCTTTACACATAATGGTTCTATCTAAAACTTTGGGGAATTAGTTTTTGAGCCAAGATAGAAATTTTCACAAAGTTTCAAGGATTTTAGTTGGAGGATTCAAAAGTTATGTGTTTCCCTAGTTGAAACCTATGACCATAGAATTGCCTGTAACTTATTCAAAACACAATGTCACATTCTCAAAGAAATTTCTCTTCATTATCAAATATTCCTCTTCCTTTTTATTGTAACATTCAAGAATTTTGATGCACTTTTCATATATGGAGAGTTTTTAAGTTACTGTCCTGTCATAGTCTCTATTACACACTCCTTCAAAATCATGCAAACTATAACAAAGAAAGCCTCTAGCTCATAGAAAAAATATGATTTCATTATAATCCACCAAATGCATAAAATGAAGGAGGATTTAAGACTCCTCAGAAATTATGATCTTAAAAAATAGTTTTATTGTTAAGATAATAACAATCATAGAACACAAATTTCATGCATTTCCTACTAGCACATCACCTCCTTCATGCCCATTGTTCACTTTTCCATCTCATGTAATGGGATTTTGACCTTATTTCTCTTACATAGCTTGAATTTGTTATTTTTTCTCCTTATCTTTCTCTAACTCCCATATTTTGTGGGATATTCCTTCCTATGCTTGAGAATGGGAATTGATTTTCCTATTTTGACCTCTTAACACAATAACAACCTGATATAAGAAGTTTTCAACTTCCACCTATGTAGACAAGACAATTTGTGTCCACCTAATACTAACAAACTCTCTATTTAAACCATGGTAAAAACCATTGCAATTCAAATATTAAAATTTTAATTTGGAGGGGTAGGTGGTGGGTGTGAGTTTGTCAATCATTAGTCAACCTCGACTGTGTCCCAGAGAACGATTAGCACCCTTCCTCCTTGTCTGGCCTTCCCGTGTCCATGTCATTGTTGATGTTGCTAATGGAGGGCCTCTGCAGTGCCGTTTCGATTACCTTGTTAAAGAAAATCTTATTCTCGAATTCTATAGGTGGTTTAGTGATGTCTTGATGTCGTTATGGTGTGTCCAGCTTGAAGGGACATCTACATAATAATTATTATATTGAATTGTCATTTTGGTACTTATTATTGTTTTACTCATTGTTGACGGGCTATGATTAATAAATTTTGCGTTATTATTATTATTATTAATAATAATAAATTTGTGTTATCTTTGTTAACGTGGCAATCATTATTATTCGTGCTTATTGTTATTCTACTTCATTTTAGGGTTTTATGACTTTTTTTTATTAAAACAAACAAAAAGAAATAGATAAATAAATTTAAAAGGAATTAAAAATAAATAAATGAAAGCCCATAAAAGGGGTGGATTAGGGAAAAATCCTTCCCTCGTTTTGAAAACGCAAGCCTGCAATGTGTTGGGTGGCTGGTTTGGGGGCGCAGGGATCTGCACAAAATGAGTTTGTTGAAAAGGCCTTGGAAACTTTCAAGAAAATGCAGTTGATACGTGTAAAGCCAGACTCCACAACCATTTTCAGCATCCTCCCAGGCCATGCCACACACTTGTAAAGGAAAATCAAATTGGAGAGATTGACAAATTTTAGTGTTTGACAATGAAAGTTGTAAGATAGCTTCTCATGGACGTGGGTGTCACGGCCACATACAGAAAACGTGGGGGGATTTTCCTCATAAGGAAGACACGCACCATGCAACAAATAGGTTTCCAGCCAAATGAAAGACTTTGATAGTGTCATGGGAAAGTGCCATAAATGGATTTTGGGAAAAGGTGTGGGAGTTGTTGTTAGAATGTCTCTAAAAAATGCAGTCTCATGGAGTGTCAGGGTTGCGGGATATGCACAAAATGGTTTTGTTGAAACTGCATTGGAACATTTCAAGCAAAATACGGTTGGCAGGTTTGAAGCCACACCCCACAACCTTTGCTGCTATCTTCCCAGCCTGTGCCAAGATGGGAAAATTAGAACAGCACTTGGACATCCATCAAAGCATCATGGAAAGATAATAGTTTTTTTAAATGTCTTGTCAGGTGCCCAGATTGGCATGTATGCAAAATGTGAAGGCATACACAACGCATGTGAACTGTTCGACAAAATACCTGAAAGATATGTGGTCTCCTGGACTGCAATGATAATAGGATATGCAAAAAAAATGGGTCTGTTAAAAAGGTTTGGACTGTTTGACAGAATGCCTCAAAGAGATGTGGTCTTATGGAACATACCCTGACCATGTAAGCTTCATTTTTGTTTAATTAGCTTTCAGCCATGCAGGTTCAGTGCATGAGGGTTGTAAATACTTTGATGGCATGAGTGCCTCTTGTAGAATCATGCCTAGAATTAATCATTATGTTTGCTTGGTTTTTGATGAGCACATGAGAATGTGCAAAATGTGGAGGCATGCTTAAGGCATGTGAAGTGTTTGACTAAATGCTTCAAAAATCATGGTCTAATGGTGGACAAGATTTGAGGCTATGCACAAAAGGAGGAAGATCTCATTCTATCCAAACATAACAATAAGAAACCATTTGATCATGCTCAACAAGTGGGTATGACTCGAATCCAGAAGGTAGGAGAAATGTGATCAAGTAGCAATGGTTTCAAATATGTAGTTATTGATTTTATTGATAGACTACCTATGCAAAATGGTGGAGCTGTGGATGCTCGTGAACTGGTTGACGAAGTGTAAAGCAAGATGGAACCAAAGCCTGCGGTTTCGACCGACTTCGTTCTCCAGGCATGGTTCTTCTTCCCTTACCTCTCATAATTCTCGTGTTTTAGTTCTCTTTTGCAACTAAATAGAATTTTAAATTATTAGGATTTTTAATACAGTTAAATGTCCCTTCAACTCGTTGCAAAACAATAAATTGTCGTGTCGTAACTCACGAAGTCATTATAACTCGTCTACTTTAAACCATGAACTATCACCCTCACTTCAAGATGATTTAGAAAACTCTTACCCATCTTGATCGCTCCAATATTGTTTTATCGACCAGACGAATTTGACTCCCCATTGATAAAGTTGACCTTCTCCCTGTTTTAAATAGTTAAATTTTGCATTTTTCAGAGACTCACTAAGTACCCTTCGTAACTCTGGAAATGAGATGTGAAGTTTCATTCGTGTACCTTGGTATACGAGGAGTCACCTTGACCTTTGGTTTGACCCGAAACGAACATATGACATCCTTTTGACGCTCTTATAGGAGCCCTGTTACACTGGTTTACAACAGTAGAAAGCTGTTAAATCTAGAAAGTTGGCTTTCGTTTTGAACCGCCATTTGAAACCTGGATGGAGAAATTACTTCCCGTCTTCGCAAACCTCTAGTGTTTATACTAGACAAATTGCATGGAACATTCAGTATAGGAAAGAGAACTTTTTGGGATAGTTTGGTGAAGCCATTTTGTAGGCCTCCGGTCACAGTTTGACGAGGTCAAACTGGACCAATTTCGTCTTGTCGCTCCAGAAAACTTGTCGCCGTTTGAAAATGGTTTTCTAGTTCTCAGTCCCGTCGACTCTGATGAATTCTCCTTATATAGGGGAACTAGTAGGAGATGTCTCGTTGCATGCTCCTCCATCGAACGTCAGTTTTGGACGTGGTTTTCTGGGCCCTCGAGCTAACATTTTTCATTTTACAACTGGGTGAACTATGACCAGTGGCCCCGGAAAACTAGCCGCCAAACGCAAACCGTTCACTCTTTTTCAATTCCGTCAGCTGCTATGAATTCTTGGTATATCTGGGGACACGTAGAAAGTTAATCGTGGTGTGCGTTCTCATCGGAAGATAACTTTTGGAAGCAGTTTCTTAGCCTCTGAGCCCGTTTTGAACGTTTTGTAGCTAGTGAGAAAATGTAAAAATAGAAAGCTGCAGGACCCTCGTAGGGTTGCCAAATCACCCTGGAAACTTTTAACACATGTAAATAACTGTTTAAAACACTATAATGTAACTTGTTGTGTGCATTAGAACTTTTGACAAAACGGTGTTTTCTCTCTCTACCCTTCTCTTTCTCTCTCCTGGGTTACAAAAAGAAGCAAAATGAAATGTAATGAATACATGTCTCTAAACCTTTTTATTTCGATTGCAAATTGTAATTTTTATCTTATGTAAATGGGAAACTGAAAAATGATAATTATGATTGATTAGGGTGGATGCCATGCCAGTGATTTATCGCTGATATCTTGCTCACGTGGTTTTTGCAGGATGAAAGAATGATGACGTAAAGGCGTTGAGTAATTCATTGTTTATTTTTGGTAATATATTGAAAGACTTATTGTTGAAATTGGTAGTATGTAAAAGTCGTTAGATTAATAAGTGCTTGAGAAATTGGTATTTCTTTCATGGATGTTATTTTGATCCCAAAATTTGTTATGGTAAAAGTGGAATACAAATGTCAAAAGGAATTGAAATTTATACCTTGTAGTGAACTTTCATTGTGCAATTATTGGTTTAATAATTGGTGTTGTGTTTCTTACCTTGAAAATGTAATAAAGGAACCTAACCACAACAGTCAACCCTAGTTCAAAATTTGTATATAACTAACCTTCCTATGTTAATCCTTTAGCGTAGAAAAATGTGACCTTCAAACGAACCTTTACACTGAATGGAACATCCTAGTTTAGGAAAATAAGATCCCTAGAATGGGTTGATCGTATTAGTAGGTACATTTAGTGCCATCGACATAAACCAAACATATAGGAGCAACACAGTCAAATAAAGTAAGTAGAGCTCTTCTGCATGGACTGCCTTGTCTTCCGAAGATAGAATAAATTCTTGTGAAATCCAGATGACATCATGGAGCTAGTGAAATAGTGGTTCTATCACTTAAATTTTTGTTAATGAATAGATCCTCTTAGCTATATGTACTATCTTTGGCTAGTGACAATATAGTGCTTTGATCTTTTACGGAGGGTTTATAGGGTGAATATGTTTTGAATCTTATTCTAATCTATAATAGAGCGTAAAGCCCTAAGTGAAAAATTGGAATTAAACTAAACCCTAGTGGATTAGGATGTTAACTTGTGGGTAGAAAACTATAATTTAACTCCTTGCATACGAAATTGAGTTGAAAGATGTTGATTCTAGAGAACCTTAGAAACTGTAATCTTGTCCCTTAATCCCTTGTTATGTCATTTTATGGCATTAAGGAATAAAGAATATTTCTTATGCGGAATCATGCAATGCAAAGATATGGGATCTTCGTGAACATAGATCACTTGTGTTCATGTGTAGTTTATAATGCTCCTAGCCATGTACTTCCTTAAGATGTCAGACAAGTGCTTTCGTAACTCTTTTGTTTTGAGACGATGCTAAGAATGAGACCATAGTGTGATGTAAGAGCATGTCATATAAGATGAAAACGAGATTGGAGATTAGGATTAAGGTCACTCTTGGAGTCCTTATAACTTAATTAAACATTTTCATGTGTTGCAAAGAATATAAATTGCCTTGGTGTGACCAAACTTCGAGAAAACAAAAGATATATAAATATAAATGGAAGTCCATAAGTTATTGAACTTTAACAACTATGGTAGCGAAATAACTATTCCGTGATCGATGGATGTTCTGTCTTCCTTAATCCCAAGATTTCACCTTGACATCACGTTAGATTCACTTGTGTAGCAAGGGTAAATTTTAAACATTAAATAAACGTTTGAGAAGCATATTCTTAACATAAGAACAAGATAATTAAGTACTGTATATGTGATTTGAATTGTGCCAAATAAGCAAGTAAGTTATGGAAATTTCCGTGATGCATAAAGGAAGCCAACCTAAATTGGTCGAACTGTAAATTAAAAGTGGAATGAACTTAAGATCTTGTAGATGGAAAAAGGAGAAAACTATCCTTGCACAATAATGTTCTTAGAATGTTAATCGTAACTAAGATGCAATTAAAGAAATGATGTGTTGTGGGTTCGCCATTCCTGAAGTCATGTTTCTTGTGGTTGGGTCATTGCTGGTATTCGTTCATTGCGAGAAGTGTGGCATCGACATGCCTATGTTGTTTTCATGAGTCTATGTGAGTCGATGACTTATGTGATTGTCACATATGAGTCGAGTTCTATACTTGGAGCCCTTACTGTGTTGTGTGTAGTGTGTATTGTAAGTCAAAAAAAAAATTATCTTGGTATTTTACTGTTGACATTGTGTGTGTAAAATGTGGTGTCATTGTGTGTTGTCAAGCTATTTTTCATGGCAATATTGTAAGAATGCCTTTTTCATAAATGTCAAAGGGGGAGAGTACACTTAGAAACATGAAAATAAAGTATTGTAGGTGATTGTGTGTATGGTTTCCATAAATGTTTCTGAAGGTGGAGATTGTTGGGCATTGTGTCTATGTTATTGTTATTTATGTCAAGTGTCACATTGATGTTAAAGGGTGTCAAGGTGGTTTGAGTTTCTCTATGAGGTGTCATTCATAATCAAGCTTGAAGGTTGATTGGTAGTGTCCAATTTTGATGTCAAGTAATGTTGTCTTGGTCAACACGTCTAGTTGAGTAACATATTTCTTAGTGCATTTCAAGAAAGAATGGTATATTAATCATACTATACAATGTTTTTTCAAAGGGGTTAATGAGTCTGTAAGATTTTTTCAAGGTCATTTCTCTTGAGTCATTTGTTGGAGGAATCCATTCTAGGCCTAATCTTAGACCTAAGTCAAGTATTTATAGTATTATTATTTCTGGTTTTATAATTGCTGAAATTATATTCTTAAATTACCATTATTGGTTTTTATCTAGTGTGATATCGGATTCCAATATGCTTATTATTGGTTTTTAAGTAATGTAATATCAGATTAAAATATTTACACTATGCCATACAAGTATGTTCCTAATTCCATATTGAGTTTATGAGAATGGGAATATTCCCATTCTCAACACACTCATAATATAAGCAACTATGTTCCTAATTATTTTTATGTGTATCTTGATTTATCTCAATTATTTTTCTATGATTCTTAAATGAGGCATTTTGTATCCCTTTTGAAAATTAAAACAATGTGATATGGGTACATGTTGTATGAAATAAGAAGAAAATATTGAGTCTATGAGAATGGACATATGCCCATTCTCATCACACTCATGGTACAAGTATGTTCCTAATTATTTTTATGTGTATCAACTTTATATCTATTCTTCTTCTATAATTCATATATGAGGGATTTTGACCTCTTTTGAAAATTTATATCTTGGCAGACAATAGGTTAAGTCATGGTGCATTTCCAAACACTCTTGTTGAGAGCATTAAATAATATATCTTGGCACTCTAAATACTATAGTTTTGCATTCAAGAATTAGGGGATTCTAGGCATATAATTTAGTATCTAGACTTCAAAAAGGTTTGAATTTTTATAAATTTATTAGAACAATTAAAAAATAAGTTATCTAAACTTACACACATAGCTTTAAGAAAAGACCATATAATTTTGTGGTTGTAATGAATGCATAAATCAAGGCTAATTCCTTGAAAAAACCAAAGCATGAATTTTTGAAATGAGTTCCTTGTAAATCACATCCAATTCCCTTTAAATCACAAGATCCAACTCCCTATAAACTTACTTAGAGCATAATTAAGGATTTTTTTTTCAAATTATATTAATTGCATGGTGGAAATTATATTATTAATAATACATTAATAAGATTCAAGAGTTCCATAAGAACACAATGTTTTATAGAATTATATTATGGAAAAATATTCCAAAGTAATATAATACTCAATTATTTCATTTAATTATCAAATAATAGTACAACTGTAAAGTTTTATAGGACCAAGGTTTGGAATAATTTTTTTAAAAAAACCCACATCCTAGGCCAAGATGATTTCACATAAAAATTTATGATCTTCAATAGTTTCTCCAAGTCAACATTCCTTATCCTATTCAAGTAGTTCAAGGTATGATTTAATGGCCACATGTCCTTTATCAGGTATCTTTATGTATCCACTTTTCCTTTTTTTGTTTGGTGTCCATGCCTAGATGATGCTATCCACATCGATATCTGATTTAGGTTCATCTGAGATGGTCCATGTTTTATTTGGCTTTAAACAATCCCGATACAATGTTGTACCTTCTCCTCTCCCTGCAGGTTTCCAATATTGAACTCTCAGATTTTTATTTACATCATTGTCCTTCTTGTTGAAGGAAAATATCCCCATTTTCTCTCCCCATCCATATATTTTCATTATCATTCCTTGGTCGTATAAGTAGCATTTTCCCCTTGAACACATCCTTCAACGGATTGAATTATTGGTTAGATATTCCACAAATAGGCCCATTGTAAATATCCAGTTGATCATTGTGTACAAGGTGCAGACCATCCAGTTGAGAAATCCCTTACTTAATCATAAGGAAGCTTCTTGTTTCATTTAAAATAAAATATTTAATTGGACAAACTATTGACTTATTAGGTTTCAGTAAAGTTGAGCAATCATAACACATATTTACCACATTTTCTATCCATACACCAAAATTCAAAGGACCCAACCTCTCTCCATTAATTTTATGATCTTCTAGCACATGAGTTATAAAACCCATGGCCATGTCATCGTCTCTGCTACAACATTTATGTTTGAGAATGACATTTTCTGTGACAAAATATCTTCTATCTTTAGGACTTGTATTGATGGTGCTTTCAGTGTCATCACTACAATATCCATCACTCTCAACATTGTAATCCTCTGAACCACTAAAAATGTTTTCTCTACCCAAATTGGGGGGAATGGATGAATCTGCATGCTTTGACACTTCACTCTCTTCCCAAGAAATGTAGTATCCTTTATTCCTGACATCTACCAAGGTTTCAAATTCATCAACTAAGAAAGGAAATTTTACTCTTCCATCCAATACTATGTTAACACTGACAACAACAAATCCTCTTCCCACATCTTTGCAATGTAGTGTCTTCCTACTTGGATATACTCTTCCCTCTACAACTTTGGTTCCTTTTGAAAACAATTCCACATGATCATCCTCTACAAATGCAAAAGACTCGTTGTTGTAACAACATAAAATAAAAGTTTGTGAGAATGATGGAAAATATCTTAAACCATTGCATAAAATAAATTAAAAATTATCATGTATGTACAACCATAAGTATATTGAATACACATAGCACATGAGCTGCAAACTTCTATAATTCAGTAAGGTTTGGAAATACTTCAAAATTATGCATATTATAATTAAAATTGACATGAATATATTTATAACACGATTTCTAAACTATGATTGAACTTGACTCAATTGAATTTAAATGATGAGAAATAAATAGAGGTTACATTTCCATTTGCTAACCGCTTCATCCAAATAGAGGTTAAATAGATGAGGTTGAATTTAAATGATGAGAAATAAATAAATAGAGGTTAAATAGAAGTTAATTAGAAACTTGATTGCTAACCACTTCATCCAAATATCTTCATCATATTAACATAACATATATTACTTTTACAAGAATTCCTCATACTTCCCATATTCCCTGACTATGAGAATGGGCATCTATGTCCATTTTAAACATTCTCATAAAAGGATCTAATTGTCATTCATTCTTTATGTTTCACGTAGGAGAATTTTTCTTTCTTTCTATATTGAGTTTATGAGAATGGGCATATTTCTCCCATGATAAAAATATTTGTTTGTATGAGAAATGGCTCCATCACAATAATAAAACTCTTTGTTTGTATGAGAATGGGCATATGCTATTCTAACATATTCTAATTCTAACTCATTGAAGCAATATGCCTATGAACTTAATCATTTTATTATCACTATAAAGGATGTGAAATGGACACCTGTCCATTCTAAAAAAAAAAATTACCTCTATTTTTCTTCTATGATTCTTATATGAGAATGGGCATATGCCCATTCAATACAAGATTAAAATGTTTGTTTGTATGAGAATGGACATATGCCCATTCTATCTATGTGTATTTTTCTTCTATGATTCTTATATGAGAATGGGCATATGCCCATTCAATACAAGATAAAAATGTTTGTTTGTATGAGAATGGACATATGCCCATTCTATCTATGTGTATTGCCTCATTTTCATTGTTCTTGTTACTCACTTTTTCAGCCATTAATATATTTTTTTTCTCAAAAAGGATTAAAAACTAATTTCTCTAAATGTTCTTCCAAGGTACTATCTCATTATTTAGAACATCTAATATTAACCTCTTATGTGAGTACTATAAGTTATATAATTTTTATCATTTTCACATCCATATTATAGTATCAGTGATTTTAACACAAACACATCTGGTAGATGTAATTATTTTTTAAGTACATTCAAGATATTTATAATGAAACTTGATAAATATCGAAGATACCTATCATTTTATATATATATTAAAAAATACAACTCAAGGTTAAATGTGACGAAAAATCCAAATAAGAAAAAAACTTAAATATCATGAAATATGGTATTAGTACCAAATAATAGGATTGTCCTTTGTAATCAATGAGGAAATAATAATATATGTTTTGGATCAATCCGTCCCATCCCCTCATTCTATTTAAGTCACATTCCCATCTAGAGTTCAGGGATTGGTTGAAGCAAGTAAATGATTCAACATTTGAGTGATTTCATGAAATCCACACGTCATATATAGTTTCCCTAACTATCCCCTCTCCTCTTGCTCATATTTATTATTGAAAACAATGAGACACTAATGAATGGAGAAGGTGAAGAACATAATAAACATTTAAATATATTCATAAATCTTATTTCCAATCATAATAGAAAAGTAAATAATAGTATTCATACCATATATGACATGTCATTAATAAACTAATACTATTAAAATTTGAAATTAAACATCGTGTATATTGCCTCACAAGTTTACTAATTATCCATGCATGCATCTCTCCCTCTCTCTAGTATAAATTAGTATCAATTAATTTTAAATGCAAAAATAACCTAAAACATGGCTATGATAATGTTTAAAATTTATATTTTATTTTAAATGCAAATAAACTAAATCATGATTATGATAAAGTTTAAAATTTATATTTTATTTTATATGCAATAAACCTAAAACATGGCTATGATTTTTTTTGAAAATTTAAATTTTATTTTAAGTGTAATTATTAAACCTAAAACATGGCTACGATATTGTTTAATATTTATATTTGTTTTTTACCATGGCATAGTGAGACCATTAATTTGCAAATAAATTGTTTACCACCATTTATTAATTGAAGGTACTTGTTTGTCAAACACGTCTTCGACTGCCCGTTGGAGGGAAATTGGCAAAATTAATGGTAATTAATTCAGGCAACTGCATGGCATGGTAGAGAGAATGACGACGGTTATTGTTTTCAATGATGGTAGAGGTCATGGGAATTGAAAGGTTAACCACAGTCGGTGAAGCTATCTCTTTCTTGTTCATCCTTTCTGCTTTCTTTTTCATCCGAGTTTCCACTTTTTTTGTTCATCCTTCCACTTTGGGCTGCCTATATTTCATTATAGACCATTTCATCTTGTGAAGCAGAAGATTTTTGTTTTGTTAGACCATTTCATATGTGAAGGAGAAGATTTGAAGAATATTTCTGAGATATTGTTTGTTCTCTCTGCTAAATTTTTGTTGACCCTTTCCGCTTTGGGCTCCCTCTATTTTGTAAGACCATTTCGGCTTGTGAAGCACAAGATTTGAAGAAAATTTTAGGCATGAATTATTCTAACTCTTCTCTATTGAATTATTATGAGATGAAGAATATCATTTGGTTTTCTTTCCCTTATATTCTGTTCTGGGTTTAAAGATAATGCCCTATTTTTTATCTTCTGTATTTTTTGATCTAGGTATTAAGAATATCACTTCAATGTTTTGTAAGACATGCGTAGTTGTTAACCTAATCATAGTTTCTAATACATGGAGTTATCTATTATGATTTTACCAAAGTACAGAGTGGTCTTACCACCTGGGTGGTATTGCTTATTTACCAAGTTGTGTGAGTGAGTTCCGTAGGATGAGAATGACTCATTATTAGAAGAAGAATTTACTTTTTATAGTGAAGAAAAAATTTACTTCTTTTTTAAATTGAAGATAAGTTTCAGAGATACTTCTAACTCTTCTCTGTTGTATTCCAAGTTTCTGGGTATAAAGATAAATTATAATGTCCATATTTTAGATCTTTTGTATTTTTGATATGGGTTTTAAGAATATCACTTCAATATTTTGTAAGACTTGCATAGTTGTTATCCTCCATAGTTATAAAAGGATGCATCTAAATATGACTATCTCATGCATGTTTCAGAGTCTCAACATGATCAAATTCCCTTGCAAAAAATGTATATGATTCTAAGAAATCCACTTCCAATCCTTCATGATAAGATAGGGAGTTAACTATTTTATTATTACCAAAGTACAGTGTGGGGTTACCACCTAGGCAAGCGTTACTTATTTTCCAAGATGGGTGGCCTAGCTACGCAAGCCCAAATGATGAAGGTGAGTTGTGCAGGTTGAGGTGGGTCGGTGAGTGAGCTGACCCAACGAGATCAGTGGTGAGATTTCCCATCGAGCTCGGTGGGTGCAGTTGACATTTTGAGCTGGGTGGGTGAGCTATCTACTGAGCTAATGTCAAGTTGGCCTGTTGAGCTGGCCTGTCAAGCTAGCGAGTTGGCTATTCGAGCTGGTTGGTCTAGCTCGTCTAGTCAAGCTGGTCAGTCGAGATGGGTAGGTGAGCTGACCTTCTTGAGCTGAGCGGGTGAGGTTGACCAAACGAGTTGGGTGGGTGAGCTGACTTCCCGAAGCTGGGCTGGTGGGCTGACCTACTGAGCTAGGTGGGGAGTTGACATGCCAGCTGGGTGGCTAGTTGACCTGCCAAGCTAGGCAAGTGAGCTCACCTACCAAGATAAGTAATATTGAACTTAATTATTGTCATATAGGAATTAAAATGATTAAGTTCAATGTTGTATCTAATGAGAAAATGCTCGTTCTCATAATTGGAATCATAAAAGAAGAACAAAGATAAAATCTAGCTTGTTTTATAATGGACAGTTGCCCATTCTCACAGCCTTCATAGAGTTATTGAAAATAATAAGTTCAATATTTCTTGTATTACAATGATTAGAATTGGCATACACCCATTCTCATACAAACAAAAAAAATTCTTCCATTAAATATTGAGGTACCCATTCCTATAGAGGTATTAAAATGTTTAAGTTCAATATTGTTTGTATTAGAATGTTTAGAAGGAGCTTGTGCCCATTTACATACAAACAAGAATTTATTTCTTGTATTGAATGGGAAGATGCCCATTTTCATATAGGAATCATATACGAAGAATATAGATAAAATTTAATTTGTTTTAGAATGGGCAGTTTCCCATTATCATATAGGAATCATATAAGAAAAATAGATCAAATTTACTTTGTTTTTGAATGGGAAGTTCCCCATAATCACAACCTTCATACATCTTAAAATGATTATGTTCAATCTTGTATCGAATGAAAAACTTCCCAATCCCATATAGGAATCATAAAAGAAGAATATAGATAAAATATAATTCATTTTAAAATGGAAAGTTTCCCATTCTCACAGCCTTCATATAGTTTTTAAATTGATTAAGTTAAATATTTCTTGTATTAGATTGACCATTCCTTTTCACTCTTATATCCTATTACTTTTCCCATAGTAATGATCAAGTTCAATATTTCTTTTATTGTAATGATTAGAATGGGCATACACCCATTCTCATACAGATAAACATTTTTATCTTGAATGGGCAGATGCCTAGTCTCTTATAGGAATCATAGAAGAAGAATTTAGGTTGAATTTAAATGATGAGAAATAAATAAATAGAGGTTAAATATAAGTTAATTAGAAACTTGATTGCTAACCACTTCATCCAAATATCTTCATCATATTAACATAGCATATATTACTTTTACAAGAATTCCTCATACTTCCCATATTCCCTAACTATGAGAATGGGCATCTGTCCATTTTAAACATTCTCATAAAAGGATCTAATTGTCATTCATTCTTTATGTTTCGCGTAGGAGAATTTTTCTTTCTTTCTATATGGAGTTTATGAGAATGGGCATATGCCCATTCTCATCACAATGATAAAAATATTTGTTTGTATGAGAAATGGCATATGCCCATTCTCATAACAATAATAAAACTCTTTGTTTGTATGAGAATGGGCATATGCCTATTCTAACCATTCTAACTCATTGAAGCAATATTGAACTTAATCATTTTAATATCACAATAAAGGATGTGGGAATGGGTAACTATCCATTCTAAAAAAAATTAAATATTACCTCTATTTTACTTCTATGATTCTTATATGAGAATGGGCATATGCCCATTCAATACAAGATAATTTTTTTGTTTGTATGAGAATGGACATATGCCCATTTTTTTTGTGTATTTTTCTTCTATGATTCTTATATGAGAATGGGCATATGCCCATTCAATACAAGATTAAAATTTTTTTTGTATGAGAATGGACATATGCCCATTATGTCTATGTGTATTTTTCTTCTATGATTCTTATATGAGAATGAGCATATGCCCATTCAATACAAGATAAAAATGTTTATTTGTATGAGAATGGACATATGCCCATTTTGTCTATGTGTATTGCCTCATTTTCATTGTTCTTGTTACTCAATTTTTCAACCATTAATAAATTTTTTCCTATTTTTCAAAAAGGAATAAACACTAATTTCTCTAAATGTTCTTCCAAGGTACTATCTCATTATTTAGAACATATAATATTAACCTATAATGTGAGTACTATAAGTTATATAATTTTTATCATTTTCAGATCTATATTATAGTATCGGTAAGAACGGAAATATGCCTATTCTGTCTATGAGAATGGACATATGCCTATTTTGTCTATGAGAATGGATATATGCCCATTATGTCTATGAGAATGGACATATGCCCATTCTGTCTATAATAATATATGTTTTTTCTATTCTATTTATGAGAATGGAAATAATAATATATGTTTTGGATTAATTCAGCCCCATCCCCTCGTTCTATTTAAGTCGTCATTCCCATCTACAGTTCAGGGATTGGTTGAAGCAAGTAAATGATTCAACATTTGAGTGATTTCGTGAAATCCACGCATCATATATAGTTTCCCTAAGTATCCCCTCTCCTCTTGATCGTATTTATTATTGAAAACAACGAGACACTAATGAATGGAGAAGGTGCAGAATGTAATAAACATTTAAATATATTCATAAATCTTATTTCCAATCGTAATAGAAAATTAAATAATAATATGCATACCATATATGACATGTCATTAATAAACTAATACTATTAAAATTTGAAATTAAACATCTGTATATTGCCTCAAAAGTTTACTAATCATCCATGCATGCCTCTCTCCCTCCATCTAGTATAAATTAGTATCAATTAATTTTAGTATGCCAAAAATTAATTGGCTATGAAATGTTTAAAATTTAATTTTATTTTAAATGCCTAACCTAAATCATGACTATGATAAAGTTTAAAATTTATATTTTATTTTATATGCAATAAACCTAAAACATGGCTATGATTTTTTTTGAAAATTTAAATTTTATTTTAAGTGCAATTATTAAACCTAAAACATGGCTACGATATTGTTTAATATTTATATTTGTTTTTTACCATGGCATAATGAGACCATTAATTTTAAAATAAATTATTTTCTACCATTTATTTATTAATTGAAGGTATTTGTTTTTAAAAGATGTCCTCAACCCCCCGTTGGAGGGAAATTGGTGAAATTAATGGAAATTAATTCACGCCACTCCATGGCACTGTAGAGAGATTGACAATGGTTACTGTTTTTTATGATGGTAGAGGTCATAGGGAATTGCAATGTTCACCATAGGTCGGATAAAGCTATCTCTTTCTTGTTCATCCTTTCCACTTTCTTTTTCATCTAGTTTTAACTTTTTTTTTTTTCCTTCCGCTTTGGGCTGCCCTATATTTCATTAGACTATTTCATTCCTGTGAAGAAAATATTTGAAGAATATTTCTGAATATTTTTGTTCTCTCCACTAAATTTTTGTTGACCCTTTCCTACTTTGGGCTCCCTCTATTTCGTAAGACCATTTCGACTTGTGAAGTACACAAGATTTTAAGAAAATTTTAGGCATGAATTATTCTAACTCTTCTCTATTGAATTATTATGAGATAAAGAATGGGAAGATGCCCATTGTCATATAGGAATCATATATGAAGAATATAGATAAAATTTAATTTGTTTTAGAATGGGAAGTTTCCCATTATCATATAGGAATCATATAAGAAAAATAGATCAAATTTACTTTGTTTTTGAATGGGCAGTTCCCCATAATCACAACCTTCATAGGTATTAAAATGATTATGTTCAATCTTGTATCGAATGAACAACTTCCCAAACCCATATAGGAATCATAAAAGAAGAATATAGATAAAATCTAATTCATTTTAAAATGGAAAGTTTCCCATTCTCACATCCTTCATATAGTTTTAAATTGATTAAGTTAAAGGATGTGATAATGGGAAGATTGTTTATAAAGTAATATTGAACTTAATCATTAAATTAAAATGTCTATAAAGGTTGTGAGAATTGGTGTATACCTCCAATTCAATACAAGACCTAAATGTTTGTTTGTTTGAGAATTGGCATATGCCCATTCTAAACATTTAATACAAGTAGTTATTTGAACTAAATCATCTTGTATATTGTCCCACAAGTTTAGTAATTTTCCAAGTGTAATACATCTCTCTCTCTCTCTCTCGAGGATCTTTAGTATTAAAAGTTGTACCAAATTATTATAGATGTAAATAACCTAAAACATGGCTATGATATTGTTATAATATATATATTTATTCTTGACCATGACATAACAAGACCACCATGTAAATATATTATTTACCACCATTCCCATTATCATTGTCATTTATTTTTGTGCACAGATTCCTTCAATTACCATACAATTAATAGAGATATTCCCATTTTGTATAGAATGGGATTATGTCATTTATATTTTGTATAATTTTTTATATAGATCATCCAATTACCATGGAATTTTGTGCATAAATATCTACTAGTGGAAAACCTACCTCCATTATATGTTAAAACAGTCAAGGTATATATTTAGTTGAACCCATAAAGAAAGATCCCTATATTCAGACCTAATACCAAACCTAATATCAAACACTTAACCAATTTACAAATAAAAATTCAAATTATGCATTGTTAAATCCAACACCTACCTTATATGACATTTCTATGAGAAATGTTTCCCTAAATTAACATTTAGTATTCCCACACATACTTAGTAAATAATTTTCAATGACATTACATATTCAAACCTTATTTACAATTTTTAACAATTTTATAAGTAACGTCCTTCAAAGAAATATTAAACTTAAATATAATACAAGTATATTGAAATTATTTTTTTTTTCCCCATTCTCACAGCCTTTGTAGAGATATTAAAATTATTAAGTTTAATATTGCTTGTACAAACAAACTTCCCATTGAATAGAAGACCAAAAGATTTGTTTGATTGAGCGTTGGTATACCCATTCTAAACATTCTAATACAAGCAATATAATTTGAACTTAATCCAGCCACTACCTGACACAGAGGTGATATTATTGGTAGTGTATTTTAAATGCAAATAACCTAAAACATGGCTATGAATTATTTTTTAAATTTATATTTGTTTGTTACGATGACATAGCGAGACCACCATGTAAATATATTGTTGACCAACCATTTATTTATTAATTGAAGGTAATTGTTGTAAAACACCTTCTCGACTACTCATTAGAGGGAAATTGGAGATTAATGGCATAATCCATGTCACTATGTGGCATTGGAGATATTAATGGAAGTTAATGTTTTTGAGGATGGTAGAGTTGTTGGGAATTTTAAGTTTTACCACAAAGCTATTGCATGTGACCTCTTTGTTTGATTATTGTTTTTATGTTCCACTTTTTAATAACTCTATGAAGGCCGTGAGAATGGGAAATTGACCATTCTAAAAGAAAATCTATTTTGTACATCTATTATTATTTTATGATTCCTATATGAGAACGGGAATTTTCTCATTTCCTTAGACCATTTCATCTTATGAAGAAAAAAATTTGAATTTTTTAATGAGATATTGCTTGATCTCTCCACTTTTTTGTTCATCCTTTCTGCTTTGGGCTCCTCTATTTCATTAGACTTCCTTCATTATTTTAATATTTTATAAATTATGAAGAAAATAATCCATCCACATGTATGATTTTTTAAAATGCTTCTCTATTGATTTATTCTGAGATGGAGAATATCATATAGTTTTCTTTCCCTTGCATGGTGGAGAATTTCCCATTGTGCAACATTTTATTTTTATCTCTAATCATTATTCTATGATTCCTATATGAGAATGGGAATATGCCCATTGTATATGACCACTCTCACATAGGAATCATAGCATAATAATAGAGAAAAAATTTATTTCACAATTTTAGAATGTAGTAAATTTTATGTTTATTCTTATATGATCCCTATATGAGAATGGTCATATGCCCATTCTATATGCCCATTCTCACATAGGAATCATAATATAATAATAGGAAATTAAATTTCATCTATATTGATTCTTCTAATTTATTCGGAGATGAAGAATATCATCTAGTTATTTTCCCTTACATGGTAGTGAATTGGCCATTGTACAACAAAGTAAATTTTTATCTCTATTCTTCTATGATTCATATATGAGAAAGGAATATTTTATTCACATATAAGATAAATATTGAAGTAAATCATTTTGAGAGCTATATAAAGGCTGTGATAATGGGGAATTTTCATTCAAAAACAAATTAAATTTTATCTCTATTAATTCATGTGATGATGTATGACTTTTTTTATGTAAAATATTGACTGTGAAATGATCTTATTTAATGTTGATGTTTGAATCATTATTAGATGCTACTATTACCTTATTTTCTATATTGATTATTGTGATGATGAATGAATTTTGTTTCTTTCTTATCAGATTTGTAGTTGTCTATATGATTATAAAATTAGGTAGTAAAAGTTGTTTTCCAACATAGATTGCATTATTACCTTGTTTATTGATAATATGTACTATGTAGATATAAAGGATAGTTAACCATTTTTTAATATTCATTTAATAATAATTAAACGTGATTACGAGTTGAAAATTCATGTCACTTCATCGAACTGACATGTATATAGTTTATTCTTTTCATATGGTGTGCATGAATCAGAGTAATTATTACGAAGTGATTCGTTGGATTTGATACACCTAAAAAGATGATGGGATTGGGTAGGTTCCCATGCTAAATAAAGTAAATATTATTTGTATTCTTTTTATTATACTTATTCACATATCTCCATGAATAATAATTTACTTTCTCTTATGATTCATATTAAAGAGAATATGCATATGCCAATTCCTCATATACTAATGTTATCTTTATAATTATTTTTATTGTATTTTCATTTATCTCTATTATTAACAATAATTGACATTTTTTAATTATTCCCTTATGAGAATAGGAAAATGCCCATTATAAATAAATATTAAAGAGAATACACATATGCCCATTCTACATATTCTAATCTTAGTGATATTAAACTTAATCTTTGTGATACCTCTATAACGGATGTGATAATGGGACTATGAATATTCAATACAAGAAAAAAATTCTCAATTTCCCCCTCTTTAATACATATTTAACAGCTATGGAGGGGGGGGGGGGGTATCTGCCCATTTAATACAAGACAAAAAACAAGTCTTTTATGAATCTTATCATGAGAATAAGCAAATTAAAAATGCGATGCCCATTCAATACAATATGAAACAATTTTTTTGCATGAAAATGGGAATATTTGTTTTATGATAATGAGCATGTGCACATTCATCAATACTTAATCAATACTTGGTTATTTGAATGCCTATTTAAAAGCTGCAAGCATATCTAATCCATACTCTTCTTTTATGATTCATATCTGTCCAAACTACTCTTTTATGATTATTATATGAGAATATGAATATTCCTATATGAGAATGGGCATCTTCCCATTCGATACAAGATTATGTAAACATGGTCAATCAATTTCACACCTATTTAAAAGTTGTGAGCATGTATAATGCATACTCTTCTTTTATGATTCCTATTTTCCCAAACATGTATTTCTATGAACAAAAATGGACTTTCTTTTATGGTTCCTATTAAATAGAATAGGCATATGCCCATTATTATATTTATAATGTTATCTCTATAATTTTTTTTATGATATTTTCATTTATCTCTAGTATAAAAAATAATTGACTTTTTTTAACGCTTCCCTTATGAGAATAGGAAAATGTCAATTCTATAATAAATATAAAAGAGAATACTCATATGCCCATTTTATATATTCTAATATTAATGATATTAAATGTAATATTTGTGAAACCGTTATGACGGCTGTGAGAATGGGAATATGACTATTCAATACAAGAACAAAATTCTCAACTCCCCACTCTTTAATACATATTTAACGGTTGTGAGGGGGCATCTTCCCATTTAATACAAGACAACATATTTGTTTGTTTTAAAATTGTAGTGCCCACACTTTACACACACAAATACAACAGTAAAATACTAGGATAATTTTTTTTTGACTTACATTGCTCACTACACACAACACAACATGGGCTTCAAGTACAGAACTCGACTCGCATACGACAATCACAAAAATCATCGACTCACATAGACACATGAAAACGACGTAGGCATGCTGATGCTACACTTTTCCCAATGGAAGGTTACTAGTAAAGACACAACCACAAGAACATGGCTTTAGGAATGGTGAACCCACAACACCTCATTTCTTTAATTGCATCTTAGTTATGATTAACATTCTAGGAACATTATTATGTAAGTATAGTTTCCTCCTTTCTCCATCTACAAAATCTTAAGTTCATTCCATTTTAATTTACAGTTCGACCAATTTAGGTTGGCTTCCTTTATGCATCACGGAAATTTCCATAACTTACTGGCTTACTTGGCACAATTCAAATCACATATACATCACTTAATTATCTTGTTCTTATGTTAAGAATGTGCTTCTCAAACATTTATTTAATGTCTAAAATTTACCCTTGCTACACAAGTGGATCTAACGTGATGTCAAGGTGAAATCTTGGGATCAAGGAAGACATAGATTTGAAATAGTTTTTTCCCCAAGAACATCCATCGATCACGGAATAGTTATTTCGCTACCATTATTATTATAGTTCAATAGCTTGTTAAATCCCAAATTTGATTTTTATAGGTATATCTTTTGTAATCTCGACGTTTGGTCACACCAAGGCAATGTATATTCTTTGTAACACATGAAGATGTTTAAATTAAGTCATAAGGACTCCCAGTGGCATTATTCCTAACCTCAAATTTTGGTTTTAATCTCAGATGATTTACTTTTGCGTCGCACTAGGGTCTCATGATTACTATCATTTTAAACATAAATGTTACAATAGCACTTGTCTGACATATTAACGAAGAACATGGTTAAGCTTACTTCCAGTTTCACCCAGGGCTTCAATCTCTATTATAGGTGTGATTAAGGTTAAAATGTATTTACCCTATAATCCTTTCGTGAAAGGTCAAGGCACTAAATTTTCACAAACCCAAGACAAGACATTTATCTATGAGAGACAAAAGGGTTCACTAACGAGAATGCAAGACAAAGAACAACTATATCGCGATCTTCATTTAGGTCGCTTGGATCCAACAGGGATTTCATTCACTGCTGAAGTTAATTTTAGGATCTAATTTTTGTAAGGCCCAAAAATCCAATAGGGTACAAGGGAGTAATATCTCTACCTACTCCACAGATGGGAAGGTTACACCGCTTAGTCATTCCCTCTAACAAGGACTCATAAGGTGACTTCCAAGGTGGTCTTCACCACTCAGCCTGGTGTCGGACCTGAAGAGAGGACATTCTTCTCGCGATTACCAAAACTAGAAGGAAACCACATACTCTGGATAGGTTGGACCATGACATTCCTAAAAATGGGTTCACGACAATGTCGCTAGACATAAAGACTATGACGGTAAACTCCAACTAGGGGTTTTATTTACCTATCCTAGAGTGTTCCATCAAGCGCAAAGCTTAAGTTCATTCTACGGTTTTAAATTTCTTATCTGGTAAAAGGGATCACAATGCAGGCAAGCTTTGCATGAGTATTTTATTAGGGTTGAGTGTTTCCATTAAAAAAAAACTCTTTATTACGTTTGCAAGGTAAGAAGATAACCCAGTAGTTGATTTAATCATTTATTGAATACTGAAAAAGTACTACAATATATTAACTTCAATTTCAATTTACTATATATAAATCAAACCCCCTTTTTTTTGCCATACACAACTAAAAATCAAATTGAACTGGTGATTAGATGCACATTTCCTAAGTTATCCCTAAAACTAGCATCTCATGCATATTAACAAATTTCAAATATAACTTTTCTGTAACAAGAGACTACATTAGACAGTTATTCATTTTACAATGACCTATAAAAATTACAATAATAATAATTAAATTACACATCACCTTTTTGTCGTCATTCTTCCATCCTGCAAAACCCACGTGAGCATGATATCAGTGATAAATCGCTGGCATGGCATCCACCCTAATCAATCATAATTATCATTTTTTAGTTTCCCATTTACATCTGACAATAATTACAATTTGCAATCGAAATAAAAAAGGTCTAGAAACATGTATTCATTGCATTTCATTTTTCTTCATTTTATAAACCCAGGAGAGAGAAAGAGAAGGGGAGAGAGAGAAAACATCACTTTGGTCAAAAGTTCTAATACACACAACAAGTTTCAATATAGTGTTTTAAACAGTTATTTACATGTGTTTAAATGTTTTCAGGGTGATTTGGCAACCCTACGAGGTCCCGCAGCTTTCTATTCTTACATTTTCTTACTCGCTACAAAACATTCAAAACGGGCTCAGAGGCTAAGAAACTGCTTCCAAAGGTTATCTTCCAATGAGCACGCACACCATGATTAAATTTCTACGTGTCCCCAGATATACCAAGAATTCATAGCATCTGACGGAATTGAAAAAGAGCGAACGGTTTGCGTTTGGCGGCTAGTTTTCTGGGGCCACTGATCGTAGTTCACCCAGTTGTAAAATGACAAAAGTTAGCTCGAGGGCCCAGAAAACCACGTCCAAAAAATTACGTTTGATGGAGGAGCATGCAACGAGACATCTCCTACTAGTTCCCCTATATAAGGAGAATTCATCAGAGTCGACGGGACTGAGAACTAAAAAACAATTTTCAAACGGCGACAAGTTTTCTGGAGCGACAAGATGAAATTGGACCAGTTTGACCTCGTCAAACTATGACCGGAGGCCTACAAAATGGCTTCGCCAAACTATCCCGAAAGGTTCTCTTTCCTATACTGAATGTTCCATGCATTTTTCTAGTATAAACGCTAGAGGTTTGTGAAGACGGGACGTGATTTCTCTTTCCGGTTTTCAAATTGGTGGTCCAAAACGAAAGCCAACTTTCTAGTTTTAACAGCTCTCTACTGTTGTAAACCGGTGTAACAGGGCTCCTATAAGGGCGTCAAAAGGATGTCATATGATCGTTTCGGGTCAAACCAAAAATCAAGGTGACTCCTCGTATACCAAGGTACACGAATGAAACTTCACATCTCGTTTCCAGAGTTGCGAAGGGTACTTAGTGAGTCTCCAAAAATTGCAAAATTTAACTATTTTAAGCAGGAAGAAGGTCAACTTAATCAATGGAGAGTCAAATTCGTCTGGTCGATAAAATGATATTGGAGCGATCAAAAGGGTAAGAGTTTTCTAGATCATCTCGAAGTGAGGGTGATAGTTCATGGTTTAAAGTAGGCGAGTTATAATGGCTTCGAGAGTTGCGACACGACACTTTATTGTTTTGCAATGAGTTGAAGAGACATTTAACTGTATTAAAAATCTAATAACTTAAAATTCTATTTAGTTGCAAAAGAGAACTAAAACATGAGAATTATGAGAGGTAAGGAAAGAAGAACCATGCCTGGAGAACGAAGTCGGTCGAAGCCGCAGGCTTGGGTTCAGTCTCTTGCTTGGGACTTCGTCAACCAGTCCACGAGCGTCCTCAACTCCACCATTTTGCATACACGTCTACAACAAAATTTAACTACAGACTCGAAAATCATTCTGCTACTCTGATCACATTCCTCCTTCCTTCTAGATTTGACCCACCACTTGTTGAGCATGATCAAATGGTTTCTTATTGCTGTTGTTTGGATAGGATGAGATCTTCCTCCTTTTGTGCATAGCCTCAAACCTTGCAACCATTAGACCAAGATTTTTGAAGGCATTTAGTCAAACACTTCACATGCCTTAAGCATGCCCCCACATTTTGCACATTCTCATGTGCTCATCAAAAACCAGCAAACATAATGATTAATTCTAGGCATGATTCTACAAGAGGCACTCATGCCATCGAAGTATTTACAACCCTCATGCACTGAACCTGCCTGGCTAAAAGCTAAGTAAACAAAAATGAAGCTTACATGGTCAGGGTATGTTCCATAAGACCACATCTCTTTGAGGCATTCTGTCAAGCAAATCACAAGCCTTTTCTTCACATCCATGTTGTGCATATGCTGCCATCATGGCATTCCATGAGACAACATTTCTTTGAGGCATTTTATCAAACAGTTTATGTGCCCCTTTTTTTTAACAGACCCATTTTTTTGCATGCCTGCTATCATTGCCACCCAGGAGGCCACATATCTATCAGGTATTTTGTCAAACAGTTCGCCTGAGTTGTGTATGCCTTCACATTTTACATACGTGCCAAAATGGGCACTAAATACATTTTCTTGGAAGTTTTCAAAGGAATTTTCAACTCACACATTTGTGCATATCCCGAAATAATTGCAGTCCATGGAACTACATTTTTTTCCACGTCTTTAGTTGAGCCGTTTGCATGCATTCACGTTTTTACAAATGAATCGACTAGGGCACTTGTAACAGCAACATCTGGAAAAGTTCCTCTACATTTTTGACTTTGATGGGAGCCCACACAGGCCTAGGCATGGGATGGAAGAATGTTGGTCATGTGACCAGCTAAAACGAACAAAAAAATGTCCTCCATTTGCTTTGATGAGCGTCCAAACTTTGTCCCCAAGGCTTTTGGCATCTGTAACAACATCTAACCAAAATACCTCTCTCCAATGCTTGGTTTTCCCATGCAGGGGGTGTGTGGTGTGGCCTGGGAGATGCTAGATGGTTGTGGAGTCTGGCTTTATGCGAATCAAAGCATTTGCTTACAGGTTTTCAAGGCCATTTCAACAAACTCATTCTTGCGTGCAGAAATATGCGCCCCCAAACTAGCCGTCCAACTTCCTAACCCAATGCATTGCAGGCTTGTGTTTCCAAAACGTGGGAAGGGTTTGCCCTAGTCCGCCCCTTTACGGGATTTTCGATTTTATTATTATTTTTTATTTCTTTTAAATTTATTTATCTATATTTTATCTATTTATTTTATTTTATTTTATTGTTTTACAATTAAAGGAGGTATTACAAAAATTTTCATATTCCCATTCTAAATAATGATTCCATATACAAGAAAAAACATATTTGTTTGTATTTGAATGGGCATATGCCCATTCAAAACAATGATGCTAGTATCTATATTCTACTTCTACTATTCCTATAAACCTAAGCAATTATTCTATGATTTCTAAATGAGATGGGGCATCACCCAATGATCAATGAATTTCATAACTCTACTAGTATTTGCATTCTAGTTTTTTGTGAATGTAAATTATAATAGGGCATATGCCCAGTCTAAACATTATAATACAAGCAATATTGTTATTTTGGAGAATAAGCATTTTCACAAAGAACATGAATTGAAACATTTATGTTTTATGATAATGGACATATGCCCATTCTAAACATTTTAATACAAACAATATTGATTTAAATATTATTTTTATGAGGATGGTCATGTTCACATTCGTAAATACATAGTCATTTTGATACTTATTTAAAAGATGTGAGAAATTTTTATGAATATTCTCCTTCAACAATTCTTATTTGTCCAAACAAGTCTTTTATGAATCCTATATGAGAATAGGAAGATTAAAAATGCGATGCCCATTCAATACAAGACGAAATTTTTTTGTTTGCAGGAGAATGGATATGCCCATTATAAACATTGTAATATAAGCAATATTGATTTTATGAGATTGCTTCTATTATTCCTATTTATATATATTTAAAAATTGTGAGACTATTTAATCCATACCCTTGTTATTCTTCTTCTATTATTCCCATATACCTAAGAAATTATTCTATGATTCCTAGATGAGAAGCGATATCTGCCCATTTAATACAAGACAATGCAAAAAATCTCCATCAATTCATAACTCTTTTAACAAGATGTGAGAATCGGTGCCCATTCTAAAACAAAGTAAATTTGATTATTCTTATCATAAAGGGAATATGCCCATTCTAAACTTTAAAGTACAAGTAATATTTGTTTTTTTAAGAATGGGCATGTGCACAGTCATGATTGAAACATATTTTTTTTTATGAGAATGGGTATGTGCCCATTCTAAAAATTCTCATATAAGCAATATTGATTTTATGAGAGTGGGGATGCACACATTCATCAATACTTAGTCATTTGAATACCTATTTAAAAATTGTGAGCATATTTAATCCATACTCTTCCTTTATGATTCCTATTTGTCCAAACAACTCTTTTATGATTCTTATATTAGAATGGGCATCTGCCCATTCAATACAAGACAAATGTAAAAATGGCCAATCAATTTCATACCTATTTAAAAGTGGTGAGCATGTACAATCCATACTCTTATTTTATGATTCCTATCTTCCCAAGAAAGTCTTTTATGATTCCTATATGAGAATGGGAATCTACCCATTCAATACAAGACAATGTAAAAATGCTCAAGCAATTTCATAAATTTTTACAAGCCATGAGAATGGGTGCCCATTCTAAACATAATAAATATGAAAATAGTGAGCATTACGGGTGTCTAAATAGGTATGACATGAAATTCTACTATATTTATTTCATTATTCAAATATGTATTTAAAAAATTTAAATAGGTCCAATCAATTTAAATATATTTTTAAAACATTTACGATAGACTTAGGATATTAAATAATTTAACCATTTTAGAATTAAAAGGTGGTGATTTATTATTGTAGGAGAATACGCAAATAGTACAATGTATTTTCTCATTATTTTAAAAACAACTTTAAAGTTTCAAGATTTCATTAATAAAACATATTTTCTCTAAATGTGGACATTTTTAAAACATCACATGTGTCTAAATAAGTATGACGATAAATTATATTATATATTTTTCATTATTCACATTTCTATTTAAAATCAATTCAAATATCTAAGAATATTAAAGCATATTAAAGTATTGAAGCATTAAAGGCTGGTGATTTCTTAATGTATTATACATTCAAATTTGAATGTATGTACAAAAATAGTACTATGTATTTTTCATTATTTTAATACCTCTTTAAAACATTTAGGATTTTAATACCTTTTTAAAACACTTATGATATTAGGATATTAAAGGCATTTAATCATTAAAGGGTGGTGATTTATTATGGTAGGATTCAAATTTCAAATTTTTGGTGCTTTTTTTAGAGGCGATTTTCCTTGGCCAAATACTTACAAAAATATTGAATTTGAATGGCTTGAGTTTTGATTTTTTACTCTCTTACAACCAATTTTTATTTTTCTCTCTCTTACAACCAGATTTTTTTCATTAAGATATTTTGTAGGAGAGAGACGAAGTTATGCGAAAGGATTTGGGCTGATTGGATACAAAGATAGTTGAAAAAGAAACTTATTTCAGAGGTAATAAAACTTGTTACAGAAGTTATAAAAAAGAAAAAGAAATAGACAAGTGGTACTGAGTCTATCTAATCTTTTTTTTTGCACCATAAAAAATGCGCATTTCAGACCTTAAGACATTTTAAAAAATCACAAAACAATTTTGATTTTTATATTTGGTAGATGTTACGTTTACAAATGTAAACAAATTGATTTATGTATTTGTTTTTTATTACGTTTATGCATGGAAAAGAATCAATACATTTTCTAGACATTAAAAGAAACGAGATATATGGAAAAATGGTTCACATAGTTGATTGTGAATTAAAATATATTTTTTAGTATACATTTTTTAGGATTTAGATTTAAACTTTAAAAAATGAGATATAAAAACCTTGAATAACCTACTCTGCCATTGTTGTATTCCGTTTGAGAAATCTGTATACAAACTGATTTCTGTATTTGTTTGTTGTTACGTTTATGCATGGAAAAAAATAAACACATTTTTCAGACATTAAAATAAACAAGATATATTGAAAAATGATTCACATTGTTGATTTTGAATTAAAATATCTTTGTTAGTATACATTTTTAGGTTTTAGAAGTTGTTGGTCATCAAATAGGACTTTACGAAGAGCAACAGTCAGGGGACAAGAAGTCCCTCCTCTTTAATGGGAGAGGTTCCCTTATTCAGAAACGAACCTATTTACAAATATACAAAACATGATTTTCTGGTTGAACTTGGATATTACGAAAGTGTTTTCTATAAAGATCATCAATTACAAAAGGACTGAGGAATGAGAGTACGAGAATGAGCAGAAAGGCAACACTCAGAATTATAGATAACAGAGTAATTCTTTATGTATGCGAAGTTACAGTGAATTGAAACAAGATCATTTGTATCATATAAATAAGATGGAATTTAAAGACACAAAGTTCTGTAAATAACATCTGCCAGAACACAAAGTTTCTTAACATAACACAGACAAATGATCTTCACAAAATTAAATGAAAAGCTTAGGGATAAGAGAGATCTGATAGACAAAGAATGAAAAGCCCTTCTGTATTGATTTCTTTATGATCTATTTACACTTTTAGAAAATAAGCCAAGTTCTTCCTCCTCTTCAAAATGGCGTGGAGAGGCCATTATATAGCTTACAAATCAGTTACTCTTTGTAACTACTTCTTTTAACTAAAGATTAGTTAAGGATTGCCAATCGCAATACCTCAACTAATTACAATGAATCTGAGAAAAAGAATTAGAAAAGAAGAGAAGAAAAAGGAGAAGAAGACAGGTGGTTATGAATGGGAGGGACCCACTGACTTCAAAATTCACTGCCTGAATCTCTTCAATGCCTCAGCTATGTCTCTGCCATGAGGGACTGACGTGTTGGCTGTAGACTGAGCCCAAAATCCGAGGCACTTCTCCATTTCCTTATCAAACTTGACATGAGTATGATAGTCTTTATTTGCTTCTTCAATGGCAGATTGAAGAGAGCAGATCTCCTTCATTTTCTCTTTGGAAATGGAGCTTTCCTTGAATAGATTATCTTTGACAAAAGCTCTGAATTGAGCTTTGATTTCTTACAGGGAAAGAGGCACACCAGAAGTTTCATCCTGAAGATGACAGTGTATGTCTTTGAAAGCAGATACAACCAGTGTCTTGAAAGCCTCACCCTTCTGCCAGCTATTCTTCAGCTCTCCCAAAGCCTCCTCCAAGACTTTGATCTTCCACTCCACGCTGTAAACCCAGGACTTTGACAGATTATCCTTTGCATCATCAAAAACCTTATTCACCAATAAAATGTTCTCATCTGTCTGTCCCATGAGACGGAGGTCTACTATGCAACTGCTCCAGAGTTTGAGCTCTTTATCTATGACCCCGATAGTGGAGGAGAGCTTCTGTTGCAAATTGTTCACCTTTCCGTGGAGTTTGAAAGCTTCATCGATGAAGTTCAATCCTGCAACAAGCATATCTTCCACCATGGCCTCCATAGCTCTGCCATAGATAGAATACTTGTGCATGTCTTTGATACTCTGTACTTCATCTTGGCTCAAAATTACAGGTGGCGGAAGGGTAGTCAATGGGGTAGGGTCCAAAACTTTGTCCTTAGACAAAAGAGATTTGATAAAACTAGTGAGAATCTAGGCTTGTTCCTCCAACTGTTCAATAGTTTGCTGCCCTTTCTCTACCCTCCCAATGACTCTTGTGACCATTTCCTGGAGGTTGTGGATCTCACCTTCAGGAGTAGACTCTCCCATAGGAATCCTTGAGAGTTCTAGGTCAGATGCCTGTAAGTCCTGCTCTGATTTATCTACTGTAGGCTTAGCAATCTCTAGGAATTGCTGACCCTGAGCATCAGACACTATTCTGAGGTGATTCTGGCTTTCTTGGCACGAGAAGGAGTAGTGCCTAACAAGGCTGCGACAACATCAAAATTTGGCCCTGAGCTCCGAGAGGAAGATTTCCTCTTTCTACTGTCGACAAAAGGTTGCACCCATGCAAAAGAGGAAGAGGAATCAGCAGGAGGGGCAAGAGGACCAAGAGACAGAGAGCTCATGACGCTCAAGGTTTGCACAGCTGTTGTCTCAAGTTGAGATGTGAGTGGGGCGCTTGAGACAATTGCTGCAGAGGAATCAATAGCACTTGGAAGTTCAGTGCTCTGGACTTCCTTATCTTTATCTGTTGGATCTTCAGGAGCATTTGCAGGGGCTGGCACTTCACTCTCTTCACTTTCACTGAGAACAATGATGTTCTCTGGTCCCAAAGGCACTTCTACCTGCTTTCTTTGAGGATATTTTTCCACAGGCTCCTTCTTAACCTCTTTGAATTTCTTCTGGTACACTTGAGTGGATGAAGAAGGAGTGGAAGCTGCAGGTCCTTGCGTTGATGAGGCAGGAGGGGTTTGCACAGGTGTGTCTGATATGGGAGTCGATGCTTCCCTCCTTGGTGTTGAAACATCCTTAGAGGAGGATTCTCCTGAGTGCCTTCTGAGCTCTCGAACTTTCCTATGTCAAACCAGACCTTAGTCCTAACTAAGACTGGAGCTAGGATCTCGGCCAGATCATCTTTCTCTTTCTTGTTCCAATCCAAGTCCTCCAAGGGAGTGTGCTTAACCACATTGTCATACTCATAGGAGTATAGATCAGAGTTGTCATCCTGGAGTCCTTCAGGAACTTGGTACAAGCCGAGTTCTTGGATCAATTGCAGAGAGAACCTGCCATAGTGCCTCCTTCTAGCCTCAAAATCATCTGCACAGTCAGCCCAATAGTCTTCTGTATCTTCCCTATGATGATAGATTATCTTGATGTTCTGTTCAATGAACTTCTTCAAGTCGAAGCAAGTTCTTGGCTTGAAGAAATGAACAGTGATGGGAACCAGGGCTCTTTCTATATTCTGTGCGTCCAGGGCTGTTTTACAAGTGTAATTTCCCAAAGAGATGGGAAAGTGCAAACCAGTAATCTTCTTGTCTCTGCAGGTTCTGTGTAATTTGTCTAACTGCCTGCATACTTCTATCAAAGCCATCTTATCACTGCAGAACCTGGGAAGCCTCAAAGGGGTGCTCTCATAGCCAGCAAGCCTGATATAGGAGAATTTTCTGAATTGGATAAAATAGGCACCGTAGTGCGATATCAGGTTCATGGCTTCATCAGAAAACCTTCTAGCAGTGTCACCTTCAAGCAGCCTGACCACGTACATGGTGAAAGCATCATTTACCCTTCTGAAATTGTGATTGCTAGTCTCTAGGGTGAACTGCGGGCAGTAGGCATATACAGGATCATCCTTGTGGGCATCAATGTAAGAAAAACCAAACCATTGCCTTGATGCCGCCAGAGTATACATCAGGTATGAAGTCATGTAGAACTTCTTCGTTTACTGTACATTGGACAGCTGCTCCGCCAAGTTCATGCTGATGATTTCCGCCCAGTTGATATTTTGAGTTCCCTCACACACCATGCTGATGAGTGGGCACATCCAGAAATGGAATTCGTTAGTAGAGGGTAAGCCCATAACCCGAGCCAGTAGGATTATAAAATCTGACAATTCTTCATTGAAATCAGCCCGGAAAAGAGTCTTGGATAGACGAGATGCTCCCTTCTTAGGGTTCTTTAGCCAGGACTTCACCACCCGCGCCTTGTATTTGTCACTGTCTTGATTGAACAGGTCCTGTACTTGATTCTAGGAAACAACTATTACATTATCCATTTCAGGAATCCTCAGTGCAGTGCTAATGGTGGCAGCGTCCAGTTTGGCGATGAGCTCCCTGTGCACGTTGGTCAATTCACTCGAATCAGGGTTGAAATGAGCTTCACATGAAAGCACTGTGTCAGCACATTACACCGAGATTGGGAAACCTCCAGCGAAAGCCAAACCGCTGTCGTGAATCATCTGCGCCATTGGTGTAGGGTTTGCATCTGCCATCCTTGCCCAAAAATCACCAAAGTCAAGATGACGAGCTTCACTGTCCCCAATATTGGGAACGGCAGACTCTAGTGGCAAGATTTGTTCCTGTCCCTGAAATTTGATCTTCATATTGATAGTAATTCGGAGGGCAGAGCCACAAACTAGACTCAGGAAGGAATTACAGAGGGAAGGGATACACGCACAGGGAATTTAGATTGCAAGGGTTCGAGCAAAGGATAGCATGGAAGCAGTGTGAAAAATGCAAAGGGGGTTCGCTCGTTATATAGCCGATTAGGAGAGAGAAAGATAATGAATGTGCATTTAATACATACCTACCAATTTGAATAAGCAAGATATTCGGGTAGAGTGGGAAAAATAAGCACGAATGGCACTTGGTTCATTTGGGACATGTGAGATGCGAATGCGCGAAACACGCGGCTCGACCGATTCGGGTGAAGCAGGGAAAAGACGCACAAATGCCTTTTGGGACATGTGGGACAAAAGTGCGCGAAACACGCGACTCGGCTGGATCGGACGAAAATGTGACAACAGGTTCGGGTGAACTTGGGACATTTGGGACGTGAAAGTGTGAAGTACGCGGTTCAGGTGATTCGGCTGAAAATGGAACAACTTGCCAAATTGAACTTGGGACATTTGGGACGTGAAAGCGCGAAGTACGCGGGTCGGGCGATTCGGCCGAAAATGGAATAACTTGCCAAATTGAACTTGGGACATTTGGGATAAGAAGTTCCGATGGGCCCGAAAAAGACAAATTTCGGGGAAACCGGCCGATCGGGGAACAGAGCGCCCGTTTGAACTTGGGACACGCGGGACAAAAATGTCTGACAGGCCCAAAAAACACACAAAATGACCCAAAAACGCAATTTTTCTCAATTTCTCGACTTTTAACATTGAGTACAACAGAGAAGATACTTAAACTCAAAATCTCAAAATTTTCACTTCCTTAAGAGCAGGGGAATTTTGAGTGGACAACAGAAGTAAACTTGGAAAAATGAGATATAAAAACTTTGAATAGCCTTCTCTGCCATTCTTGTATTCTAATTGAGAAATCTTGAATAGTCTCCCTTGCAATATCACTGTATCAGAAGCTATTTATTCTCCAAAATATCAGTATCTTCGTATTTCTCTAGCTATATCTACATTCTTCATCTTTTCCTACCTAAATCTTGGAATGAAAAAATATCGGTCATAATAGAGTGAAAATCAAAACCTGATTCATTCAAAATCAATATTTTATAATGTACTTGGCCAAAAAAATGTCCTCATAAAAAAGAGCATTGAAAATTCAAATTTTGAATCAAACCTACCATTATAAATGACAATTATGAATTACTTCCCAAAAATAATATTTTAAAATTTAAAATTTGAATCAATCTTGTGGAAAACGTAAAAAAAAGTGCCAAAAATTCAAAATTTGAATCACACCTACCATAATAAATGACCAAATCTAAAAAAAGAGTGCCAAAAATTTAAAATTTGAATCAAACATACCATAATAAATGACCATTACGAATTGCCTCCCAATAATAAAGCAATTTTTTTTTGAAATTTGAAACAATCATGCTAGTATTATTAAAAATTTATTAATCAATAACAACAAGAAATAATAGAAATCAAAGTGTTTCTAATCAAGATATGATATTACTAATTAATAGTTAATCAATAACATTGATTAATAATAGAAATCACGATGATTAAATTTTTATTAGATTAGGCAAAAATAGGGATTGTGGCTCCTAGAAGCCTTACAAGAAAGATGCATCATGAAGACACCAAATAATGAGAAAGATTAAGAAACAAGAAAAAAAGAGAGTTAAACAAACTTAACTCAAGAAAGACCAGGCCCACAAAAGATAACCAGCCCAAGAGGCAGTCACAGTCCATAGAAAGTTAGTGGTTTTGCTTATTTCTTCTTGAATGCACAGTGTGCCACCCATCAGGATTATCCACTCCCCCAAAAGTCTCCTTGATATAGTCTTTGTATCTATGTCCCTCCCAAAAGGAAAGAACCTGTAGGGAATATGGATTGATTTGGGGTTTGAATGTTCAAGAAGAATTCAATTTATCCTTTTTTTAAATCTCTAGTACAACCCCTAATTTACCCTCTGGGATTTCCACCACAGCCATATTTGATCTTTCAGGTATGGTGCTATCAAATTTACTCTGAGTCTTCAGGACTCTTTTTTTCTCCTCATAATACTTCCATCTCGCTACTTCAAACGAGTCCTCCATTTCAATCATTTTCTCCATCAGAATAGGGGATAGTACAGTTGGTATTTATATTGAATCCTCCATTTCATATCTAGAGGTGTCATCATCCTCTTCCTCCATCTCTCCAGATGATTCATTGTCTTCCCCGCTATTATCACCCAAATTAGTTGGGTTACATTCCAAATCTAGGGGATTTATTACCTTGCCATTGATCTGACCTAGGGGCATGAGAGGGCATAGAGATCCACAGAGACCTCACACAAACAATCAATGTTCTCACATTCAACCCTACCTCAGGAAAAAGGAAGTCAGGACAATTTGGAATGACCATTGTCAACCACACCAAAAAATTCACCCTCTAATTAAGAGTATGACCCTTAAAGGACCTAGATGCATGTCTTGCAGACTGACATTTATCATAGAATATAGGGGAGTGCTTATATTATAACTCCTGTTCGACTACCCCATGGATTGAACAAAGGTAAATAAAGATAGGTAGCTTTTTCCTTGGGGCTACATTCACACACAATCTTATAGAGACTATCCTAGTCCTAGCGAGGGTCATTGGATTGATGACTAGAAGATCTCTAACGGATTTTGAAATCCCTCTCAACACTTCAACTTCTAAAAAATAAAGAGCCAAGTTAGGGAGCTTCACCCAGATAGGGAAATCATTGGGTTAATTTTTTTCATGTCTAACCCAAGTCGCTATTCGGCCATCTACAACATAGTCTTCCCATAGAGCCAGGGTTCACCATTCATGGTTTTGAGATACTCCTCCCTATCAAACTGGAACAAGAAGGATTTATTTGAAATGGCCACCACCAAGATTCATCCAGAACACGCCCATTTTCTTCTTTCCCAAGCCCTAACAAGATCAAAATTTGGCCTAATGCCTGTAAATCTTTTAAAGAGAGAAATTCCATATCTGTTACTTGCCCTCTTAACTAGTTCCTATGGAAAAAATATAGTCGATTAATCTTGTTTCTAGATCAGATTTAGGGGAGGGAGGGATGAAGTTAACTCCTTTCTTCTTGTAGCATGCTCTGCTCAAGACCCCTTAGGAGGAGAGATCACAATAGCTCCATGATTGTTTCACAAAAATCCCTAGAAATTTGAAAAAAAAATCCCACTTGACTGCCCATTCCTTTCCTTCATTCCCGTCCGTCTGCTAGAATGATTATATAATATTAAAACACTAATATTTCCTTCATCATGGTGATAATATAATATTAGTATAAATTAATAATATTAGAATTTATTAGCATTGGTGCTAATTTAAATAATTAATTAATAATATTATAATTAATTACAAAAAATTATCCTATCAATTAATATTAATTACAAGAATTAACATTACTAATAAACTTCAATTATTATATTACAAAATAACATATAATTATATTATTAAATGAATAAAAAAATTGATATTAGGTAAAAGAGGGTTGAGGGAACCCTACCCCTTACATAACGAAGCTCCTAAAAGAGAATATTTTCAATTTCATCCCAAAAAAAGTATATAAAGACTGATATAAAAAGTATCAAAATAGACAACTAGTTTAGTAAACTAACAACAATAAAAACATATGACTAACAACATAAAACAACAACCTAACAGGAAACAATAATTTTTCATATTCTCTAGATTGGCACATTCCTTAGCCATTGCTTTAATGTTTATACCAATGGTGCCTTCATTAGTTTCAAATATTTCCATTTTCCTCTTCTTCAAGACCCCCTGCTCATCACATTTCTTTCCTGTAGCCATTAGCCAGTTATCCAAGAGTTTGAAGGTGCTGTAAGGTGGATTTGATAGTGAGAATAATACACTCAGTGATAAAATAAAGTATACTCTTGATCTGATCCACATCACTGTTTATATTCTTGCACTTTTCTGGCAAAATCTCTATGCTACCACCATTTATGACTTTAGCCACATCCTCCACTTTCATCTTCGTTGTGTTCCATTCATTGAGGTTAAACTAGATAGTGATTTTAGTAAGCCTAATATGAATTTAAACCTCTTTAAGGTCTACCACCAATTTAGTAAGATCAACTCCCTATTTCGCACCCTTTTTTCAAGTACTTCCATTTAGTTTTTCTCCTTGGTGTTAATAGAAACCTGCCTCCCCTGTTAAATCGATTCACCATTTTCATTCTCCTTAATATTCATCATCTTCTCCTTGTCTTGTTTTAGGTATTTTAAGCCTTGAATTACTTCAACTTAAACTACATATTGATCATATCCCCACTCTCCTCAGGGGATTCTCTAGTGTAATCCTTCTCAGAATTAGTTTCATCTTCCACTGCATACTCTTTAAGGGATTTTGACAGGATGCTAACCCAATTTATATTTTTATCCATATCCATGGTAGATCTCTTCACAATGGCCATAATAAAACCTTGATGTAGTGGGATACTGATATTTATTTTTTTATATTGATCCATGGTAGCACATAGAGAACACATCATAAAGTAAGGAAAGATAAAATTATGAGCATGTCTGAGAAAAGTGAGCATTGGCATATGGTAGGCATAGATACATTTGTGGTGACCCTCAAGAGTTAGGAAATGGATTAGGCTAAGGGCCACTTCATTGTAAGGGGAAGGAAGGGAAATCCTAATATAACTAGCAAAATGAGGGGTAAGTTTTCCTTACCTCACAGAAATAACTTCAATTCATTTGCAGAATCCTTCTTTAGTCTATAAACCTCATGACCTTCCATGGACATGCCCATCACATATGTCACTATGTTGATTTATAAATCAATCTAAAATCCTCGCAATAGCATAGTCCCTCCAATCCATTTCTTAGCAGGTACCCAAGCCGACCCGAAATCCTTATTGAGTTGTTCTTTATGCCCCCCAATTTTTTTAAGGAAAGGAGTCAGTCCCATACAGTCGAAAACCTCCGTAGCCTCTGGTATAACATCATTGAGATCCCAGGGTTCAACACAAACCAAATCTCCTACCATATTCCTTATAACAATCACTCTGTCACAAAGAAAACCTCTCTGAACAATATTAAATAGAACTGAGCACACATCAATAATACTAGTAGACCTAATAGGAACATCAAAGTTATTATCTTGTTGACATGAGTTAGGCCTCAAATTCCCATTATTAGCATAGGTTCTACACATTTCACCAAATATTTCGTATCTCTTACTCAAAGATAAATTATTATTTAGATCCATCTTCTAAGTCATGTCACAAGTGTCAAATAATGATGTGTCCATCATATTGTTCCTTTTTAAATTATGATCTCACCTTGGGTTCAATTTCCATCATTTTAGAAATAAAATTCATAACATCATTTGAGACCCCTTTGTTAGAAAAATAATTAGCTATGCCATTCGCTTCACGGTATATATTTTTGAATTTAATGTCTTCAAAATTAGCTACCATATCCTTTATGTTGTTTATAAAGTGTTTGATAGAAATAGAAGTAGTCCCCTTATTTAAAATATTATTTATAATATTTATAGAGTCACCTTCTAATTCCAACCTCAAAAATTTCCTTTAGTTCACAAATGTGACTCCCCAAAAAGTAACAACAACCTCTGCTATGTGGTTTGATTGAACTCCCAAGTTGTAGTGATACCCAAGGATAAAATTACCATTATGGTCTCTAAACACCCCTCTATAACCGGCTTTACCCAATTTTCCTTTTGACGCCCCACCAAAATTCAATTTGACCTACCCCTAAATTGTTTTTTTCTATCCTTGTAATCTAGGATTCAATTTAGGAGACTCCTTGCAATTGGATTTCATACCCCAGTTACTATAAATTTTTGCCTCATCCTGTAGAATAGTCTTCTTGTTAGTCTGGATTATGGAAAAGTTAGCATTAATTGAATTGCAGCATTGAGCCACAACTCTCTTTTCCATTTCCTTCTTACCCTTGAAGATTTTTCTATTCCTCTCCTTCCATATTTCTCAACATAGGTGCATAAGGGTGAGAATCCACAAATGCTTAATACCTTGAATTCTAAAGGGACAATGTCACTGGTTCCATAGCAATTTTTAAAGAGGATGGGAAAGTCCACTTTATTTCAAATACATTTAATAAAGTATTTCTGACCTTTTCTAAGGAGAATTCAAGGAAAAAATGTGTTGCATTTTTAACTTCCTTTTCATATAGAACATGCCTGTTGACCATATGAAAGTTTATTTTTTTGAGGTTGGGCACTGTAAGAATTTTTTCGTGAATAATAAATAATTTTTAAATAATTAAATAATATTATAAAAATATAATTAAATTTTATAAACATAATTAACAACTTAATAACCATTATTAATAATGATTAATTAATTATAGTGAATTTTTAATAATTTTATAAAATTATAAAAAATATAATAAAACATTATGTGAACCCATTTTAATACCTCTATAAAGGATGTTAGAATGTGTTATCTCTATTTTTCGTCTATGATTCCTATATCAGAATAGACATCTAATTTTTTAAAAAGTATATCATTAGAATCTGCCCTATAAAGGTTGTGAGAGTGAACAACATCCTTTATTCTATCATTCTTATATGATATTTGTTGTGATACTAAAGTAAACTTTATTATGAGAGAAAAACATTACATTGTATTCAAGATAAGATGAAAAAAATGTTTGTTTGTTTGTTTGTATGAGAGAATGGGCAACTGCTCATTCTTAAACAAAGACCAAGTAAGTAAATTTTATCTCTTCACTAGCATCTTGTATTGTGGGGTTAGATATGATTAATATAGAAGTGCTAAAATGATAAGAATTTTCTTCTATTACTCATATTATAATTGAATGGGCATATGCCCATTCAATTGGTATAAATTTATTTTATTAGATGTATTAGAAAAACTACATTGTATTCATGATAAGTGTAGTGCCCCATCCGTCGTGCTCTTTTTCTTCTTTGACGACCGTGTTGCTAAGTGTCGAATGTTGTTACATTTCTGTTAAACATTAGGGGCTTCAAATTGTCAAGCTTACCTGTTGATCACTCTTATGCTTGGGCTATCGATTAAGTGATTTTGTTTTATCCCTATCGTTTAGATCCTAAAGGATTATTCGAATCCCTTTTAGGTGTGAGGGCGTTTTAAAACATAATAAAAATAATTAATAAATGAATGGGTATCAATTACATTTTTATGTGTATATTAATAATAAAATCTTATTTTGAATTAATTAAGCCTTTCTAGGCCCTACGCATGCTTTTGTCACAAGTTATTGGCTATTTGACGTTTCTCACCCACCGAAATTGTAAATATGTATGGTCAATTTTTCCTCTGCTTAGCGTGGAAATATGGGATTCCTTGTTTCCTTGGTTCCCGAAAAGTGGGTGCATGGAGTTTAATGGCCACCTTTTTGTCCTTGGTTTTCCTTTCTAGCCGCCTTCTCATTAAAATGTTTGACGCAACTACTAGAGTGTGCTTGGCATGGTGTGTGTTTGGTGGGGGGGGGTCGTTTTCATTGTTTTAGTGGTGTTTTGTTTTGTGCAGACTAAAACTAGCTGGTTTGTGCATAGTCTACAGTTGTGCCATTTCAAAACCATATTCCTTCTAGCATGTCTTTTAGACAGTTCTTTCTCCCACGTTTTGCTGGCAGACAGGAGTGCTACCATTTGAAGGTTGAGCTGAAGAAAGAGACAGAACTGTAGGATAAAATGAGGCTACAGTCACACGCATATATCAAGAATCTAGATGAGGCACAACCTTGGATTCCATTGGAGGCACATGGTAGTGATAGCCCTGTGACAGATAGGATTTGACAGCAAATGGTTGTAGTTGAAAATTTCTAGATACCATTTACCATGAACCCGTATAATTATGTCAATACACTGGTACCAGGGAGGACAAATGCCAGTTTAAATGAGGCAAAACCCAATGAAGTCAACATAAATGAAGGATTCTCAAGAAGTTTCTTGGATACATTACCACTAGAACAATGGTTTGAAGTGTTACTCTCAAAGGGACGTGTTCAAGTTCTATAGTTTGAATGCCTCATGTGGCTTGCTCCTGCTAGTTTGACAGACCAAGAAGTACTCGATATACTTCAGCTATATGCACTTCTTGTCCAGGGGTGCTGGGTACCAGCTAGTTCACTTCGTTACAGTGGAGAAATATCCAAAGTTAGGGACTATATCCTTCTCTTATTCAATAAGAATCGTTTAGTGTGCCATGAACAATTGGAAGAGCTAAAACTTCCCAAAGAGATTCTAAGAATACTTATTTGCTCAAAAACTAAATCCAAGGGTAGTTGTAGCTGTTGTAGTTGCTTCAAAGGGGGCATCTACACCTGAACCCAAGTTAAAAAGTGTTATGGATTAGGGTGCTACAAATGTTAATAGTGTATACTTTTTATCTTCTTTGGGGAATAAAGACTTGGATCCTTTCAGGAATGTGGTTATTGCACTTCTTCGTACCAAGGGACCTGGTATAACCATTCATAAGATAGACATAAACGAGGAATGTAAGATAAAACTTGGAAGTGAAGTTCCTCAACCTTTGTCAACATCCTCCTCGCATGTGTAAAAATAAGAGCTTTAGAATAGAGCATGGAAAACCATCAAGGCATAGAAAACAAGATTTTTTGTATGTAATACAACTTCGTTGGTAGATGTGTATGCAAAATGGTGGAGTTGAGGATGCTCGTGAACTGCTTGATGAAGTGCCCAAGAAAAATGCTGAACCGAAGCCTACGGCTTCGACCGACTTCATTCTCCAGGCATGGTTCTTCTTTCCTTACCTCTCATAATTCTTGTGTTTTAGTTCTCTTTTGCAACTAAATAGAATATTAAGTTATTATATTTTTAATACAGCTAAATGTCTCTTCAACTCATTGCAAAACAATAAAGTGTCGTGTCACAACTCTCGAAGCCATTATAACTCACCTACTTTAAACCATGAACCATCACCCTCTCTTCGAGATGATCTAGAAAACTATTACCCTTTTGATCGCTTCAATATCGTTTTATCGAACAGAAAAATTTGACTCTCCATTGATTAAGTTGACCTTCTTCCTACTTAAAATAGTTAATTTTTGTAATTTTCAGAGTCTCACTAAGTACCCTTCGCAACTCTAGAAACGACATGTGAAGTTTCATTCGTGTACCTTGGTATACGAGGAGTCACCTTGATTTTTGGTTTGACCCGAAACGATCATATGACATCCCTTTGATGCCCTTATAGGAGCCCTGTTACACCGGTTTACAACAGTAGAGAGTTGTTAAAACTAGAAAGTTGGATTTCGTTTGGGACCACCAATTGAAACCCGGAAAAAGAAATCACGTTCTGTCTTCACAAACCTTTAGCGTTTATACTAGACAAATACATGGAACATTCAACATATGAAAGAGCACCTTTCGGGATAGTTTGGTGAAGCTGTTTTGTAGGCCTTCGGTCATATTTTGATGAGGTCAAACTGGTCCAATTTCGTCTTGTCGCTCCAGAAAACTTGTCACCGTTTGAACATGGTTTTCTAGTTCTTCGTCCCGTCAACTCTGACAAATTCTCCTTATATAAGGGAACTAGAAGGAAGAGTCTCGTTGCGTGCACATCCATTGAATTTCATTTTGGACATGGTTTTCTAGGCCACTCGAGCTAACTTTTGTCTTTTTACAACTGGGTGAACTACGACCACTGGCCCCAGAGAACTAATCGCCAAACGCAAACCGTGCGCTCTTTTTAAATTCCGTCAGTTGCAATGAACTCTTGGTATATCTGGGGACACATAGAAAATTAATCATGATGTGCATGCTCAATGGAAGATAACCTTTGGAAGTAGTTTCCTAGCCTCCGAGCCCATTTTGTATGTTTTGTAGCTAGTGAGAAAATGTAAAAGTAGAAAGCTGCGGATCTCGTAGGGTTACCAAATCCCCCTGAAAATGTTTAAACACACATAAATAACTGTTTAAAACACTATAATGAAACTTGTTGTGTGTTTTATAAATTTTGACAAAATGATATTTTCTCTCTCCCTTTCTCTTTCTCTCTCCTGGGTTTATAAAATGAAGAAAAATGAAATGCAATGAATACATGTTTCTAGATTTTTTTTTAATTTTGATTGCAAATTGTAATTATTGTTAGATGTAAATGGGAAACTGAAAAATGATAATTATGATTGATTAGGGTGGATGCCATGCCAGTGATTTATTGCTGATATCATGCTCACGTGGGTTTTGCAGGATGGAATAATAATGACAAAAAAAGGTGATGTGTAAATTATTTATTATTATTGTAACTTTTATAGGTCATTGTAAAATGAATAACTGCCTAATGTAGTCTCTTGTTACAAAAAATTTATAATTGAAATTTTTTAATATGCATGATATGCTAGTTTTAGGGATATTTAGGAAATGTGCATCTAATCACCAGTTCAATTTGTTTCTTAGTTGTGTGTGGAAAAAAAGGGGGGGTTTGATTTATATAAAGTAAATTTGAAATTGAAGTTAAGATATTGTGGTACCTTCTCAGTATTCAATAAATGATTAAATTAATCTACTGGGCTATCTTCTTACCTTGCAAACATAATAAAGAGATTTAGTGGGAACACTCAACCTTAATAACATACTCATGCATAGCTTTCCTGCATGTGTGATCCCTTTTTACCATATAATAAATTTAAAATCGTAGAACGACCTTAAAATTTGCACTTGATGAGACCTCCTAGGTTAGGTAAATAAAACCCCTAGTCGGAGCTTACCATCATAGTCATTAGGTTTAATGACATTGTCATGAACCCATATTTTAAGAATGACATGGTCCAACCTACCCAGAGTATGCAGTTTCCTTCTAGTTTTGGTAATCGCGAGAAGAATGTCCTCTCTTCAGGTCCGACACCAGGTTGAGTGTTGAAGACTGCCTTATAAGTCACCTTATGAGTCTTTGTTCGAAGGAATGATTCAGCGGTGCGACCTTGGTTTCTATCAAAATAAGATCTTGGTTTTTTCTTGAACGTGGTTCATGTATAGTTACAATTCTTCTGATCATGTACCCCTTCAAGATGTTAGTCAAATGCTTATGTAACTCCTGATTTCAAAACAACGCTAAAAATGAGATCTTGGTGTGATGTAAAAGCATATTATATAAATGCTGCACACGGGATTGGAGATTAGGATTAAGGTCAATCTTGGAGTCCTTATAACTTAATTAAACTTTATCATGCATTGCAAAGAATATAAGTTACCTTGGTGCGACCAAACTTTGAGAAAACAAAAGATATATATATAAATCTTATAGGAATTCAATAAGTTTTCAAATTATAATAACAATGGTAGGGAAATAAATATAGTGTGAATCAAGAAATATTTTTGGTGAAAAGCTGCCCTGTATCTAAATCTCCGTCAAATCCTTTTATTGCATTTTGGACATCAAGTCACTTTCGCTTGAGTTGTAAGGGTAAAACTGTAGACATCAAATAAATGTTGGAGAAGAATATTTTTACATAATAATAATATAATTAAGTACTTTGTATGCAATTTGATTTATGCCAAATATGTATGTCAGTTATGGAAATTTATATAAAGTATAAGAAACCAACTTGAGAAGGACGAATTGTATTTTCAACCGTGGAACAAACTTAAGAAAATGTAGGTGGAAAAACGAGAAAAATTATCCTTGCTCATAATGTCCTTGGAATGTTAACCTTAACCAAAAATACATTTAAGGAAATGTTGTGTTGTGGGTTCACCGCTCCTGAAGCCATGTTCTTGTGGTTGAGTCTTTACTAGTAACCTTCCATTGGGAAAAGAGTAGCGTCAGCATGCCTATGTCGTTTTTGTGTGTCTATGTGAGTCGATGTTTTTTGTGATTGTTGTATGCGAGTCAAGTTCTATAATTGAAGCCCATGTTGTGTTGTGTGTAGTGAGCAATGTAAGTAAAAAAAATAAATTATCCTGGTAATTTACTGTTGAATTTGGGTGTGTAAAATGCGGGCACTACACTTTATTCTATCATTCTTATATGATATTTGTTGTGTAGTGCCCCATCCCTCGTGCTCTTTTTCTTCTTCGACGTCCGTGTTGCTAAGTGTCGAATGTTGTTGCATTTCTGTTAAACATTAGGGGCTTCAAATTGTTGAGCTTACCTGTTGATCACTCTTATGCTTGGGCTCTCGATTAAGTGATTTTGTTTTGTCCCTATCGTTTAGATCCTAAAGGATTATTCGAATCCCTTTTAGGTGTGAGGGCGTTTTAAAACATAATAAAAATAATTAATAAATGAATGGGTATCAATTATATTTTTATATGTGTATATTAATAATAAAATCTTATTTTGAATTAATTAAGCCTTTCTAGGCCCCTACGCATGCTTTTGTCACAAGTTATTGGCTATTTGACGTTTCTCACCCACCGAAATTGTAAATATGTATGGTCAATTTTTCCTCTGCTTAGCGTGGAAATATGGGATTCCTTGTTTCCTTGGTTGTCGGAAAGTGGGTGCGTGGAGTTTAATGGCTGCCTTTTTGTCCTTGGTTTTCCTTTCTAGCCGCCTTCTCATTAAAATGTCTGACCCGACTGCTGGAGTGTGCTTGGCATGGCGTGTGTTTGGTGGGGGGGGGTCATTTTCACTGTTATAGTGGTGTTTTGTTTTGTGCAGACTAAAACTAGCTGGTTATGCACAGTCTACAGTTGTGCTTTTCAAAACCATATTCCTTCTAGCACGTGATTTAGATAATTCTTTCTCCCACATTTTGCTGTGAAGACAGGGGCGCACTACCATTTGAAGGTTGAGTTGAAGAAAGAGACAGAACTGCAGGAGAAAATGAGGCTACAGTTGCATGCATATATCAAGCAGCTAGATGAGGCAGAGCCTTGGATTCCATTGGAGGCACATGGTAGTGATAGCCCTGTGACAAATGGGATTCGATCAACAAATGGTTGTAGTTGAAAATTTCCAGATACCATTTAGCATGAACCCGTATAATTATGTCAATACACTGGTACCAGGGAGGACAAATTCCAGTTTAAATGAGGCAAAACCCAATGAAGACATCATAAATGAAGGATTCTCGAGAAGTTTCTTGGATACATTACCACTAGAGCAACGGTTTGAAGTGTTACTCTCAAAGGGACGTGTTCAAGTTCTACAGTTTGAACGCCTCATGTGGCTTGCTCCTGCTGGTTCGACAGACCAAGAAGTACTCGATATACTTCAGCTATATGCACTTCTTGTCCAGGGGTGTTGGGTGCCAGCTAGTCCGCTTCGTTACAGTGGAGAAATATCCAAAGTTAGGGACTATATCCTTCTCTTATTCAATAAGAATCGTTTAGTGCGCCATGAACAATTGGAAGAGCTAAAACTTCCCAAAGAGATTCTAAGAAAACTTATTTGCTCAAAAACTAAATCCAAGGGCAGTTGCAGCTGTTGTAGCTACTTCAAAGGGGGCATCTACACCTGAACCCGAGTTAAAAAGTGTTATTTATCAGGATGCTACAAATGTTAATAGTGTATAATTTTTATCTTCTTTGGGGAAAAAAGACTTGGATCCTTTCAGGAATGTGGTTATTGCACTTCTTTGTACCTAGGGACTCGGTACAACAATTCATAAGATAGACATAAACGAGGCATGTAAGATAAAACTTGGAAGTGAATTTCCTCAACCTTTGTCAGCATCCTCCCCGCATGTGCAAAAATAAGAGCTTTAGAATAGAGCATGGAAAACCATTAAGGCATAGAAAACAAGATGTTTTGTTTGCAATACAACTTCCCTGGTAGACGTGTATGCAAAATGGTGGAGTTGAGGATGCTCGTGAACTGGTTGATGAAGTGCCCAAGCAAGATGCTGAACCAAAGCCTGCGGCTTCGACCGACTTCATTCTCCAGGCATGGTTCTTCTTTCCTTACCTCTCATAATTCTCGTGTTTTAGTTCTCTTTTGCAACTAAATAGAATTTTAAATTATTAGGATTTTTAATACAGTTAAATGTCTCTTCAACTCATTGTACAAAACAATAAAGTGTCATGTCACAACTCTTGAAGCCATTATAACTCGTCTACTTTAAACCATGAAATATCACCCTTGCTTCGAGATGATCTAGAAAACTCTTACCCTTCTTGATCACTCCAATATCATTTTATCGACCAGACGAATTTGACTCTCCATTGATAAAGTTGACCTTCTCCTACTTAAAATAGTTAAATTTTGCAATTTTCGGAGACTCACTAAGTACCCTTCGCAACTCTGGAAACGAGATGTGAAGTTTCATTCGTGTACCTTGGTATACGAGGAGTCACCTTGATTTTTGGTTTGACCCAAAATGATCATATGACATCCTTTTGATGCTCTTATAGGAGCCCTGTTACACCGGTTTACAACAGTAGAGAGTTGTTAAAACTAGAAAGTTGGCTTTCGTTTGTGACCACCATTTGAAACCTGGAAAGAGAAATCACGTTCCGTCTTCACAAACCTCTAGTGTTTATACTAGACAACTGCATGGAACATTTAGTATAGGAAAGAGAACCTTTTCGGGATAGTTTGGCGAAGCCATTTTGTAGGCCTCCGGTCGCAGTTTGACGAGGTCAAATGGGTCCAATTTTGTCTTGTCGCTCCAGAAAACTTGTCGCTGTTTGAAAATAGTTTTCTAGTTCTCAGTCCCGTCGACTCTGATGAATTCTCCTTATATAGGGGAACTAGTAGGAAGAGTCTTATTGTGTGCGCATCCATAGAACGTCATTTTGGATGTGGTTTTCTAGGCCCTTGAGCTAACTTTTATCATTTTACAACTAGGTGAACTATGACCAGTGGCCCCAGGAAAACTAGCCGCCAAACGTAAACCGTGTCGCTCTTTTTCAATTCCGTCAGTTGCTATGAACTCTTGGTATATCTGGGGACACGTAGAAAGTTAATCGTGGTGTGCGTGCTCATCGGAAGATAACCTTTGGAAGTGGTTTCTTAGCCTCCGAGCCCGTTTTGTACGTTTTGTAGCTAGTGAGAAAATGTAAAAGTAGAAAGCTGCGGACCCTCGTAGGGTTGCCAAATCCACCCTGAAAATTTTAACACACGTAAATAACTGTTTAAAACACTATAATGAAACTTGTTGTGTGTATTAGAACTTTTGACAAAATGATGTTTTCTCTCTCTTCCCTTTCTCTTTCTCTCTCCTGGGTTTATAAAATGAAGAAAAATGAAATGCAATGAATACATGTTTCTAGACTGTTTTTTATTTCGATTGCAAATTGTAATTATTGTCAGATGTAAATGGGAAACTGAAAAATGATAATTATGATTGATTAGGGTGGATGCCATGCCAGTGATTTATCGCTGATATCATGCTCACGTGGGTTTTGCAGGATGGAAGAATGACGACAAAAAAAAGGTGATGTGTAATTTAATTATTATTATTGTAATTTTTATAGGTCATTGTAAAATGAATAACTGTCTAATGTAGTCTCTTGTTACAGAAAAGTTATAATTGAAATTTGTTAATATGCATGAGATGCTAGTTTTAGGGATATCTTAGGAAATGTGCAGCTAATCACTCAGTTCAATTTTTTTCTTAGCTATGTATGGCAAAAAAAGGGTTTGATTTATATATAGTAAATTTGAAATTGAAGTTAATATATTGTAGTACTTTCTCAGTATTGAATAAACGATTAAATTAATCTACTGGGTTATCTTCTTACCTTGCAAACATAATAAAGAGTTTTAATGGGAACACTCAACCTTAATAAAATATTCGTGCATAGCTTTCCTGCATGTGTGATCCCTTTTTACCATATAAGAAATTTAAAACCGTAGAACGACCTTAAACTTTGCACTCGATGAGACCTCCTAGGTTAGGTAAATAAAACCCCTAGTTGGAGTTTACCGTCATAGTCATTAGGTTTAGTGACATTGTCATGAACCCATATTTTAGGAATGACATGGTCCAACCTACCCAGAGTATGTGGTTTCCTTCTATTTTTGGTAATCGCGAGAAGAATGTCCTCTCTTCATGTCTGACACCAGGTGAAGACCACCTGAGTGTTGAAGACTAAGCGGTGTACCTTAGAAGTCACCTTATGAGTCATTGTTCGAAGGAACGATTCAATGGTGCTACCTTGGTTTCTATCAAAATAACATCTTGGTATTTTCTTGAATGTGGTTCATGTATAGTTACAATTCTTCCGGTCATGTACCCCTTCAAGATGTTAGTCAAATGCTTATGTAACTCCTGATTTCAAAACAACGCTAAGAATGAGATCTTGGTGCGATGTAAGTTCAATTCAGCATTTATATAAATGCTGCACACGAGATTGGAGATTAGGATTAAGGTCAATCTTAACCAGTCCTTATAACTTAATTAAACTTTATCATGCGTTGCAAAGAATATAAGTTACCTTGGTGCGACCAAAATTTGAGAAAACAAAAGATATGTATAATGTCCTATATATACTAATATATATATATTCATGTGTTATATAGAATATGAATTGTAAATGGTGTGATCATCAAGAAAAAAAAGGATTATATAAATCAAATTTGGAATTCAACAAGTTTTCAAATTATAATAACAATGGTAGGGAAATAAATATAGTGTGAATCGAGGAATGTTTTTGGTGAAAAAGCTATCTGTATCTAAATCTCCGTCAAATCCTTTTATTGTCATTTGGACATCAAGTCACTTTCACTTGAGTTGTAAGGGTAAAACTGTAGACATCAAATAAACGTTGGAGAAGAATAATCTTAACATAATAATAAGATAATTAAGTACTTTGTATGCAATTTGGTTTATGCCAAATATGTATGTCAGTTATGGAAATTTATATAAAGTATAAGAAGCCAACTTGAGAAGGTCAAATTGTATTTTCAACCATGGAATAAGCTTAAGAAAATGTAGGTAGACAAATGAGAAAATTTAGCATTGCTCATAATGTCCTTGGAATGTTAACTTTAACCAAAAATACATTTAAATAAATGATGTGTGATGTGTTCACCATTCCTGAAGCCATGTTCTTGTGGTTGTGTCTTTACTAGTAACCTTCCATTAGGAAAAGTGTAGCGTCAGCATGCCTATGTCGTTTTCATGTGTCTATGTGAGTCGATGATTTTTGTGATTGTCGTATGCGAGTCGAGTTCTGTACTTGAAGCCCATGTTGTGTTGTGTGTAGTGAGCAATGTAAGTCAAAAAAAAAAAATTATCCTGGTATTTTACTGTTGTATTTGGGTGTGTAAAATGTGGGCACTACAAATCAGTCTTAATGAAATTGTGATTAAAGTAAAAATTATTATGAGAAAAAACACCACATTGTATTCAAGATAAGATGAAAAAAATGTATTTTGTTTTGTTTGTATGAGAGAAAAGGCAACTACTCATTCTTAATACAAAGACCCCATAAGTTTTTAATCTTTAACTAGCATCTTGTCATTATGGGAGTTAGATATGATTAATATTGAGAAGTGCTAAAATGATAAGAAATTCTTCTATTACTCATATTATAATTGAATGGGCATATGCCCATTCAATTGGTATAAATTTATTTTATTAGATGTATTAGAAAAACTGCATTGTATTCATGATAAGATGAAAAAAATGTTTATTTTTTTGTATGAGAGAATGGGAAACTACCCATTATTAAATAAAGAGAGAAAGTAAATTTTATCTCTCCACTAACATCTCGCAGTGTGGACTAGTTATGAGTAATATTGAAGTACTAAATAAACTAAGTTCAATATTCATATGTATTAGAATGTTTAGAATGAACATATGACATTTTAGTTCAATATCGCTTGTATTAGAATGTTTAGAACATGAGAATTATCCCATTGACAATGGGCATATGCCCATTCTAATATAGGAATCAAAGAGGAAAATAGGCATAAGGAAAAATACATATGGGCATCTGTCTACTCGAATGGTCTTTGACTTGAATATTAAGTGTGTCGTTCTCGATTTTTCTATGGAAGGAAAAATAGATGTTAGTCTTCACATTGAACAAGAGTTAAAATATTATTTTATTTTATTTCCAATTTCCGCTTTATCTCTCTCTCAAATCTCAAGAGAAATAGAGAGAAAGAGATTGTGTTTAGATGAATGTAGAAACCCTTATTAAACTACGGTTTTTTTGTAACAATTAGAGATAGAGGCTTGATTTCCCTTTGTAAGGGTATGTAGTGCAGCACTAGGCTCCGCCATATTTTTGGATAGTATATTCAAATATGATATAATTATTAACTTATAAATTTTTGGAATGTTTTTACAATATAATTATTCTTCTAATTGGGTCCTCCTTCCAATGGTCCTCCTTCCATGAAAAATGGGGAAAAAAAAAAATCCTATACAATAAATGTTTGTTTGTTTGAGGAAGGAAAAATTCCAATTTTAAATAGTCCAAAAATTCTGACCAAAAACCCTATGGCCAATGTTAGAATTTTAGAAATCCACACCATAATTCCTATTCTCATTATTACGAGTCATTGTTATAAAATGAAAAACGACACACTGAATGTTCAAGTGAGAACCCCATTCAAGTAGATATTATCAATGTTGATCTTATGTATTTTTTCCATTTAATGCATTTGTCCTCTTAAATAATTAAATCAATGCCTTTCTAAAACTGAAATAATTCCGATGTACAAAATTTATTCAAGCTCTATTGAACTAAAATCCATTGCCACATTCTAAAAATTCTCATAAACATATTGAAATTAAGTTTATGGTAGGAGATATTAAAAATATAATACATAATTAGTGGGTGCTATTTCAAATAGAAGAGTTGGTCTTGACATGTTATGGTATAAATATATTATAATTATTCATTTACTGGACATGAAAATCTATGAAATTACATCTACCATTTCTAAAATAAAAAATATAACTACTTGAGTAAGAAACCCTATCTAGGCTCAAAGGATAAATGAATAAAAATTCAATAAATCACTATATATATATATCCCAAATTTTCAAATGATATAAAACATAAATTAGAACTATTTCATTTAAAAAATATTTCCCCCACTAATGACAAACTATGTTTTAGTGAGCAATGCACTTTAAGTGTGGAGCACATAGCTCTAACAATGCACATAAGTGGGAATATATTTTCCTATTAGAATGATCAAGCTATTCATAAAAAATTTTGTAGATTTTTTTTTAATGAAGAAATGGGCAATGCCTTCTTAAACAATTTAGAGTAAATGAGGTCTTGAACATCATATGAACATATGTTACTCAAGTTCCATTCTATAAGTGCTCCCATCTATTTGTATAAGGACAATTTTCATTTATTGATCATATTATAATTGAATGTATCCCATTCTTTGATCAAATACATTGTCATATCTTTTGTATTTGATCTAGAAAAACTAAATCATTGTATTCAAGGTAAGTTGAAAAATATTTTTAGCCACTAAAATTAGTCAATGAGAGAATGGAGAAACTTCAAATTTAGATATGCAAATCACAAGATCATTCTTAAATATTTCTTTGCAACCATCAATAAGTTAAATTTTATGTGCACTGAATAGTATTGCATTGACTTGAAGAGGGAAAATAGGATTTATTTAATATAAGAAGTACTAAACATCCAAAATTCTTAATATTGCAAACAATAATCCTGTTACTAGATGAGCATATACTTTTTTGATCAAATTGTGATCGTATTTTACAAGTATATTGCCATTCCTCTAATAAAGTAGGAATCATAATTAATAGGCATAAGGCAAACTTATATATGGGCATTTGTCACTCAAATGGGTTTGACATGGTTAGATGAACATGTTTACATATTTTACTTAATATATATGTTATTCTTCACATTAAGAAGAGTTAGAAATATTCATTGGTGTTTCTTAGAAATTTTCTTGATATTATTCATGAAAAGAGAGTGATCCCAAAAGAGAGAGTAAATAAAAATTAGAGATAGAGGTTTGATCCCCTTTTATGGGTATACAATGCAACATAAGGCTCCACCAGGGATAGTCCAGCCAATATGATATAATTATTAACTCTATAAATAATTTTTGAATGTTTTTACACTATAATTGTTCTTTTAATATGGTCCACCTTTAATTGCAATGGTCATCCTTCCATATAAAATGGGATACAACCCAACAATAATTTTTTATTTTTTCGAGGATGGAAAAATGCCCATATTTCTAAATAGTCCAACACAACTGACCAAAAATATGGCCAATTTTTTTTTTAGAATTTCTAGAGAATGAGATAATGTCTATTCTCATTATTACAAGCATTCCAAGAATTTTTTAAAAACAATTACCTTTAATTAATAAATACATAGTGGTAACCAATATATTTGCAT